>JANAVB010031818.1:2147334-2234834 GCA_029216955.1 Iris pallida
TATATATATATATATATATATAATATATATATATTATATATAATATATATATAGGTGTTGCGTGGATAGAGAGTGAGAGAGATAGAGAGAGAGAAGGGAGTGAGCTGCTGATTTTGACAGAAGGAAGAAGGGTGAGCTGCTGTCCCTAGGACAGCAGCTGGTCGAGAGAAGGCAACAGTAGCTGCGGCATCATGCAGCGAGCAGTATAGCAGTCCAAAAATCAGTCCCCCTTTCATCCATTCAGCCACCCATTCACCTCATCCAGCCACCCATTCACCTACATCCATTCATTCACAACCATTCATTCATCCAAAGTTATCCATCCCAGTCCAATTCAGCCATTCCCCATTCATTTCAAGTATAACATATCAGTCCCTCCACATATATCTATTCAGTCATTCATTCCATCATTCATTAATCTTCATCCATTCATTCATTAATCCATCCACTCAATTCATTCAGCCCATTCATTCATGCACCCATTCATTTATGTATTCAGCCCATCTATACATCCATATCATTATTCATCCATTCACTATCAGCCATCTATTCTACCCATTCATTCATGCATTCAGTCTTCCACACATTCATTCATGCATTCAGTCTTCCATCTATTCACCTATCCATTCAGTCATCTTCATCCATTCATTCACCCATTCATCCTTTTCCATCTCAAATCAGTCCCTTAACCCTTGAATGTTTAGGTGGGAGAGTTAGTTAGAGTGTTAGTGACAAATGTTGAGATATGGTATATTAGTGAGGTAATTAGGATTTACCCTATGAAAGGGTAAGGTTCTAAGATACTTCTAGATATGAAATTAGAGTATCAAGATACCATGGCATGGTATCGGGATACAAGGGCATGGTATTAGGATACCATGTTGAGGTAGAAGTGCCTAGAAACTAAGGTAGGGGCTTGATAGTAAGTTTACCTTGGTAAGGTAATAGGGTAAGTTAAGGTAATTGCCTAAAAGCTAAGGTATGTGATTTAAGGTTTAAGATATAAGTAGAATTTGATTGTCTTGGTTGGTAATGGTCAATTAGTGCTCTTAGACTAGTTTTGACCTCGGTTGACCGTTTTGACCAAAAGTCAACGAAAGTCAACCGAAAGTCAAACTTAGCCTAAAAGTGACTAGAATTGACCGAAACCAAACCAGAGTTGACCAGTTGACTAAAAGTCAACAGTTGGTCAACATTAGCCTAGTTTGACCTAGGATTGACCTAGAGTTGACCAGGGTTGACCAGTTGACCAAAAGTCAACTGTAAGTCAACCTTTGACCCAGTTTGACCTAGTTTGACTTGGATTGACTTCCTGTGACCTAGTATGACCTAGTATGACCTAGTATGATCCAGTTTGACCTAGTTTGACCTAGTTTAACTTAGACTTGCATATCATGACTTAAATTTGTTTTCCTTTTATTATTAAACCCTGTTTTGACTTATAGTACCTCATCTTTAGGTATGTGATTACTCTGAGCACATGTTCACCTTATCAGCTCAGGACCACAGGCGAGTACATTTATTAATAGTTTTTATTGTCTTGATATCTGCTATATCTGATTCAGTTGTAGTTTTTTACTTGATTTCTAGACACGATAGTTCACAGACTAGTATATGTTGGATCATGACATGAAATGTTGTTCCTAGATTTTCTTGGTATATTGGCACATTTTCTGTCTTATTCCTTGTACTTGTATAGACACCAATTCCTAAGGAAACTTGCTACCCTCTTATGGATCCCGTGTCATGACGTGTCATGTCCAGATCCATTATACTATTCGGGGATGTGGAATTATTAGGGGCTATGTGATCAAAGCCACCCTGTCACTATATTCTTGTGCTTGCGCCACTCTCACCTCACGTAGGGTGTAGTGAGATCCTATTCTTTGTGCTTGTTATCCAGGTTGGCCGGCATGACCCTTTCCAGAGATTTTTTTGTGATTGTCGGGCTAAGTGGATAGCCTGTCCCGTAACTTTTCCAAGCCGATCACGTAATGCTCTAATAATTCAAGACACATTTTATATTTATTTTATCACATCATATATCCTGCTCAGTTCTACATTCAGTACTTTTCTTACCATGCTATGATATTCTTTACTCACATGTTCTACATGCTCTTATGCTAAACCTTGATTGGAGGCTAAGTTCTGTTCGGGAGAAGGGTTACAACCCTGGTCCTTGTTTGGTTTAAGGGTTGTAACTCGAATTCCGAATAGTGCCATAGTCATCCTATATCTTTGTCTTGTATTTCATTATAATTGTCTCTTATAGAATTTGTCAATTTATATGGAACTACTGTTAGTGTTTGTACTTGCTCATTTTCTTGACAGGATATCGTTGGTATATTACATATGATTCTGAGGCAGACTTCCCGACCTACTATAGGGTTGAGGTAGATGGAGTAGTCCAGGACTGTGGCCTGATAGTTGAGCCACTAGACTTTGCACATCCAGAGTAGTATAGCTTAGTTAGGTTTGCCTGGACTGTGATCCAGCTAATACTTTCAGACTGTAATATTCTATATTATATTTTGTGTCTCTGTGATGTTGTTTATAGCTCTGGGCTTGTGTTGGATCTTGAACTTATTTCCTATTTTCATATCTATCATATTTTCTTTTCCGTGCTATCTACCTTAGTTTTATCTTGTGATTGAGTTATGCCATATTATATTCCTCCGTACGGAGATGACAGGTACCTTTATACTATTTAGTTATAGTATATACAGACGTCATATACAGCATTCTACCGCCGATTTTACAGCGTAGGCTGGACGTACCCACGTGCTCGTGCCCCTGATAAGGGTGCGGGTCGTGATAATATTTTATATGCATGTTCTTTACTTATTTATTATTCATTTTCCTCATATTGTTATATCCATGATTGTTTGATCTTGTGTCTAGTTGCTTATCTTATTTCCAGTTTCATACTATCTTGTATTTAGCATACATTCTGTCACACCCCAGAACCAGAACACTGGAGAGCGAGGGACAAACACAGCCAGCTACGTACATTGAAGTACAACCAACCTCGCAATACGGTCACGGCTGTCTAGATGCATGGGGGTTTAACTATAAGCCAACAGTCTCTTATGGTCAAAAACAAATCTAGTGTCTCAATCTCAAGCAAGCAAGTAAATGTTACAAGATATTAGATCATCAGACATACAAGGTAAGGCGTCCCAAATATTACATATTCAGATGATCATGAAGCTAGTCATACAAAATACGAAGACTAGCAAGAGTTAAAGTCATACATGATCAACCCTAGGATTTGTCAATCATGTTATGGCCCTTAGGTAGACAAAATATAAGTTTCAACACGAGCTAACACTTGCTCGGCGGCTAAACGCCTCAAAAGAATAATTTTACAATAGAGTGGGAGAGCAAAATAAGAAATCCACTCGTTGCCAGGGTTGCATCTAGTATTCACCATCTGGCTGGTAGGCAGGTAGATCCTCGGATGCCACTCCGAAATTTGGCCATACAAAACCTGGTCGGTCAGACCCCAGAAAGAACAAGTGCCACAAGGGAGGCTTCATTAAGGAACTAAAACCAGCAGGTTAATAAACAGAAGGTATAAATAGTGAACATGATTAAGTAACAAAAGGACAGGGTTAGAATAAAACAAGAGCTTGCATTAAGAAAATAAGAGGCAGAATATAATTCCCATGTTAAGTCTTGCGGCTTGCTATCATTAGCTAGCTAGGATTATCACGGGCCTAGTTACTAACAAGATATATTTGAGATATTCCCGAGTCACAAGTCCTGCAGCTATCCAGGTTATCCAGGCGAGGTTGTTTAGAGTTACCAAGAGTTAGAGAATCATTAGGTGACTTGGAGTACAAATATGGCAGTGTGCTATAGTACTTATGATTTCAAGAAGTGCCCCCATATAACAGTGGGCTGAAAATGTGCCCTACTCGTCGGCAGGCTACAAGTCCACTCAGGTATGGTCGGGATAACGGGATCGCCTGTAACTGGGAAAATCTCTTTATATGAACTACTTGATCAATCTACTCATTCACCTAGTCATATTCATTATGAATTCCTGACCGTGGTAACTAGGAATCCATGTCCTAGACTTGATACAAGACGAGACAGGTAGCTTGTACAATCACAATCAAGAAAATCAACCATGGTGTCAAGGCAAGTGTTACTTAGCAAGTCAGGGTAGCTGTCGCAACAGCCATTCAAGATTATTATGTCATGTCGGATTACTTGTTACTTGCCAGGAGTGTGCCTCGATGGGCCACTATCAAGATTGTCATATCATGTTCATGTTACTTATCACGTCAAGAGGGCTTGTCAAAAGTGCCCCTCGACGGGCCACTATCAAGATTATCATGTCGTGTTCATGTCAAGTCGTATTCAAGTCATGATCAATACTGGCAAGTCGTGTTATGCTCAACAAGTTATCGAGTCGGGTCATTACAAGATAGGTCAAGTACAAGTCACATGCAAGATCACAGGCAAATACAACTAGAACTAGAAGAACATGCATGGGGGCAAGAAGTATCATAGCAACAGGTGGCGCTGGTCAAGTGGCACCAGGGAAATGACAGGTGGCGCCAAGGGGGACAGGGGAGCCTAATTTAGGTTACGCCAGGCTGGGGTGCGCCAGGTCAGGTTACGTTTGACTGAGGTATGCCAGACTGGGGTGCGCCAGGTCAGGTTGCGTCTGACTAGGGTGCGCCAGGTCAGGTTACGCCTGACTGGGGTGTGCTAGGTCAGGTTGTGCCTGACTGGGGTGCGCCAGGTCAGGTTGAGCCAGGGCCAAAGGACGCCTGGGCTAGGTTGTGCCAGACTGAGCTGCGAGAGGTCGGGTTGCTCCAGGGCCTGTTCTTCCTCTCCAAACAGCAAAGAAGAACCCATAGAACCCGAAAACTTCAAAATGCCATAACTTGCTCAAAACAAGTCCGAATTGAGACTTCAAAGGGTCTAAACTGCATAAAACGAGAATGCCAAGTTTTAAAGATCAAAACTTAGATCTACAAAAATCCATCCATCAATACCGAAAATGCCAAGTTCTAAAGAGGCTTAGAATCAAGTGAAGAAGAGAATAGAAAAATAAAATAGGAGATCCATCATGAAGCAAGATTGCACTTGCCTAGGGTTTCTTTGGTGGGTGGGAGGAGTAATGGAGAAAAAGAAGTAGTAAATAAAGAGTTATGGAGGAGAGAGAGTGGAGTTGGCTTATATACCAAGCCTCCCATCTCAACCCAAACTAAACCAAGCCAAGCCAAGCTAAACCAAAATAAACCAAGCCAAGATTAAACCAAGACTAGGCTAAGCAAGACATGTCAAAGTACGGGTCAGAAATCCGTACAAGTATACTAAAAATACGTATAACAGGAAATGGGAGTGACACATTCACGTTCTTGATTCTGTATACATTCATTATATGTTATTTTACTTTCGTGTTCACTCGTGTTCTGTGGTAGAGTTGTCTAGTCCTACACCACTGATTTTTTTGACTTGACTTGACTAGACATGACTTGAGTAGGACTTGACTTTGACATTCTATAGATTGTGAGTGCTTACCTTGACTACGGTCTATAGGATTATTTTACTAGGAATGGCTATAATCTCGGTTGTGAGTGCTTGCCTTAACTAGATTGAGATACTATATATTGAGAGTGCTTGCCTTGATTACAGTCTATAGCTTTGACCAGTTAGCTACGACTAGTATGGCATGCCAGTGTCTTACGTTTCTTGTGTCTTAGATCTTGGTGTCTTAGTCCATTGTGTCTCAGTTGACTTTCCCTTAAATATTTTTTATTTCTCTGCATATGTTGTACTGTTATATTTTGGCATATTTATATGTATCTTGCTAGTCACCTGAGGACCTGGTGATCTTTTCAGGTATTAGCCGAAGTTATCAAGGTAGAATACATTGGAGGATTAATGATTATTTCTCAAGGATTTCAGGTATATATATATATATATATATATATATATATATATATAGTTCATACCCTTTTATATTCGTCCAATGTTATATTTTATTGTACTTGATCATGCTGCTATATAGCCTAGTTTTGTAAGCTTATTTTTCTTCAGAAGCTTGTTTAAGATAATTTCATTATAGTCTGGTCTACTTTATTGCATATTATCTTTTTTTGTTACTTGTAGGAACCGATTTGCTAATGTCTGACCAGCATTAGTATACTTGGTTTATACAATAGATTATCTTCACTGGATTGAGATAGATATTATTTGATTTGATAGATTGATTTAGAAACCAATACAACTTATGCGTATTCGAGATGGGCTGGAGTTCACTTGATATGTAGCTGGCATGTATACATCTCATAGTCCTATGTATTTTGAGATTGGGGCGTTACACTTGCTCCTTGTCTGTCCTGTGCAGACCTGGACATTGGGTCCATCCCAGTATCCCTATTCCATACTCATCTTTGTATAGGTACACCCATGAATCTATGTTTTGGCAATCTTCCCCTATTGATTGATACACATTACCTATCAATCCTCGTTATGATTATTTATGGTTCCCTGGAGGAATTTCTACAAACAGTTGGAAACTCAACTACTTATGATTAATTAAAGGACAGAAGGTTAAGGTTAGGTTGATACCTGTCGTTTCTTTTTCTCTTCGAGAGTTGCTTGAGGTGAACATATCAATACGAGGAAGTCCCCAGGTTTGCGTAGAAGGAAAGATTGAAACCTTAGGGTTTGGGGAAGAGGAGATTCGGCTATGCTCTCTCCATATATATATATATATATATATATATATATATAATTTGAATCTGGATTCAAATTGGATACACGGGCATGGGTTTAAGTGTTCGGCCAACGACAAGAATTTAAATTCCACTTCTTGCACAAAGGCCCCTTAGGCTTAGATTTTTACATAAGTGCTCTATTACTATATAAACTAGCTATTATCTAGTATACAACTTTATTAAGTATTTAATTCATAGCAAATAATTTAATTATTGGTCCAAGGGTTTACAAAAACTCTCAAGAACACCTTTTCAATTTCAGGTCTCAAATCTTCTGAATCCAAAGAACATAAACTCAACGAATCAATTTCTAAATTAAACTAGTATCCAGCTCTATACTCTACCCAGGCAACTCTCTAAGGTTGATCCAACTAATTTATCTCGACACAAGGGTATTCGTCTAACCGTTAGGCTAATTCACAAGTCTAAAGTCAAATTTCATGATCACCATTTCCATGCAACCAATATCAAAACACTCACCCCCAATCCTAAGGTCAAACCATAGTCGATAGTACATGGTATTCTAATGAAGCTCGTCTCACTTTGATTTCTAAACATCGAACATAGATTATAATATCTGCATCAAAAAACATCTGGTTCAAGGGGTCCAAGTCTGTTAAAAAAAGCCATTCTTAGAGTAATTTCATCCACGATCATCCTCGATTACAACATGGTTCAACGACACCAATCTCACACCTCTCAAAATTAGAATCCTCAATTCGTTCGATAGAGATTTAACAATACAAACTTATATACCTTGACCATAAAATCAAAAGACATAACTATTGATCATAATGTCACGACTCGCTCCTAGATAATCGAGTACGAGTACGTGGCCAAGTCTAGCCTACACCATAGTATCTGTAAGCACCCTAATTTTTATGGATTTTTTTAATTTTTATATTATTTTATATATTAAACCATATTTTATCTTAATTATGACTATAGATGTACTTTTTCGTAGCTTTGATTTTATGAGCACAAGAAATGCCAATCTTTCGAAACATCCCCATGAGTTATGAAGTAGACAAGTCCACCTTTAATTTGATATATCATGTTCCATCCAAATTTATTTTTTAACATTCTTTTGACTTTGCACAACTTTGGAATTTACGCTATTTGACCGTTTATCGTAGTTCTAGACTTAACTTCCAACAAGAGTTCGGGACTCGACACCAATCAAAACCATTTGACCTAATATATGGTGTTGACCCATTTTGAGCCTACGACGCACGCACCAAGGGTGGCCACTCAATCGAGTTCTGATGTGCTATTTATTTGTAAATGGCACAAGAGGCTCATTGGTTAACTTTTCGGGTTCGATTTGACTAAAAAATATATTTGGACCCTAACCTAGCCAACCCCACTTGATAGAGCCATGTTAGGTTGCCATTACTTAGTAGAATTATTTTGAATTTATTTGGGATGTTATACAGTCAAATAGGTTTAAATACAATTTTGTATATATATGATTATATTTATAATAGCCTAATACTATATTTTTTTATATATATAGTATTAGGATATATATATATATATATATATATATATATATATATATATATATATATATATATATATATATATATATATAAAGTCAAGGTTAGTTTTTGAGATGCATATCGCCTAGGAATTTTGGCACGGCTAGTATAATGGTGTGCTTTGACTAGTGTTTTGGCCATGCTAGGGAATGGCTAGCCATATCCGCATCCTATATATGAAAACCAGTCAAATGTGACATCCTTTATAAATACTAGTGTATAAATATTTAATCTATATAAATATTCTTATTATAAGATATTTCTGGATTAATATGTGAACGTATAGGTAAGTGTGAATTTATGATATAGAGATGTTATTATTGTTATTTTTATTTGTTAAATATAAAGCCCCTAATTTTGTAGAATTTTTATTATAGTTTTATTAAATATTTTTATTATTTTATTATTTTTTAAATAGCTTAGCAATTAATTATATGATTTTTTAATAGCAAAACTAGCAAGTAAATATTATTTTATATGTTAAGTATTTTTGCACAAGCATTTAACCAAAAATATTTGATAAGTTATTTGTGAGTTTAGAATTTTTTTTGAATTTTTGTATATATATATATATATATATATATATATATATTTTTATATATATATATAATATATAGAGCCGGAATGTGGGTTTGGATCCCGGAGGGTGGAGCTCCCCAACCCCCTAGCCTCCTCGGCCTTGGCTGGTGGCGGTCCGTCCTCGGCCATCCCCTCCCCCGCCGGGCGTCCCCCGCCTTCTCCGGCCTCCCTGGCCCTTTCGCCCGACCGGGGTCTTTCTGGTCCCCTCCTGCGGCCGGGCCTTGCTTGGCGTGCGGCAGTCCCTCTCCCTTCCCCTTTCCTCGGCGCCGTACCCGCCCTCGGCGTCGTCAGCAGCGCCGTCCCCGGCGCCCTAGGCCGTCTCCTGCTCCAGCCCCGTCCCTCCTAGGCCCCCCGCCTGGCCTCCTCGGCGCCCCGCGCGTCGTGCGTCCTTTCACAGCCCCACCGCTCCCCGGCGCCGTCTGCCATGCCGCAGCGCCACCCCCTCCCTCGGCAGCCCTCCCTCCAGCTCCTTCACCCCCCGTCCTCGTCGTCCCTGCGACCCCGCCTGGGCCGCCTCTTCCCGCCCCGCAGCCCCAGGAGGCCCCCGCCCTGGCTGCAGACCTCTCCGGCTCGTCTGCGAGCCTCCCCTCTGTGCCTCCTCTTGCCGCGCCTTCCCTGGCCCCGGTGGCGGACCTTCCCTCCGCGCCGTCTGGCCCAGCCGTCGTATCCCCCCCGGAGGTTCCCGAGGACTCGGCCATTCCCCTGGCGCCTCCCTCCGCCCTGGCTTCCCCGTCTCCCTCCTCCCCGGCCGGCGGTTACTGGCAACACCCGGCCTACTCGGGGTTGGTCTGGCTCCCCGCCCATCCCCAGTCGGAGGCGGTCCTTCTCGCTTTTGGAGCGAGTCGCTACCCCTAGCGCTCCCGTCGCCACCCTCGGCGGAGGCTATCCGTCTCGGCTTCCCCGGCCGTGCAGGTGGTCCACCCTCAGGCCGCCGCGTCTCCTCCCCTGCCCGCAGCTCCAGGGTCCCTGCTCCCCGCCCGGCTGCGCCCCTCCTTTTCTTCCCCCAGCCGTGGCCCTCCCCCTCCTCCCCTCTGCCCAGCTCGTCGTCTTCGCCGGGGATGCGCGTTCGTTCTCCGCCCTTCTCCTCCTCCCGGCGCACCCGCTGTGCGCGTTCTCCTCCCCGTCGTTCCGGACCCCTGCAGTCGCCCCGGCGACGCCCCCCACGCCCTCCTCGGTGGCAACCCGAGCCCCTTCCGGTCGAGTCCCTGCCCCCCGGGCCCCTCGCCTGGCTCTGCCCCCTCGGGACCCGCGTGGACCGGCCTCGTTCACGCCAATGTCGAGTCTCCGGCGGATCCTCCCCGCAGACCCACCGTCGTCGTGGACTTCTCCCCCCGCCGCAGCGCCGCTGTCCGCCGTGGCCGCCCGGGCCAGCTCCGCCCTATCTCCCGCTGGATGCGCGCGGGAGTCCCGAGGCTTCTCCTCGGGCCGGGTCCCTCGACCCCCACGTGGTGCTCGTGGGCGCCAGCCCCCATCGGGCCCCGCGCTTCCCTTGGGACGCGTGGGCGCCGACCCCCATGTTTTGTCCTTTCTTTTTGAATTTCAAACGCTCCCCCCCTGTTTTGTCTTTTCTGCTAGTGTTTCTTTCCGGGTGTTGGGACCCGGCCTGTACTGATACAGTTTCATTCAATAAGATTTGCTATTTTGCCAATATATATATATATATATATATATATATATATATATATATATGTTAAGTATTTTTGCACAAGCGTTTAACCAAAAATATTTGATAAGTTATTTGTGAGTTTAGAATTTTTTTGAATTTTTGTATATATATATATATATAATATATATATATATATATATATATATATATATATATATATATTTAAAATATATATATATTTTTATATAGAAAAAAATAATTCAGTGAAAATATCGTAAGATTTTCAATTGAAAATCTCGCGAGATGCCAATGACCCAGTTACCCGACCCTATATATACGGGGAAGAGAGGGATTTATCTCAGGAAAAAATAAAACCCTAAACCAATGCCTAGCTCCGCGACCCCAAAGCCTTCCACGATTCCTGGGCAGCCACCGACGACTGCGCAGTCGTGGGACCGCCGAAGCCGTCGGGAAGCACGGTCGTGCGCTATAGCAGCGCTTGGACACAGCAACAGCAGCATCAATCGCAAGCTGACTTCGTAGCGACGTTTCGTCGCGTACAATAGATCATTTTGTGAACCACTTAATCAGGTATGTGCACAACCTATACGACTCCGCTTTCCTTCAAATAAAATCTTATCATTTACATCATGTGCGACGAAAATCGAGTTCTAAAATTAAATTTTGGACGTTAGAAACTATCCTGAAACCCCAAGTTGGAAGCCGATTTACGAGCAGGATATCGCAAATCTGGAAAACTGCTTAAACAGTAATTTAGACAACCTAATCGAGATTGAAATCTTTCTTGTAGTTTTAGTTGTCATCAAATATAGGTTAAGTTATTTGTTTCAAAAATCAGGAAAAAATACGAGAAAACAATTTTGAAACTTTGAAAAATTCCCGATACGGGGTCCTTTCCGACAAATTGGGCGACTGATCGCAAACCCGTGAGCAGCAAAAGGTGCGTACGGATGTTACGAACGTGTGGGTTTTTATGGAACTCGAATTGGTTGCGTATGCACGACGAATTCGAGGCTTATTGGTCGAGGTACACCGTATCGACACATTTGCATAAAACCTAATTATTTTGTGCATGTTCGTCATCTCATAATGAAACTTACGCCACTGGATTCGTATCATTGTTTTGGTCCTGTGAACCAAGTTTTTACTGATTCTGAGAAGGTCGACCGGAACACTATTTTGGCGGGCCCACGATCCGACTCAACGGACGATTTTGTGCAGGGCTCATCGTAATCCAAAATTGGACATACTATTGAGTTCGTATCAAAAAATTGGACTCATAAGTATATATTTTATTGACTTTAGAGACCATAGATTTTTGTACATTTTTTTGGTGCAAAGCGGGTCCAACAACGGACACTATTTTGATCCAAAATTATCATTTTGCCCCTGTATCTAGAATTGGACTTATGAGTAGTCAAATTTAGATATTTTTCTTATGTTAAGAATGTTGGTGATGTCTGTTTCAGCATTCAAAGACGTTTGAGAGAGTTTGACTTTTATGGCTCTCTAAGTGGTTGGATATTGTTGGTTCTATGTACTACCACCAGGCAAGTATACCTTGCTAGCTTGTACAGTATAGTTTATATGCATGTTCTCTACTTTCATGTTATTCATTTTTTTATATTGTTATACTCTTGATAGTCTTATCATGTGTCTAGTTTTACTTATCTTGTTATAGTTTTACCTTATTTTATTTCCAGCTTACATGCATGTACCTGTTTCCTGTATTTTTTTTTATATTTCTCTTCATGTTCATATATGTTCCCCATTGTAATCTATTCCTACATCACTGTTTCCGTGACTTGACATGACTTAACTTGAGTAGGACTTGACTTGTGACATTCTATAGATTATGAGTGCTTACCTTGACTACGGTCTATTAGATTATTTGACTTTGATACTAAGAATGGCTACAATCGGTTGTGAGTGTTTGCCTTGACTATGATTGAGATACTATAGATTGAGAGTGCTTGTCTTGACTACAGTCTATAGGATTGACCTGTTAGACACTTATAGTATGGCATGCCAGTGTCTTAGGGTCCTTGTGTCTTAGATCTTGGTGTCTTAGTCCATTGTGCCTTAGTTGATCCTTCATGATTATCTTTTTTTTTTCCATGCATATGTTATACTGTTATATTTGGCATGTTTATATGTATCTTGCTGGTCCCCTGAGGACCTGATGATCTCTCCAAGTTTGCTGAGCTCATTTGTAGATTAGATGGAGAATTGATGATTGTTTCTCCAGGACTTCAGGCATATATTTAGTTCATAACTTTTATATTCGTCCAATGTTATATTTTATTTTACTTGACCATGCTGCTGTGTAGCCTAGTTTTGTAAGCTTATTTCTTCATCAGAAGCTTGTTTAAGATAATTATAATAGAGCCTGGTCCACTTTATTGCCATATTGTCTTTTGTTGTTACTTGTAGGAACCGGTACGTTAATGCCTGACTAGCATTACTATACTTGGTTTATACAACATTTTATCTTCAGTGGATTGAGATATGTGTAGTTGTTATAACCTTGTAGTTTATGTTAGACAGCTTATATGTATTCGAGCTGGGCTTGAGTCCTCTCGATACGTAGCTGGCGTGTATACGGCCTCCTAGTTCTACGTATTTTGGAACTGGAGCGTTACAGTATCGGCGGTTTCTATAACTCATAATAAATCCTCCACAGATACAAATAATCATGAAAGTAACACATACTCAATCACAACATAACCCAGAGAAGATATGAGTACGATAGATAAGGAAATAATAGAATCAAATTCCAAATGTTACAAATCCCTAATAACCAAATAAAGTTTAGCCGAAGACAAATTGGGTCCCACTAGGAAAATAAACAAAAGCATAACTAAAAGAAATAAAGTATATCCCTTTAGAGATCACATCATAGCTCATGAGCTATCGTCCTCTGGTAGTCCATAATGAGAAGAATGTAAGTCGTCATCATCCTCTCCTAAAATATCAGCGACCCAGCCAGTATAGAAGTAAAGTACAACCATATTACAATAATGTAACTTAGCACAAAATAAAGCTAGATGAATAAAGATACAGTGAAATATAACAAGAAAAAAATAGGTATATGAATTGGAAGGATATAATCTAGAACATGTGAGAGATAGTGAACATGTACAAAATGACTACTAGGCAAGAACATGTAAAAATAAGACAACTGGACAATGACATTTACAAGTAAGACTAATGGACAAATGTGAATGAAGTACTACTTCGATATGTGAACGACTGGGATAATACGACATATCATCTCGATGGCTATCCATAATATAAGGTACGGCTGATCCATACATGCACCGTATGACTAGCTATCCACAATAATAGTATCACGACAATTAGGATTGTTCACATATCAACTCGGTACTTCCCCTCACGACTCACTAATACAATAATAACTTGCATGGTACAACAAGTCCTATCATATCACAACATGTCTCTATACAAATAACAACTCTAAACATGGTAAAGGATAACATTTATAAAGTATTGAGAACATAAAGCAATATTGTACTTATCTAAAGTTAACATGCAGTCGTTGTGCGCAACACGAACATGCTGACATAGAAGATGGTCCCAACTAGTTATTTCCACCAATACGCATCCCGAGAATAATCATAGCCAACAACCATAATATAACTAAATTAGATTAATTCTAAAAATATATATTCATATATACATAAACTTAGATTGACGCTACGAGTCCATTCATATTGTCAGAAGAGGGTTTCGGAGGACAAGGTTCCAAAATACCATTTAGAGTTAAAAATTTACAATTTCCAGAAAAAATGGTTTTCTAGCTAAGTTGGATAGACGAATGAATCAGTTTGAAGAATAATCAATGGTTCAAACTTACCGGTCTGATAGTAAAAAGTTTTTTCTACTGATAGAAGAAAATTTCACACCAATCCAACGGTTGGATATTTCAGAAACGACGTTCAAAGTTGGAAGAAAATAATACAGACTTGGAATATTTCTGGTTTTCTGAAAGCTGTTGTGAGATGCCCTGTTCATGTGTAGTTTCTATAGGTCAATTAGAAACACTAGGTCTTGCAACTAGAACCAATGAATAGAGACAATATCCTAGTTCATTCTACATCAAGTTTCACAGAAAATTAAGAAATAATCAGAAAGTTACAAGACCACAAAGTTGACAAAAAATATTTTTCTGACTTCATGCAGAGTGCAGTTTTTAACAGTGACAGGATACCAAGTTTGCAGATAGATATGGGTAATCAAAACTTGACAATAATCAATGGAACCTATATCATCTGATAAATAAAAGTTTTTACTACAAGTCCTAGGTTTTAGTTTTCCAGAATAGCAATCGAGTTGAAAGTGACAGTTGACGAATTTCAGAAGAAAAACACACAGGGATAGTTTTGATCTAGCAAACGAATTTATTTTCCAATGAGACTTGACAAAAGTAAAGAGCAACATACCTAGCTTGAGGCCCAAAAGTTAGTTTCGGGAAATAACGCTTGAGTGCGATGATACCAGCGTCGAAAGTAGGGTTTCCAAACTTGAATTCTGAACAGATAAAAAAAATGTTTGATCTATCAAACGAACACTGTTCCGAACGAAATTTTAAAAGGGTGGTAGACAAAATTACCAAGAATACGCTGAAAGTGGTGGTTCGACAAACGCACAACCAAGCGCACGAGAAATCAACGACAAGTGGCATTGCTCCTACTGTTTCAACTGTTGCTACAGCTGCTCCTGTTGGCAGCCGACAGCGGCCGCGGGGTCGGGTACTGGGGTTGGTTTAGAATTAGGGTTTGTAGATGAAAAGCCTTTAGGTTTACTGTTTATAGAAGTATATGCACATTGTATCCCCTTAAAAGTTTTACTATATTTTTTATTATAAATAACTAGATTAGTCTTTATATATTAATTTTATATCCCTTTAAATATGCATAAAATATTTTTATTAAATAATATATACATAATATAAATGATATGCATATTTGTATAGAAAATAATTTAATATTTTTAGATTTATGTTGTATTATTATCAATTTTTTAAGAGCTTAGAAATTGTTTTTTTTATTTGAAATAAATTCTTGACAAGGAATAATATTAATTATAGTATTCATAATAAAAAAAGATAATACTTTGAGTTTATCAATATATATTTTTAAAATATATTCAAATTTATTTAAAATTATTTTTAAAGTTTTTTCAAAGGTATTTTAGAATTGAGTATAAATAAGTAATAAGGAAAAGAAAAATAGAAACCCGCTTCTACGGTTCCCTTACAGGAGTGCTCACAAACGATCGAATCCTTCCTCCTCTGTTCACCTATATATATGAATATAGTTTATAAAAAACCCAAAAACCTAGCCACCCCCCGGCCCCGTGCGTGCGCCGCCACCCGTCACCTGCTGGCCACGGCTGCACGGGAGTCGCTCGCAGGCTGCAGCACAGCAGCGGTCAACAGCAACATGCAGTAGCAATAGAGGTTTGACTCCGACTTCACGATGAGATTTCTGCTTCCACGCTCCACCGTTTCACGAGCCAATTTTTTTGGTGTGTAGACAACCTAAGCGACTTCACTTTCCTTCAAGTAGAATAATTTATTTTGCATTCTACACAACAAAAATCAAGTCCCAAAATAAAAAAATAAACCAATTTCTGGACGTTAGAAACTATCCTGAAATCCTATTTTGGAAGCCAAATTACAAACAGAATATTTAATACTTTTATAATCTAAAAGAACTAAGTTGTAGCCAATATGAACAGCTTCACAATGACTATTTACGCGAATTTTTCTCTTCATTAGTTTGTAAATAAAATAAGTTCAAAAAACTCAAAAATTAGTTTTCAAAAGTGAAAAAAAATCGATACGGGGTCCGTCCCGACAAACCGGACGACTTGGTAGTGAACCAGTTGGGTCGAATGGTGTGTCGGACTTTCCGGACCTATGGACTTGGCAGAACTTGAATTGGTTGCATGTGTGCGATGAATTCGATGCGTATCCATCGAAAACTACCGTATTAGCCATTTTTTAAATTCTTTAATTACTTTGTGCATGATCGTCACATCACGACGAAACTTGTGCTTGGACTCGAAGCATTTTCTAGTCCTGTGAGCCAGGTTTGGTCCGATTCTGAGATAGTCAACCAGATTGCCGTTTCGTGAGCCCCACGATCCGATTCGACGGATGATTTTATGTACATCTCATCAGAATCCAAAATTGGATATACCATTGAGCTTATATCAAAAAATTAGACTCGTAGATATATAATTTGTTCACTTTAGAGACCATAGGATTTGACACATTTTTCGGTGCAAAACAGGTTCAACTACGGATACTATTTTGATCAAAAATTACCGTTTTGCCCCTGTGTCCAAAATTGGACTTATGGGTAGTTTATCATAGCTTTTTCTTTTATTTTGAGAATATTGGTGATATTTTTGTCAATATCCGGAGACGTTCGTGGAGATTCTATTTTCGCAGCTTCCATTGCTTTGTCATGTTTGCCTTCTGGACCTTGTCAGTTCACTACACAACCTGCAGACAAGATACCTTGTCATATTTACTGTTTATTTATCTTTAGTTCAGCATATTGTGTTTATATTATTTATTTATGTATTTATTTATCATTTATTATTTTATTTACACTGAACGTCCGATTCATACTTGGGTGCAACGATTGAGTTAGTCATTTTTCGTTAGTTATCTTTATTTTATGCACATTGGCCTAGATTTAAGAGACTAACCTATATTTGTGGAGCATTTTCATATCATCATTGTCCTTGACACATATGTGCCATGAGTCACGAGTCGCATATAGATTTTGGACTTGCATCGATTGATCATCGGTGCATACATGCCGAGCGATAGGTTATAGCTGCTAATAGATATGCATGTTAGAAGACTTAGCAATTACTAGGGATAAAACTGCATTGTGGAGATGACGCATGTTTGTGTGTCTTGGAGACGACGCATGTTTGTGTGTCTTGGAGACGACACATATTTAGTATCATGGGGAGGGAGGAGACAACTATTAGACGTAGGGGCTACTATTTACTTTTGCATACTTTTATGTACTTGTCGACCGATAGTGACTCGGATGAGTGCTACTTGTGGCTACACCTTTACTTATTTTTTTTATTGTTTGGAGAGCCCTGCGTGAAACGTTGTCTTTAAAGTGCATGATTCACATAGAATGGTTAAGTGACCTTTATTTGATATTTTATCACTCTCTATTTCGGGTATTGTACAAGCATGGAAAACTGAACCATGTGCTGCGAGAAGCGCAGTGCAACATCCAAAAGCACATCACAGCATCCAAAGCGCATAGCCTAAAAGCACAGCATGTCAAGACGAGCCCCAAGTCATGACTTCAGCATTAAATGACATGCTGAAAATTGTGTCAGATGTCTGCTGTTAGCATTTAGATGTCATCTGTCAGATGTCAGCTGTCATCGCGTACATCATGCATCTCAAAAGTTGTAAGAAAAGCACAACATCATGAAGGCGCAATACCTTAAAGGTGCCACGTGGCTGAGTAAAGGTAGAGTTCTTATGATTTTTTTTTAAATTAAAAGCGCGGGCGCAGCCAAATCATCCAGAGATAACAAAATAAGATATTTGAGTAATACACACATGCCACATGTCATCGACTCAGACATATTTAGGAACGGGTGCCAACCACCCAAGATCTCACCAACAACTGAATCCTAACAACTGCCATGTATCAGCTGTAGCATTAATCATGTGCACCAAAATCCATGCGCGTATCGCATATGTGTGCATGGGTTGTACATTCCATTTACCTATAAATAGAAGGAGCCTTCCTTCATTTTTTTCACCCAGCTTATCAACCCCAGACATCCAGAGAGTCAGAGCAAACTTTATAGAGCCGAATTGCTGTCCACATTATCATTAAGCATAAGACTTGCAATTTCCTCTCATCATCAGATTGTCAACGGAGTAAAGGAACCACTACAACATTCGATCTCCACCGTCACACTTCTTCAGAATAAAAAATTTTGTACTTAGAATTCAGGTTTTTTTAATACTTTCTTGTTTGTTTAAATACAAAAGTTTGTTCAACTTTTTTCATGGCAAACATGTATACGTATTCTTCTATATTGATCCTGTACTTATACCAGATCATGGCATGGGACAACGTCTCCTCGCGAAATAGTGTGCCATCCCTTGTTCTTGTTAGATTGTAGGTATGGTTCACTGCTTCGATGATGGAATATTGGACCATGTTGTGATCCGAATTATTTTACTTTTACCTATGACAATATGACATGTTGATACTCAGTCTATATGGCATACTTTTCTGTATCTTGTTACATCCCTCTGAGGACCTTTGGATCTCTCCATGTAGCTGCTAGCTTCAGGCTTATAGTTGTCGGTGTACTTCTATAGGATTCATGTATAGATTGTGATTTTATTTTTATCATTTCCTTCGTGATTTATTTTTCTTATCATGATATATTCTGCTTGTTAGCCTAGTATTTGTACTCATGTTATTTCTTTCAATTCTATTTGGACAAGTGTATCTGGAGTGCACGTCATGATATACATTGCTCATTCTTGTATCCTATAATATTGTGGATTGAAGCATAGAGATATTATTGAGTTATATAGATAGTTGATCGTGACTATACAGCTTATACGTATTTGTCACGACCAGCACACGGATGATCAGGCACGTGTACGTGGGTACGTCCAGCCTACGCCGCAACATCGACGGTAGAATGTTGTCTAAGTCAATAATACTAATAACCATATCACACAATAGTATATGAAACATGTCAATGATATCTCAACTCCATACGGAGGATAAGATGATAATATAATATGATAATCAATACTCAATCACAATTTCTATAAGGAAGAAATGACACGATATCAAATAAAAAAGAAAAGTCACAAAGTCTCAACTAGAAAAGACACAACCAAATAACCAAGACTATGAGTTTGGAAACAAATCACAATAAGTCTAAATATCAATAACTCAAATGTCTAATCTGGAGACAGATCCAGTACACTAAGAATATACTAGCTAAGTGTCTGCTATACTAGTTAAGCCTCCTCAATAGCTGGTACTGGTCCTCTCCTGGCCACGATATCCAAGTCTATACCTACTACGACCTGAGGTCCATAGTGAGTAGAGCACCACTTCTCTAAATCATCTGAAAAATATATCTAGTCAGGATTAGAGCGAAGCATACCGCTAATAATAGTTCCAATAAATGGTATAGACTATGTAACAGTAAATAGAGAGAAAAACAAGATAATAGAACAGGTGCAAGCACTATACCAAAAAGGCAAATTAGGAACGCTAGGCATTTCTCAATCTGGAACACTTATTTTCTATACCTTAGGTGAGTGGGAAGAACCACCCATGCGCAGATATGCGATGAGCGCATAGATTTTTGGCGGACAGGAGCGCTGTGCGCATGAAGTTCGAACTGAATATGTTGTGACTGCAGTGTTGGGCTGCTGATCAGCTTACACGTGGCAGTTGTTAAGATCTAGTTGTTGCTGAGATCTTAGATGGATGGCACATGTTCATAGACATGACTGAGTAAATGACACGTGGTGCATGTACATTGCTCAAAGATCTCAATCTGTTAAAACAGAAAAGATTTGATGCGCTAACTAGGTTCAACGCGTGAGAGAAATTAGCACATGGCTTCTGGGGCGCATGGTAAGTTTGGGCGCATGCGAGTAGTAGTCAGGCAAGCTTCGTGGCGTGGCACAGTTGTAACTGACAAATGAGTAATGATGATGCCGATGTATGTGCTAACGTAGGCACTCGTAGGATGGTGCTTCATTTGTTGTGTAACCGCCGACTGCACTATTCTCGAGGTGCATGCTTTATCATAACCGAGTGACATCTGACACATTGCATTAAATGCTGATGGGATAGTTTTGATGAGCCATGTTAGCGTATTGAATCTTTGGAGCATCATTTTGACTTGGCACACTTTTGTTTGAGGAGGCGCATTAGCTTTGGTCAATTTCATGAAGCGTTGCCGCTGCATGTGGTACGGGGCTCGAAATGATGACCTTTGACTGGACTTAGTCAAAATCGAGATGGCAGATTCATTGACACTAATATGGGATTCATCACATTAATTTTTAGAGTTTTTGACCGATTGCCACTTAGCGCATGGGTCTGACTGTGCGTTGGCCTTTAAATAGGGGTGTTTCAAGAGAGTGTGACTTCGTTCATTCTTATTTTGCATTTGATTTCATGTGTGACACTGTCTTAGTTTTCGATAGCCGTGAGCCTCCTCCTTGGCAAGTCGGTCAGTCATGGATTGTAGATGTCTTTGTTCAAAGAAGCCACTCTATTGATGAAGGAACTTGTCAGAGAACTGAGATGCACTTGGCTGACTATGGACGGAGCAGTCCATGTTCTACAGCGTACTAGCTGCGTTCTATCCCGAGACGATGTCGAGTGCGAAGATGTTGATTACGGGATTTGGATTGATTGTCAATTCAATCCATGTTCAACCAGCGTCTCATTCACATGGCAGATGAGCAACGCATGCTACCAGTGGATAATCCATATGGCCGAGGTGGGTGTTGCGCTAGTACTGCCAGCGGTTGATTCACAAGGCCGAAGAGGGTCATGCGTCTTCTGCCAGCGCCTCATCAATATGGCAGAAGTGATGCGCCTATCTTGAGTAATTAGAGCATGCTCCATTTTGTAGTAGATTTTCCATGTAATCATGAATACCAATGAAAACCCATGTATGTAGTAGATTTCCACTGTATTGTAATCATGAATAGCAATGAAAAAAAACTTCTTTTATGCACTTTTGTCTCTGAATACTATGTGGTGCATGCTTCTGTTGTTCTGAGATGCGCCAATTTGGTTATAAGACGTTTCGGCACATCATGTTTGTAGCACATATGGATGCGCTTGTTTTTCATTTTTGTGTTTGGGGCGCATCAAATTCCATCCTTCTACACCACCTGGCATAACATTAAAGATATCCCAAAAGTAACGTCCTCTTCAATCCGAGCCGCGCTTTCGCGTCATAGCCAATTTTATTGAACAACTATATGATTCCAACAAATTCCATACTTAATTATGAAATCCTCTGTCTGCATCAACAACGCGTTTCGCGTGGACTGTATACTCAAACTTATCGTACAAGCTAAAACTCATGACAGAAATGAACAAATTTAGAACTAAGACAAACCCACCCGAGAACTATACCTCAATTCAACTGAAATATGAAGAAAATAGTCCAAAACCAATAAGTTTCTCGAATCGAAAACCCATGTTGCACTTCAACTAATCCAAACAAAATTCTTGAGTCTTCAACTAAATTTCTAGCCGGTCTTTCAAACCTGACTGCATCAATGACTCAATCACAATCACAATCACAATCACAATCACAATCACAATTACGTGTATCGATACTCAATTTTCGCCAACCAATTTTACTATCTTCCAAAGTCATCAATTGAATTGTCTACGCTCTATCTTACGAAAAATTTCAAACATTTGAAACAACCAATCAACATCCGAATCTCTTATTATGCACAACTCGAATACCCTCTTCCACATACGATCTCAATTTCGGTAATATCATTTCAAATCCGAGCAAGTATAATTTTGCTTCCAAATACGCACCTAATGGGCCAACTTCCGGCTCGGGTCACACCGCATTCTTAACACATATTAGTTATTTTTATTGAGCTTAGGATTGCCAAAATTTTGACAGTCGTAAATATGTATATGTCTATCAAAATTTTGGCAGACTCACACAGCAGCCTATGGTAGCAGAAATTATGATGTCGTTTAACAAGTTTTGTCTGCCTAACAGTAGGAAGGGGAGTTTTAAATTAGTCAATATGGGACAAAATTTATTTGATGTTCCTTTTGATAAACTAATTTATTTTTTATAATTTTTGAAATAATTTTTTTTTTTAAATGTGCTTATGCTTTCAAAAAAGGCATCAACCATACCATCGAGACACTGTATTATGACCGGGGGTCAATGTTTCTTGACGTACATTTTAGATTTTTAGCGTTTCTTGAATCCAAACGCAGTAGTTGTCATGATCATATTTAATTAGGAAATAAACTATTTGTACTTCCATGTAGGACAGATGTATATTGGGAACAATTATGTTGCCCTTTTTGTATACATGTAAACATGTGTGATCCTCTTTGATGTACATATAGGACAGATGTTCATTAAAATTAGCATTTATACTTCTCTTTTTAGTTCATTCAAGTAGATTGGTAATAATTTTTAATTTCTAACTATTTAATTTTCAGTAAAGAAATTTTATTTAAGACTCCTTATGCTTTATTAGTAACGTCCACGCACATACAAAAAAAAAGTGTTAATAAATAAATAAATTAGAAGGTTGCTCCGTGGAATTGAACACACTCAAGAAAGGAGAATGCATCACATCCTAACCACATGAGTTAAAGATATTTAATTACAACTAGATAATATTAGATAGTTAAATAACTAGTTAAAATTTTTTAATTACGTAAGTATATACATACGACTCAGACAACTAGCCATTTTCAAGCATCCTTACAAAGAATAGAAATTTGCTTGTTCTAAAATGGACGTACAACGATTTCTTTATAAACTTAAGCAGCTCCAGACGGCGTTATATATGAAATAAGTGGTTAATAAAAATAAGGGTTAATTAGACCTTAGGATCCAGAAATATTAAAAAAAAAGTATTTGAGTCATGAAGATGTCAAGCTTAGGTTGGGTCCTGAGATGATGGTTGGCTTGTGTTGACCATCCTAAGTCTAACTAATCCTAAAATATTTAATAACAGATGTTCAGCTTAAGATTTGCGTCTTGAGATGATGGTTGACATGCGTTGACCATCTTAAGTCTAGTTTTTAAGAAAGGCAAGAATATTTCTAGAACCCTAAGTCTAATAACCTAAAATATTTACTAATGAATTTTGCATTGTCAACACATGTCAACCTTCATTTCATGATCCAAATTCTAGGAAAGTTTCTAGAACCTAAAGTACAATTAACCCAAAAATTAATGATATAACGCTAAAGATAAAAATTATTCTTAATTGCTACTAGTAAATGCACGTGCTTTGCACGTATAATAAGAATATTATTCAATTATAGTCAAATATTTTTTAACTTATGTGGTTAAGGTGTGAGGTATTTTTTTTGTTTGGTTGAGTTCGATTTTCCATGTTGACAAATTTAAACTTTTTTCAACAATTTTTTACACATTTTTAAAATAAAATAAAATGGACAATGATATATATACAACTTAGACGGCTCAAAATTGAGCCGTTTTGAAGCCTCATTATATAGAAGAAGATACAAGTTATGTGTCAAACATTAGGAGGATGTTTTGTTAGTTATAAATAAAAATATATGTAATATTTGCTACACCGTCTATGCTACTCTAATATATAATTGTTGTATAAATAGTGAAATTGGTGCAATAAATGGTATATTTATAGATTTTGTTACCCAACATCAACTACAACATTTATAACACCGTTTGAATTATTTATTTATTTATTTTGGGTTATCTTTTATTATATGTTATAAAAAACACAAATTTTTTTTTGTATATACAACAATATAAATTATCAAATATTCTAATTGCATAACTCCACACTTAGATTTTAGGGTTATTTAGTTTTAGGGTCTCGTGTAAAACTAAATTTTTGGTTCAGGTCTACATATTGTTTAAAAAAGGATTTGAGTCCGGTCCTAACAGTTGACTTAGATTGATAGTCCAAAATGAAAATTTAAACGAAAATTTTGAATATCATACGAGACTGTAAAACTAAACGAGAATATTGAGAATTGTGTGATCTGAGTCGTTTAGTTTTACACAGTGAGAATTGTGTGACTTAGTTTATTTAGTTTTTATATTACCATTCGAGAATGAGACTTGTGACACTATTATTGTTTTTATCATAATTTCAGCAGCCATACAACCACTCAGACTCTTGAGTTGCAAGCATTCAATTATGCGACCGGGACAAGTGACATGTGATGATACATGACGTCCATGGAGTCGTCCCCATCGAAACTACCGCTAAAAGAGTTGTGTAGTCGTTGAGATCTAGACAAAAACAAAAAACAGTGTCACGAGTCTCATTCTCGATTGGTCGTGACTAAATTAAATATTCAAAGTCACCTAAACCTCCATCATATAAAACTAAATAATCTAAGTCATACAACCCTCACATATTAATTTTAGGGAAATTTTTTTTTAAAATTTACATCTAGGTTCCCATTTTGGATAGTCTGTCAAAAGTTAACCGTTAAGATGAGATCCAAATTCTAATCCTGACAATATGGAGACGTAAACATAAATTTTTAATATTATACGAGACTCTAAATTAAATAACCCTATATTTTAAAGGTTTAGTAACAGGGTCTCATATAATATTTGATATTATGGTTTGGGTCTCCATAATATCGAACATTAGGATTTGGATCTCATTTTTTTTTTTTTTTGGATATCCAAATCTGTTAGCATATTTAGGGGACTTGTGGAGACCCAAACTCTACTGCTGAAAATTATGGAGATGCAAATCATAATAACAAATATTATATGGGGCTCTAAATCTAAATAACCCTATATTTTAGAGCGCGCAATTTCAAAGTCGACCATTGGTTGTTGGGGTAGGGAATTTGTGCACATTTACAAGTTCGCAGAGTACAATACTACAACTGTTACCCAATCCACGCCGTGTGTGTCGGGGAGTAGAAGACATCGGATAGGCCGATTCGGATTGGGAGGACGTAAATGCCGAGAACTTCAATGCTATGTACAACTTATAAAACCCCCAAAAAAAAAGGAAAAAAAGAAAACTTCAATGCTATAGTACAGCATATGAAATCCGAAAAAAATGGGTTCGCTAAAAAGAAAAATGAAATCAATTTTTACTTTATCTTTTGGAAAATTTTAATTTTTATCCATTTTTTTAATTTTTTTTCTCTACAATTGTTTTTTTTTGGGCATCTAAATCAAGAAATTTAATAAAATTTCCTTTTCAAAGTCTTGGTGCAAGGTTGATCTTTCGGCAGTTGATAAGGCTTTGAGAATTTGTTAGACAAGATTCATTTTTTTATTCCCACTATTTTTGGCATAAGATATTTTTTGCGGTGAATCAAAGTTACTTCCGCGAATACTCAAAATTGCGCCTGCAATGAAATCAAAGTTGCTTCTACGATGACTCAAAGTGCTTCCACGATTATTCAGTGTTGTTTCCAAATTATTCTAAGTTGTTCCCTTTACTGAAAAAGTTCGTTGATCCTTCTCGCTGTTCACTGGGTGTTCCATACAATAAGTCTAAATATGTGGGCTATGATACGTGTGCTATATTGAATTCTTAAAAAGATACCGAAATGAATAACAATGATGCGATGCAATAATAAGTTGGTATGTGTGCTGGATGTCTTATGTGTGGGATTCGTTGAAGTCGATTGTTATGCATCAATCGACAGTGGGTGATGGCATGGTATGTTGGAACAGAATGTGCATGAATTTCAGTGAATGGGAATCAACATAATCTTGAGTCGGTATTTGTGGTCAGCGTAACCACTACAGGATGGATAGTCCATATTGGACGTTAGTTTGATGTGAAGGGAATATTGTGTCAGGTATTTCTTGAGCTCTGAGTGGTATATTACATATACCCTCGTCGTGATGAGATGTCCCTTGACCCTGTTTGTGGCATAGTGATTGCTTTACCTGTAAGGTATTGGATAGTATAGAGTCGTAGTTGAGATTACGATTGATACATGACAGCTAGACGTGTCCTTTGATTATTAAGTTCGGATGACCCGATGCGAGATTGGAATGGTTAGTATTATGCTGGGTAAATGAGAAATTGAGAATATGAAATGAATGTCTTGGTTGGGAATGGTATGAATTATAGATTCAGACGATGACTGAATCAGTTAGGTAAGAAGAATTGTAGGCTCAGTGACGATGGTGGGGTGTTGCTATCAAAAGATTTGGAAGAATAAGATGGACCGAATATAGAACGATATTGGAATTGAGTAGACGAAATTGCATGTTGGATATTGACAAATTGATGGTGATGTTAGACGGTTATTGTCACTCCCCGACCCGGAATCACCCGAATAATCGTCCTCGCAGGGGGCGTGATGCCGCACGAGCCTGCAGTTGCGCTCGTGCAAGGCAAGATGACAAGTTCTCAAATGGTTATCTTTTGATTCGATATTAACAACTAAAGGAAAACAGAGTATACGAAACAATTCTCTTTATTGATATCCGAAACTGAGATTATAATGGCTTTCGATAGCCTAACAATATATGCCAGATTGGCTACAACACTCAGGTTCTCTCTTTCCCACAAAGGATTTTCCGTTCCATACATCTGTAGGTCCTAAAAATCAAGTTGCATTCATCAAATAGGCAGAGGAAACTAATTTGCGCATACTTCAAATGGACTGCGTAGGAGGCAGATTGCGCTACAAATCGAACGCGCGAGCTGAACTGCGCTACCACCCAAGCGCGCTATGCTGACGTGGCAATGCCATCATTACCTGACAAAAAATTCGATCTTCTGACAGCTGACAGTCCGATAAACGAGGAGTCCTTTCATTTCTTGTGCAGCACAGCGCTCGAGGACAGCTATACAGCCAGCGCAGTATGACAGCTCAACTTCAGCGCAGTTTGACCAAGCCCGAGTCTCAGCGCAGTCTGATGCTAGCGCTTTTCAAGTGGCGCAATCCATCAAGATAACTGACATTTGTTACGTGGCTTACATGCCATCAATTGCTCGCCACGTGGCAACCGCCTGTACACGACCATGTGCATTTCAATCAAACAATGCCACGCGTCTAATACAGTTGGCCCACGATCGAGTAACTGCCAGCGCAGTTCGCTGTTTGTGCAGTCTGTCACCAGCGCAGTTCAGCATACGCAATTCAGAATAACTACAAATTAGTTATTTCTAGAACTCTATAAATAGAGTTTCAAGTCCTTCATTAAAGAGATCAGATCATTATTATCACCAGAGATCAGGAGTTCTTGTCCAAGAGCTGCTGCATTCTTCAGAGGCTATCATCTTCAAAGTTCACATCGTCCAAGGGATAAAGCGATCGTCTTCAGATCGGATTCCTATAGTTGTACTTTCCCAGAATTCAATTGTAATCTTCTTACAAAGTTTGTGAAATAAAGACTTTTGTTTTTGCAAACAAAATGGCGACTCTGCTGGGGACGACTTTCTCCACCGACGAGGAAGTGACAACTCAATGTGACGTTGCGTCTATCGGAAAGACGCAGAAGACGCTGGTTGTGAAGGTCAACCAGACTGCCTACGAGGCGATGATCAACTCTGGGGCTACTCGTCGCACTGCAACCTCTGCCAAGAGCAAGGTCCGTTCAGTATGGACTCCAAAGTCCTCTGCGCAGTCCTCTGCACAATCATCTGCGCAACCTGCTGTCTCTGCTGCCAAGGAACCAGTAGCAACTTCTGCCCTTGCACAATACACTGCTCTTTCTGCCACAGCGCAACCCACTTCCTATGCTACTCTGGCAAAGTACAAGACTCCTCTTCCTCTGGCGCAGTTGGCGACCTCCTTCTCTTCTGCGCAATCCACTACTCCTGCAACCAGAGTGCAACTTAAACATTCTGAAGCCAGGACTCCTGCTGCACAAACTACAGTTTCTGTGGCCAAAAGGCCATCTGTCAAAGCTTCCCAAGCGCAATCAGCCAATGCGCCTATTGCCACTTCAACCACTGCGCAAGCTGTTCCAGCGTAGTCTAATAGGGATAACCCTTTGACTAATCTCCCTTCTTCTCACAGCAAGGGAAAAAACTCTGCTCCTCTTCCCAAGCACCCTATTGCTCCAGCGCAATCCACTGGGGGTATTCTGTTGACTGTTCCTCCTCCGTCTCAGAACAAAGAAAAAGGCCCGTTGGTCTTTTCTCGAACTTCCTCGTTCCACGACTTGGAAGACAACAGAGGGAAATGCTTTTTAGCCAACCCTTCTTCATAAAACAAAAAAAAAGGTCCTTTGGTCTTTTCTCAGTCTTCTCCGGGTTTTACCGTAGAAGATCCATCTGAACGTGCCTCGGCACCAATCAGTACAAGAAGTCTCTCAAATAAGAGCTATTTTTTCCCTGCCAAAGGGAAATGTACTGATCAAAGAGGTATTCTGCCTACTCCGGTAGTGGAACTCCAAGATCTCCCAACTCTCCGGATATCCCGCTCAAAACAGGGAAAATTACTGGTGTCTCAGACAGAAACCTCTAGGGGTGAATTTGCTGATATACGGACTTATCTCAATAGACCAGCTTCTATGAAACGCAAGCAGCCAATGCCGAAGATCAACCTGCATCAGAGGCGAATTTCCAGGATGAAAAATCCTGACACCTATGCTAACGAAGTGAGTACTTCTCTATATACTCATGGGACAAAACATCTGAAGAACCGGAACCATGTTCCGAATGTGGTCAAAGAACATATCCCTCGAACTTCTTTTCGTCCCGTCATTATTCCTGACCTCCGAGAACACCTCAAGCAAAAATGGGACAACATCTCAACATCTCCAGTTCAACCACTTGAACACCATTGTAATCACAAGGTTGTCATCAAGCGCTGTTGCCAGACAACAAAACGATCTGTTTTCGATCGTCTGAATTTTACAACTTCTGAACCAATGTCAGAAGATGAAGACAAAGTGTTGTATGCTTCCGTCAACATGGATTCTCGAGACACTGGGGGTAGAAAGTGCTCCAAACACGGCAAGCCTCGCAGGCCCAGCCAGCGGTACTTAGATTTACTCCAAGAATCTTCTGAAGGAGTATTTCGACACACCCGATCCCGAAGTCGAGACACAATGAGGCATGGGAATCTTCTCCAAGATTCCTCTGGTCATCTCCCTATTTCTTATTCAGGAGATGATTCCTTCTCTGATTATGATGCATACAGTGAAAGTTCTGAACAGACAGTGTCTTCTATTGTACCTAGAGAAGTGTCAGCATACGTTGTCATTGAAGATCCAGATGCTTCTAGTTCAGCAAATCAAGAACAACGAATAGCTGCACTGGAGGATAAGCTGAAGACCATGGCTGAAATGGTCGCAAGTATGCATTCTATCATCGTGGCCCAACATACGGTACCACCGACCGCACCTGCTGCAAACCCTGAGATTATAGCATCGTCGGTGCCTGTTAATGCAGGTTTGGGGGTAGTATCTCCTCAAATACCCCTTGTACAAATTCAACCCACACCCAGTCAGTCAGGAGCTGGGGGTAGCACTTACCACGTTGTTCCTTCCCCTAACACTATAATTCAGCCTGCTCCTTCTGCATCATCGGAGGATGCTAATGAAGCTGTCAAACTCTTGCGCACTCAATTCGAGGCTTTTAAAGAGAAGGACAATTTACAGAGATTGGGGATCAAACAACCCTATCCGGTTGAATGGAAGGAAGTCCCATTCCCTCCAGAGTACAAAATTCCCACAATTTTGCTGTTTGACGGTAGCACTTCTCCGAGTCAGTTCATTAACCACTTTGAGGTAATGACTATTCAACTTCAGCCAAATGACGCTCTTCTTACCAGGGTATTTGTCGGCTGTTTAGCCGGTGTAGCATACGATTGGTACAGGAGCTTGCCTGATGGCTGTATCACCTCTTTCTCGGGTTTGAAACAAATCTTCTTAGAGCGATTCTATGAGGGAATCAACGACATGACCATGTCGGCCCTCAATAAGATCAAACAAAGAAATAATGAAACCGTTGAGAGTTTCATTGAAAGATTCTGCCGAGAAACATTAAAGATGCCTCCTGGAACTCCGATCGCTGTAACTATAGATACCGGCAAGGCAAATCTTTTGCCTATCATCAACATGTGGACGGGGTCAACTCAATTTCAAGACTGGCCATCATTCATTGTCAATGCTAAAGCAGCTGAAGTTAGTGCTGACAAGTTCAAGCAGTTGGGGGTACACATGTCTAACCCTGACCGGGATGAACACCCGACAGCTAGTAGCGGTAATCGCCAGAACAATCGCAAGGGTAAAGAAACTTTGAACATCAATTTGAAGAACAAAGAATCTCTGGCTGTCAATGTAGCTCCACCTACGTCTAATTCTACTCCTTCTGCCCCTCCACCAAGGGAACCTCGTCCGAAAGTAGAGTACTCCTTTGACGAGAATGACACCGTGAGCATCTTCGATTGCTTGATCAAAAGCAATAAGCTCCAACTTCCAGACCCGAAGAAGCCTGACGAGGTCGGTAAGACTGATCATCCCAAATATTATGTTTATCACAGGTTCATTGGGCATCCCACTCGAGCATGTTATGTGCTCAAAGGCAAGATTCAAGAGCTAGTCAACGCTGGTGTTGTCACCCTTCAACAAGATGAGAAGACTGTTACCGCGAACATGGTCTCAGTACAGTTCGGTAACTTCCCCCCAGAGATGATACAGCATGGTGTCATCCCTATCCCCAAGGCCAGCCTTGAGATCGAGAATCTTCCTCCTCCACGGAGTGAAGGTCTCGTCCCCTTGTCCCTTGATAACGGTGAGATTATGTGGATCCACCCTGACCTTGTTTCAGACTTTGAGGCTCCTTCCTCGTCTAAACAGAAAGACCACTCCAAGGGCAGAACAAAGATCTACAATATGGTGTCTTTTGACCCCATAGTTGAAGAGAAAATCCTGCTGGGCACCAGGTCAGGGAAAGCTTACTTACGGGAACTTTCCGAGAATCCCGAAAACCCTGCTTCTTCTTTTGAGACTGCTCCAGTGCAACCTGTTTCTATTGAGGGCATCCCTGCCGTGTCTTTACGGTTATAGAACTCATTCCCCCTAAGCCGACAGCAGCCGACAAAGGCAAACAACAAGTCCGCTTTGACAAGCCTTTGAAGAAGTCATCTCCTTCTGGACTTGAAAAGCCATACAACTTTGATATTTTGGCTCAACTAGCTAATACACCGGTTAGGCTGTTGATCTTCGAGCTCTTGCGCCTCTCTAAAGAGACTCGAGAAACTCTGAGTGAAGCTTTAATACAGGCAGAAACCTGTCTAACCCTTCTAAAGAAGCCGGAATCAGAGCCTGTATCTTGCCTCCACTGTCACAGTGTATTGGAATTAATTCCAAACATTACCTTCACACAGGATGATATGCTGATGGAAGACAATAGGCATGACCGTCCTCTATACTATACATGATACATCGATACGATGAAGGTCGATCGTATTCTGATAGATCCTGGGTCAGCACTCAGCATCATGCCGAAGACAATGCTAGATACACTGAAGATCCCAGTGCATAGTCTTTCCGGCACAATCACCACTATCCTGGGGTTCAACCAGGAAAGGAGTGAGCCTCTGGGCAAGATTCACCTAAAACTCCAAATAGGCAATCTCCGTACAAAGGTGACCTTCTACATTATAGACAACCATGGTTGCTCTTACAATGCTCTTTTGGGGAGACTATTCCTTCATGAACACAATATTGTTCCTTCAACTCTCCATCAATGTTTCAAGTACGTCGATGACAATGGAGAGGTTCAAAAAGAGGTTACGGATCTCTACCCTTTTAAAGGTGTCGAAGCATATTGTAACGATGCTCGCATGTATAAAGATGAGTTCATGAAGGTAGTGCTGGCCTTAGATACTGAAGAAGGCCAGGAAGCAGGGCCCAATGACACTCTCATCATACTTGTCAAAGGGCGTGTTTCTCATCCCCAGTCCTCCAAACCACTGGCTATTCACTTGCCAGTCCGGAAGCAATCAACCGATGGTGGTCAAGATAAAAGGCAGCTCACCTCTTCTGAGCCACTTGTTATTGATTTATCTTGTAACAAGGATAAAAGGGAGCTCACCTCTTCTGAGCCACTTGTTATCGACCTCCGTCGCAACAAGTTCAATCCTCCTCGCTCTTCTTCTCCTCCTCTTGTAATTAATCTGACCAAGCCTGCTAAGGCTAAAGGTCCTGTTGTAAATACAGATGTACAAATCAATGAAAAATTATCTCCTTTCCAGTATACTGATGTCATTTATCATGCTAAGTGCTATTTGGATATGTTAGATAGCTTTCAGTCATTTACAATGGGAGTTGTACAGTCTCTTCAAACAGAGGTCTTACTCGAACACCCAGATGATTCATACTTTGTTGTCCCTTCTTGAAAGAGAGGTGAGAGTCCAATACTTTTTAGTAAAGGACCAGAACAAAAATTCAGCTATACAGATGACAGCAAAAATAACGATATGGGACGTCTCCAACTACGTCGTTATAGTCAAAAATCAAAAGACATCATCCGAAAGATGGGTTATGACTTCAAAAATGGCCTCAACTATGGTAAGGGTAGACGAACTCCTATCCGTACAGTTGTTTCAAAAGAAAAATCAGAGATGTACTACAGCAGAACGAAAAGAGGTCTCGGATATGCTTTACCTCCAGTCTTATCTCCAGAAGTATCCGAATTCGATAGTGAGGAGCGCTCTAACTCTTCTGATTCCAGATTATGGAACTCTGACACCAGCATTGGTTAGGTTCATCGGCTGATCGTATCTTCTAATATGGTCTCCGCTGAACTTCCAGATGGCTATAACGAAGATATCGAAGAAAATCTCGAAACAGATCCTTGGGCTCAACGAATGGATACCCAATGGGAAATCCGATTCGAACAACGGGAACCTCCTACCGAAGCTCAATTAGTTCAAATTGATGTGGGAGAAGACGGGCCACCTCGTCCGATATTCATCAGCAAGAATCTTCCCTAGGCGGATAAGCAAGAATTAATTCTTCTTATTCGAGAATATATTGATGTCTTTGCTTGGAGTTATAAAGACATGCCAGGTTTAGATCCCAAAGTTGCTACTCACAAATTGAATATCTTGCCTAATGTAAAACCCGTCAAACAGCATCAAAGGCGCTTCAAACCAGAAATGATGGATACGATCGACGATGAAGTCAAGAAGCTTATAGCCTATGGCTTTATTCGAGAAGAACAACATCCTGATTGGGTAGCCAACGTTGTCCCAGTCTTGAAGAAAACTGGCAAAGTTCGAGTTTGCATCGACTTCCGGGATCTTAATGAAGCCTGTCCAAAGGATGAGTTTCCTCTCCCTATCACGGATGTCATGATCGACAACACTTGTGGGTTCGAAAGGATATCCTTCATGGATGGATTCTCGGGATACAATCAGATTCGGATGAATTCTGAAGATGAAAAACATATTTCTTTTCGCACTCCTCGCGGAGTCTACTACTATACCGTGATGCCATTTGGTCTCAAGAACGCTGGTGCAACTTACCAACGAGCCATGAGTACCATCTTTCAAGATCATCTGCGCAAGACTGTCGAATGCTATGTTGACGATATTGCTGTCAAGAGTCGTCAAAAGGAAGATCATATCCAAGATTTAAGAACTATCTTCAATCTGATGCGCCAACATCAACTTAAAATGAATCCCACCAAGTTATTCTTGGGTGTCTCTAGTGGAAAATTTCTCGGCTTCGTCATTACCTCTAAAGGTATACACGTGGATCCCGAGAAGATCAAAGCCATTCAAGAGATGCATCCTCCACGCAACCTAAAAGAGCTACGAGGATTCCAAGGTCGACTTGCGTACATCAGGAGATTCATTTCAAATCTGTCTGGACGCTGCAGACAATTTGCCCAGTTAATGAAGAAGGGTGTATCTTTCATTTGGACTGAAGAATGTCAACGAGAATTTGATGATATTAAGCGATATCTCATGAACCCACCAGTCTTGGTGCCACCAATTTCAGGCATACCATTCTTAATGTATGTTCGTGCTATGGATCATTAGTTGGCTGCTTTACTTGCCCAGAAGAATAAAGAAGGCCATGAATAAGCCATCTACTATCTTAGTCGTACTATGATTGGTGTTGAACATCGTTATAGTTCGGTTGAAAAAGAATGCTTAGCTCTTATGTTTGCTATTCAAAAGACAAGGCATTACATCATTGGACAAACTATTCATGTCATATCCCGAGTTAATCCTCTTCGGGTATTAATGAAGAAACCCAGCACACTCAATTCTCGGTTAGCTACATGGGCCATTCTGCTAGCCCAATATGACATGATATATGTTCTACAAAAGTCTGTCAAGGGTCAAGCGCTGGCGGACTTCTTAGCGGCTCATACTATAACAGAGACATCCAAACTCTATGATGAAATTCCAGACGAGACATTGGAATCAAATATGATCTCCGAAGAATTTCCTACTTGGCGTCTATTCTTTGACGGTGCATCCAGGATCGGGCAGAATGGTGCCATTATCACAGGAGTTGGAATTGTTTTTGTTTCTCCAGACGGGTCAGCTATCCAAAGAGCCTATTCCCTAGATGAATCCTGCTTCAACAACGTAGCAGGATAAAATGCTCTACTCATTGGCCTTCAATTAGCTAAACAACTAGACGTCGAATATCTTGAAGTCTATGGCGACTCCAAGCTGGTTGTTAACCAGGTTAGAGGAACCTATGAAGTTCGTCATCACGATCTAGTGCCTTATCATGAAGCGACAATCAATATGGCTACATCATTCAAAGCCTTCTTCATCGAATATGTTCGCCGAGCTTGCAATATCGAAGCAGATGCTTTAGCCAATCTTGCAGCAGTCTTAGCCATCCCTATCAAAATGCATCAGGTTGTGGTTGTCTCTAATCGAGAATTGTTTTGCATCGAAAACAATCATAATATTGAGTTCAGTAATCTTACTGAAGCCAATGTAATCAGTGAAGATTGGAGAGCTCCCTTCATCGACTTCGTGGTCCATGATATTGTAACGCCCCAGTCTTAAAATACTTGGGACTAGATACGTATCATGCCGGTTGTATACATACGAGTAAATATACGGCTCGTATATATACATAAGCTGTAAATGTAGAAAGCCAAGACACTAAATCTCATCCAAAAAGATAAATAATAATATAAAAGCAACTTGGAGTTTGTCATGTATACAATCGTTGGGCGGAGACAAAGTCCACTACCAACTAATTTAAATAGAGAAGAAATATACAAAGAAAGTGATTGGTCGAGCGGAGCAAATGACGAGTCCAAAAGCAATCATCACGAAGGAAGGAATGGCCTTAGCTAGAACACCTGCAAGACATCATGAAACACACACCTGGAGAGATAACCAGGTCCTCAGAGGGACGTAACAAGACACATAATATCATGCCGATAAACTGAATAAATAAGCTCAACAGAAAAGTATGCATGAGTAAAGGTTCCTACCCATTCTAGGTGATATGCACTTTGAGGACAACATTCTACGCATGGGCTGTAGGCTCAGCAGAGTAAATAAAGAGTGGCATTAAGTAGCGCTCATCCGAGTCACTATCGGCCTTGGACAGAAGGTAGTGCTCATAAGAGTCAACCTCGGCCCAAAATGTGTGTAAAAATAAAATATAGCCCCTACGCTAATAACTGTCCCCTCCCCCCAATGATACTATACATGCGTCGTCTCCACGACACTGTTTAATCCTTAATAACCGCCAAGTCTTCTACACAATCTATTGACAGTTATATCCTAACTCACGGCCTGTACGCACCGATGTATGGTCGGTACGCAAGTCCGAAGCTATATGCGACTCACCACTCACACACAATCCGTGGCACATCGTGATAGTTTATGAGATGCACATACGGTGGTCCCTTAACTCTAAGCCAATTGCATAAAATATAATAATTTGCATCTATATATAATTTTGAAAGAACAACATAAAGAAAAAGCATACATGATATTGAGCAAGAAATTAAACAGTAAATGCAAGATGTCTTGCCTGGTGTTATGCCTGATATGGTGCGGTGATCCAACAAGTCCTGTTTTGTCCAATAGTTGGGGTCACTGTGTGAGGGTCTGAAATTCACGAGAAATAGAAACATACAATCAGTCGGGATCAATGATGATAATCGAAGAGAATTTTTGAAGGCAGACGCGTATACAAATTTTAGAAATTATTTATAATAATAATAATTTAAAACTAGATTTTTATTAGTCAAAATTTATTTTAGGAAAATACTTAAAATCGCAAAATGTTTTTAGGCAAAAGTACTCTAAGTTGTAAAATATGATTTTAGGTAAAATATTATATTCCACAATTTAAAATATATTTTTCGATAAATATTTGAAAATATTACTACATCATTTAGACCAAAAATTATAACCTATACATATACACCTACTCGAGAATAATATTTAAAAATTGCGTAAAATTAGCTAGACAATATTTGTACTACTTAATAATAATAATAATGCAATTGACAAAACATCAAATAATAGTAGTAATAATATATAATAATACAACAAATTTATACACTAAAATTAGGTATAGAAAAATCATAATAATAAAAAGAGTAATAAATAATAACCATAATATAATAATAATAATAATAAACATAATGATAATAGTAATCATTTTAATAATAATCATAATACTAATAATAATAAATGTTATTAATGATACAACTGCTACTCTTTTCCTAATTCTATACTGTAAGAGAGAGGGAGAGAGAGTGAGAAAGGGGAAAGGAAACGGTGGGGGAGTGCGAGCGTGAGAGAGAGAGAGGGAGAAGATGGGAGAGACTCACCAGAAGGGGGTCTCAGCGCCTGTGGTGGCGCGGCGGCGGGTGTGGCACTGCATCTGGGCGTGGCAGAGAGAGTCGCGCGACTCCGGCGCGCACGGAGGGGGCGACTTCTCCGGCCGGGGAGAGGGCCACCGGAAGGGGTTGGAACGGACGGCGCTCGAAGGGGACCACGCGGCCGTTGGAGGCAGTCGGCTTGGCGGAGAGGGCGCAGCGGTGGTGTGGGGTTTCGAGGCGGATGGCGACGCCGTCGACAAGAGGTAAGGTTTCTTTCTCCTTGCTTGGGGGTGATGGTGGTGGTACTTCGCCGGAGGGGATTTTGGGTTGTCGGTGGTGGTGATGGGAGTTCTCGGTGAGTGGTGGCAGGAAATTGGGGAAGATGGTGTTGTGGTGGATCCGGTGATGGGGTTCTGGTGATTGTCGCGGACGAGGTCGGGTGTTTGCGCGGCGGCGGAGACTGTTGGTGAAGGTGGAGCAAGGTGGTGTGGGCTGCTGGTGTACGTGGTGGTGACGAGGTGGTTGTTGCAGTTGCTGTTAGGGATTTGGCCGGAGTTGGCCGGGATGGTGGTGGCTGAGAGGGATTTTGATGATGGCGGGGATTGGGTTTCTTGTGATTTTTGTCATCGTGTCCGGGGGTGTCGGACACGACGTGGATGACTGTACGAGACTGGAATAAGATTTGTGGTGGTCACAGACACGATGCACGATATTATTGTGGATGGAAAGTTTTGGAGGAGTACCTCTCCTATATATATAGGAGGTGGGAATTCCCATTAGGATAAGGATTAGGATTAATTTAAAACCCCGTAGATAATAACATATTAAATTAAATTTTGTTTAAACTTATTTTGTTCAAATCCGAATCAAACTTAGATAAACCCTCATTTAATTTAAATTCACATGAAATCATTTTTTTTAATTTATCAAAATTAATTCAAATATTAATAAAACAAATTTTTAAATATCTTTTTCATAATTATTAAAATATAACATTAATTAATTTCGAATATCAATGTAATTACTTAAATATTAAATCAATAAGTAGCTTTTTATAAATAACAAAAATATGTTACTATACAAATTCCAAATTTCGTAAATATCTAGAATATATTTTTGTATAAACCAAAATTTTCCAATTCACTACTTATTTTAAAACGACGAACAAAATAACTCTTTTATAAAGATAAAATATTTATTATATTTATTTGAACATGTACTTTCCTATAAAAATAATTTTATAATAAAAATATTTTTCTAAAAATATGTACGCTCGCACATATTCGTACTCGTCGAGCAATTTATGAAATGTGTCGTTTGCGCATAACGTACAATACAAAATTTTTAAATCAGTACCAAAATCGATAAAAATATAGTAGAAATTTAGGGGTTTTACATCCTACCCAACTTAAAGGAATTTCATCCTCAAAATTTAGGAATTATTAGGGTAGGTAGGGTGAAGGGGTTGGAAAGAGTTTATTCAAATAGAAGTACGATCAAGGCATTTGACGGGGAGGTAACAAAAGTATTGTACGAGTAGGCGAACGATATTTTGACGACAATAAGTCATTTGTATAGATGGAAGAAGAAGATTCGACAGATCTTAGACCATGTGTATGACACTCCTCAATATCTGTATTCTACCATTCATTATTTTCGTCCCATGGTCGTGCATGCTCTCAATTAGGCAAATTGGCGATAGTTTCACCATCTCACTCTTAATTCAAAATTCCCATCGCGTGTTTCAATCTCGTTATAAATCGAATATTAACTCATCACAATCTTCTTAAACTTTTGCATTCCACAAAATTTTAATTTCCTTGAAACATTTTTTTTAACTTCAAAAGAAATTTCTTACTTTCTTCGAATATTTGTATTCCAACTACTTCTCATCTTTTTTTTTTAAAATATCATGATCAAGTCTTCTTATTTCAATATATCCATACTTATGTAAATATTTTCCTCTATGTCATTCTAAGATTACCAACTCAATGTTAGGTATTGTTTCAAGATTTATATTGCATAAAACCTAAGTCACTCCTCTTTTCTTTTTCTTTGCTTGATTGATAACTAGTCACAAAGATAATCTCATAAACTATACAAATGCTTCGAAGCATACTCATGAATATATAGATTGATATTTAATCCCATAACAAAATCTTTTGAATTTAGTAATCTATAATCTCTTTTTCCTATATATTTTCCTTTAAGCTAGTTTCCTCTTGCAAAATTTCCTTTAAGAATTTATATAAATTTCTTCACTCAATTTAGTCGAGAGTAAAGTCAACCTCACCTTAATATGACCTTCATATTTATATTCATCACATAGTTCAATCACTACAAGTTTAAGAATTTACTCCCTTCTTGAAATCTAATAAGCTTCAACGCTCTATTTATCGTCTCATAAAATTTTCCCTAGCCATAGTTTGCCATGAAGAACCGATTTGTCGTTCAAGATTGTACTCTCATTTGATCATAAAATATACTTCGCCTAATAAGGTTTATCGCAAGATGTCACTTATGCATTCTCAATCATTTTATTCAACTATACCACTACTATCCTCTAGGGGGTTTTCTTAATCTAATCTCTTTCTATCCAAAGGATGTCATGATAAATTTCATTTCGCCTGAGGGAATCATACAAGGATCAAGGTTGCATAACTATGGAGGATTCATAGTGAAATAGTAGTAAAGCAATTTAAATGGGAAAGAAGAAAGGTAAGGGTTGCAATATTGAAGAGCGACAGATGCTATGTGTCTAAGTGAATCGATATAAGACATGAAAATAAATGATAAGGGTTAAGCAGTCAAGATAAAATGCAAGGTTAAGCATTTAAGAGATTTAATAGATCACAATCATGTATTGGGTCGAAGAATTTGAGTCGAGGCTGAGCCCATATCTATAGCTAGAAAGTATATTGGTTTCATGGTAAAGGTTATAGTTTTAGTCTCCTATGACCCAAAGTCCTATCATGAAAATAGAATACAAGGAGAGGTATTTTAGTGGGACATGATATATCTACATGAAGGTGGGCTCGTCTAGATCTTGCATGTAAAATTGGTTGGGATGAAACAGCTGGTCTTGTGCTCCAAATATCCAAGTCACGGTAAAGGACACAAAAGAATTAAAAATAGAAAGTGGGAGTTCATGAGATAATGATTAATGCACAAAAATAAATGACCAAGCTAAGGCATGAAATAATGATAATTCAGATTCGAGTAAATCAAGGTAAAATAAGTTAGAATACAATTTCTATAGATATGATAGTCACTTAGATGGAGTATGAGAAAGTCACAATAAAATCTAGGTTTGAGGGAATGTCAAGTGAGTCAAAATTGAATATAACCACGTGATTTTTGTAGATGACTAACAACACTTGAGTATATACAACTATCTTGGCAATTAATGAGGAATACTTGTATCCCATTAGGGTGACTTGCTTGCTTCTTGGTTCTCTACCAATATATGATCAAATTTCAATTTTCAAGTTCCTCCACAGTTTCGAAATAAAATCTCAAGATACTCCATCAAGTATTTAATCATAACTTAAAGTTTAATTTCTTTTAAATAAATTCCAAAAATCCTTCATCATATCTAATGCGGCTTATTTCATTAATTGCAAATCATGTAACTCAAATTAAATCTTTTTTTTATATACCAAAATTTAAATATCCATAATCAAGGCCTTAAACTCGAAATCTAAATAACTTTATAAATCATAGAGCATATGACGTTATTTAATTCGAAAACATTTTAACCAAAATTCCATCATCCTCAAATCTTGGTCAATCGTAAATCATACTTCCACATTTAAAATTTTATGATCCTTTTCAAATCAAATTTATATCCCTCGAAAGATGTATAACTACCACTCAATAAATCATAAATGTTCAAAGATCTTCAAAAATCAAAACGCAAATCAAATCAATTTGTTTTTTTTTCTCGATCTAGCTATCCTCTTGTGTATACTACCTTGTGATATAAAATTCCAACCATCCTTTGAATGTGGTAATATGCTACTACCCAACTTAGAATTAACTAATCCTTAAGATCATATTTCTAGAAAAATAAATGCCTTTATAACTCAAATAAAATTCCAAGGCATATTAATTGCCAATGCAATCTTTCTAGCCTTGGGTTTGACCTATGAGCATATAATAGTGTAGTCAACTTCTTAATTGTTGCTAGGCACAAAAAATAAGAATTTACGGTAGGAAGAGTTCAAGTAGGATGCAAATCAAGGAGGTCGAACAATAGTTCGGAATTTGAAGTCAAGAAAGGACGTCAAGTAGGTGGATGAGGTTCTAGACTCTAATCCTATATTGCAGGCCCGTTTGGTACAGTCAGGTAACCAAAACGGCAAATTTGACCTGCATGGGCCACCACAAAAACATGTTATGCTCCAGTCCTAAAATACTTGGGACTAGATACGTATCATGCTAGCTGTATACATACGAGTAAATATACGGCTCGTATATATACATAAGCTGTAAATATAGAAAGCCAAGACACTAAATCTCATCCACAAAGATAAATAATAATATAAAAGCAACTTGGAGTTTGTCATGTATACAATCGTTGGGCGGAGACAAAGTCCACTACCAACTAATTTAAATAGAGAAGAAATATACAAAGAAAGTGATTGGTCGAGCGGAGCAAATGACGAGTCCAAAAGTAACATCACGAAGGAAGGAATGGCCTTAGCTAGAACACCTGCAAGACATCACGAAACACACACCTGGAGAGATAACCAGCTCCTCAGAGGGACGTAACAAGACACATAATATCATGCCGATAAACTGAATAAATAAACTCAACAGAAAAGTATGCATGAGTAAAGGTTCCTACCCATTTTAGGTGATATGCACTTTGAGGACAACGTTCTACGCAGGGGCTGTAGGCTCAGCAGAGTAAATAAAGAGTGGCATTAAGTAGCGCTCATCCGAGTCACTATCGGCCTTGGACAGAAGGTAGTGCTCATAAGAGTCACCCTCGGCCCAAAATGTGTGTAAAAATAAAATGTAGTCCCTACGCTAATAACTGTCCCCTCCCCCAAATGATACTATACATGCATCGTCTCCACGACACTGTTTAATCCTTAATATCCGCCAAGTCTTCTACACAATCTATTGATAGTTATATCCTAACGCACGGCCTGTACGCACCGATGTACGGTTGGTACGCAAGTTCGAAGCTATATGCAACTCACCACTCACACACAATCCGTGGCACATCGTGACTGTTTATGAGATGCACATACGGTGGTCCCTTAACTCTAAGCCAATTGCATAAAATATAATAATTTGCATCTATATATAATTTTGAAAGAACAACATAAAGAAAAAGCATACATGATATTGAGCAAGAAATTAAACAGTAAAGGCAAGGTGTCTTACCTGGTGTTATGCCTGATATAGTGCGGTGATCCAACAAGTCCTGTTTTGTCCAATAGTCGAGGTCACTGTATGAGGGTCCGAAAATCACGAGAAATAGAAACATGCAATCAATCGGGATCAATGATGATAATCGAAGAGAATTTTTGAAGGCAGACGCGTATTCAAATTTTAGAAATTATTTATAATAATAATAATTTAAAACTAGATTTTTATTAGTCAAAATTTATTTTAGGAAAATACTTAAAATCGCAAAATGTTTTTAGGCAAAAGTACTCTAAGTTGTAAAATATAATTTTAGGTAAAATACTATATTCCACAATTTAAAATATATTTTTCGATAAATATTTAAAAATATTACTACATCATTTAGACCAAAAATTATAACCTATACATATACACCTACTCGAGAATAATATTTAAAAATTGCGTAAAATTAGCTAGACAATATTTGTACTACTTAATAATAATAATGCAATTGACAAAACATCAAATAATAGTAGTAATAATATATAATAATACAACAAATTTATACACTAAAATTAGGTATAGAAAAATCATAATAATAAAAAGAGTAATAAATAATAACCATAATATAATAATAATAATAAACATAATGATAATAGTAATCATTTTAATAATAATCATAATACTAATAATAATAAATGTTATTAATGATACAACTGCTACTCTTTCCCCAATTCTATACTGTAAGAGAGAGGGAGAGAGAGTGAGAAAGGGGAAAGGAAACGGTGGGGGAGTGCGAGCGTGAGAGAGAGAGAGAGGAAGAAGATGGGAGAGACTCACCAGAAGGGGGTCTCAGCGCCTGTGGTGGCGCGACGGCGGGTGTGGCACTGCATCTGGGCGCGGCAGAGAGAGTCGCGCGACTCCGGCGCGCACGGAGGGGGCGGCTTCTCCGGCCGGGGAGAGGGCCACCGGAAGGGGTTAGAACGGGCGGCGCTCTAAGGGGACGGCGCGGCCGTCAGAGGCAGTCGGCCTGGCAGAGAGGGCGCAGCGATGGTGTGGGGTTTCGAGGCGGATGGCGACGCCGTCGACCAGAGGTAAGGTTTCTTTCTCCTTGCTTGGGGGTGATGGTGGTGGTACTTCGCCGGAGGGGATTTTGGGTTGTCGGTGGTGGTGATGGGAGTTCTCGGTGAGTGGTGGCTGGAAATTGGAGAAGATGGTGATTGTGGTGGATCCGGTGATGGGGTTCTGGTGATTTCCGCTGACGAGGTCGGGTGTTTGCGTGGCGGCGGAGACTATTGATGAAGGCGGAGCAAGGTGGTGTGGGCTGCTGGTGTACGTGGTGGTGACGAGGTGGTTGTTGCAGTTGCTGTTAGGGATTTGGCCGGAGTTGGCCGGGATGGTGGTGGCTGAGAGGGATTTTGATGGTGGCGGGGATTGGATTTCTTGTGATTTTTGTCGTCGTGTCCGGGGGTGTCGGACACGACGTGGATGACTGTACGAGACTGGAATAAGATTTGTGGTGGTCACAGACACGATGCATGATATTATTGTGGATGGAAAAATTTGGAGGAGTACCTCTTCTATATATATATAGGAGGTGGGAATTCCCATTAGGATATGGATTAGGATTAATTTAAAACCCCGTAGATAATAACATATTAAATTAAATTTTGTTTAAACTTATTTTGTTCAAATCCGAATCAAACTTAGATAAACCCTCATTTAATTTAAATTCACATGAAATCATTTTTTTTAATTTATCAAAATTAATTCAAATATTAATAAAACAAAATTTTAAATATCTTTTTCATAATTATTAAAATATAACATTAATTAATTTTGAAAATCAATGTAATTACTTAAATATTAAATCAATAAGTAGCTTTTTATAAATAACAAAAATATGTTACTATACAAATTTCAAATTTCGCAAATATCTAGAATAAATTTTTTATAAACCAAAATTTTCCAATTCACTACTTATTTTAAAACGACGAACAAAATAACTCTTTTATAAAGATAAAATATTTATTATATTTATTTGAACAAGTACTTTCCTATAAAAATAATTTTATAATAAAAATATTTTTCTAAAAATATGTACGCTCGCACATATTCGTACTCGTCGAGCAATTTACGAAATATGTCGTTTGCGCACAACGTACAATACGACTACGCGACGTACAATACAAAATTTTTAAATCAGTACCAAAATCGATAAAAATATAGTAGAAATTTAGGGGTTTTACAGATATACTCCCTGAAGATCCCAAGGAGGCTACGAGTATTCGTCGACGGTCTCTGCGATTCTACTATAATCAGACTACTAAGCCTCTCTACCGGCGGACTTATGACGGTCTTCTCTTGCGCTGTCTTGCTTGTGATGAAGCAAAGCAAGTATTACGTGAAGCTCAGGACGGTGTTTGCGGAGCGCATCAACCTGGTCCTAAACTACAAGATCGTATCCGACGTATGGGTTATTGTTGGCCCTCTATGGTGTCAGATGCCATCGAATATACAAGAAAATATCGAGCTTGTCAAATCCATACAGATTTTATTCACCAACCGTTAGAATTTTTGCATCCAACTGCTGCTTCCTGGCCTTTTGAAGCCTGGGGCATGGATATTATAGGTCATATCAATCCTTCTTTTTCTTCTAAAGGACATCGGTTCATACTAGCTATAATCGATTATTTCTCCAAATGGGCTAAAGCTATATCTCTGGCTGAAGTTAAGACCAGTAGCGTCATCAACTTTGTCAAACACCATGTCATCTATAGATTTGGTGTACCTCGACGGATCATTCACGACAATGGACCACAGTTCATTAGCCAGAAGTTTACCAGGTTTTGTGACGATCATCGGATTGACAATGTCGCTTCGACAGCTTACAATCCTGCTGCTAATGGTTTATCTGAAGCATTTAACAAGACTATTATCAAACTCCTTAAGAAGTTTGTATCTACTAACAAACGGAATTGGAGTGAGAAACTCGGAGAATGTCTATGGGCCTATCGCACTACGGTCCGTAACCCTACAGGTTGTACACCTTTTTCTCTTGTGTACGGTTATGAAGCAGTTCTACCTTTGGAACTTCAGATCCCATCCCTGCGGATTGCCATTGCCAACGAGCTCACTACAGAGAACAATGACCTCCTTCGACTTCAAGAATTAGAAGCGCTCGACGAGAAGCGACTTTTGGCTCAACAACATATTGAGTTATATCAAGCCCGAATCTTAAAAGCTTTTAATCGCAAAGTTAAGGTCAGAGCTTTTCAGAAAGGAGAACTGGTTCTAACCGTCAGACGTCCTATGACCATGACCCATATGAGCAAGGGCAAGTTCGACGCGAAATAGGAAGGTCCATATATCGTGAGCAAAGTCTTCTCAAATGGAGCCTATCAACTTACAGAGTTGGACGGTCGAGTTGCAATGATGCCTATCAATGGCAAATTCCTCTGATTAAGTTGTCTACTGAAATAATGATATTCAACGAATTATATTCTGCCATGTCCACATTACCTCTGAGCAGATATAATGAATATAATTATTTTCTAAATATATCATGTCCTGAACCTCTGAATATATTTTCCATCGCTATTATTTATATCCTTAATGGGATATGCAAAAAATAATAGAGCCACAAAAATAATGTCTTTTCATTAATCAAAATAAAAGGCATTACAAAAAGATATATCATAAAGAAGGAAAAAAGTACAAAAGGTCTTCCTTCACTCAATTGGTGGGGTCAACAAACTAGCTATCTGCTGCTTCAATGCTTGAAGTCGTTCCTCACGAGAATCCATTACCCGCTTTCTAGCTTCCGCCATTCCAGATTCATCGTCAAAGGATGGCAAGGTCACTAGGCGGCGAGCGATTTCATCTTGATGGAAAGTGACAAACTCATTGTTTTCGTGGGTTAGAATGTCTAGTTGCTGAACGGCAACTTCATGTTGTGTAGTCTCTTCCTCAAGAGCAAGTTGAGCGATTCTTAACTCTTCCTGAAGTCGAGCAAACTCTGCATTCAGTTCAGCAACCTTCTTTTCTTTCTCCCCAGCAGCAGACGCTAATATCTCCATCCGGGAATCATACTCTGAAGCCTTTGTGGCATAAGTGTCCAAAAATGTCTGGAAAGCAGCTTTTGTGACTTTAGCTTCGTGAGTCATCCTTTCAAACTCAGCATTCAGTAGGGGTTCTACCTCCCACCGATTAAGTTCTTTGTAAATGTTAATAGATACCTCCAGTTCATCCAATATGTGTTCAAGATATGCAGCTTAAGCTTCATCACCCTGACTTCGGATAGCACCGATCAAATAAGTAGTTGGGGTTCTAACGATGATGAAACCAACATTCTCTCTTTCTATTACCCTTTCTACTAAGGGTCCTAAGGAAGTGAAGAAGAGTTGGTGAAGGAACCAACTATAAATCTGTTAGTAGCCGCAGCACCGGGTGTGGCAACTACTCCTGTGGATGTTGAAGCAGCAGATGCTCGTACAGGTGGACGTTCGGCTTCTTGAACATGAGTTGAGGTCTCTCTAGACAAGGGAGCCATGGTGGAGCTAGTCGCCCCTTCCAGATGTTCCTCTGCGAAATCAAATAAACACCATCAGTTTGCTGTCATTAGCGATTATAAAAAAAGATCAAAAATAAGGGCAAGCTTACCATTGCTGGGTCTAGTGACAAGTTTCTCATCTGTTGACATAGGTTACAACCTTGCAGAAGTAGCTTTAGACATCACTGCCTGACTACTTCCTACTTCGGAGCCGCCTAAAAAATGTCGGCTGCTGCTAGCTAGCGCTGTTGTTGGCACTATATCAGTGCATACTGGAGGAATTGGAGAAGATTGAATTTCTATACAAATGAAAGTTAAGATGTTAGTCATTTAATCTATAAAAGAAGATTATCAATATCAGCCAATACCTCTTGGATCAGTGACAGTAGCTTCCTCCGGTGCTATGTCATTAACAGTATTCTTTTCTTGGGATGCATGAGCATCAGCATCCTCTTCCGGATTCGGAGTGTCATCAACAGTCTCTGCTGATGTTTCTTCATCATCCGCACCTTCTTCTCGGGCTTCCTCGCTATCACTTGCGGCGACCGAATCTATATCATCATGGAGGCCAAAGTCACAGCCTTCTGGAGCCTCAATCATTAATTTGTCTTCTTCAGCACGAAGTGATCTTGGAGAAGCTGGAAGATGGGCAGTTTCCGGTGCAAGTGTAGGCGATCGCAATACGTCGAGCGACGTTTCTGACTCGTTGATTGGAATCAGAGTTACAGTTGCCTCTTTTTTTTGCAGCTTCATCCTCTGTCTTCGCGATCTCCTCTCTTGTCTCTACAACCTCGTCCCTCTTCTCTGTACTGGTAGCTTCCTGTCTGGGCTCAGAGGCAGGTGTAGAAGACGGCATCATAACTCCGGCGACCGCACTTGTCAGGACCGATGCCAGGATAGGTCTTGGAGGAGTTACTACTTTCTTTTTGAAGGCTATTTTCTTTCTGTGTAGAGGTCTCTCCGGGATCTCTACGTCTATAGCATGTTCTTGTCTTTGAATGGAGGTCGGGGTCGTCGTCTCTTCTCTCTGAATTGACTCAGCCTGTTGCCGAGATTGCGACCGGGTAGTGACCCTTTCCGATGATTCTAAAACAATCTTCTTCTTAGAGAGACTGGAGAAGAAGGTTCTTCTGCCTTCCTCTTTCTCTCCTTGGCCGAAGATCTTACAACTTTCAGGGAGACGCGCAGCGGCTCGTAAACTTCTTCAGGGAAGTTGGCTTCCCTCGAAGCTTATAATGGTGCATCGTCTGGCTCATGCTCTTCATCATTACCAAGAAGCACCAGAACAGGTGCTCCTTTTTTGAACCGAGTCGCAGTCGCGAAGTTGTCTGCCAGATTGAAGTTTTCAGCAAAAGTGTTTGCTGATGTATAGAAGATCGAGTATGTATACAGCATGCGAGGACCTCCATCATTTCTGGACGGCATCGAGAACGTCGTCCTTGTGTCCCGAGCATTGAAATATGCCCAAGCCCGTGCTCCATCAATTAAAAACCCTTTTCCTTGTAGGTATGTGATAGCATTACCTACATGGAACTGGTCATAACCGAATTGGCGCACAAAACGGCTGGAGAGATAAGGTTCGAGATAGCATTCATCCTCGAACCGATATACAAGGTGTGACGGTCGGATTATCCTCAGCCAATCGAAAGCTGTGTGGCCCAAAGGCTGCATCCTCCCGGAGTCCACAAGGTTTGTAGACATATACTCATAACCGACTGGAGGGATAACGCAGTAGAAGCTCCATCCTCCACCAAGGTTCAGAGCGCGTCGGCAATCTCTCAAAGTGGTATAAATCCACTTATATCCAGAAAATCTTCTTAGAAAGCTGCCGTCCACTGCACCCATATCAGGGTTCATTAGTGAAGGATGGTGTAGAAGCAGCCATCCGAACAAGTATATGTATGGTAGTTCCAACCGCGGGAAGTGTCCTTTCTCGCCTTTTCCTTTAATCATTGAATCGACGAAGAGGCGAAGGTCGGCATTCACCCTGCATGTCATTACTGACAGCAGATCTATCCAGTAGCCGAAGACCAGACGGATAGCAGCAAAAAGTACACCGCGGTGGAAGCGGTCGACTGCACTGGCCCCAGGGATGACATATCGTCGGAGCCAGTAAGTGAGGAAACCTGCCAACTGGGCTTCCTTTGACATGGGCCTGTAGCCCATCCTCATTTAGCTTTCAATAATGTCTCCTTCCTTAAAAGGAGGACACTGGAGATCATCTTTGATCTTGACAACCATATCATCATGTGCCTCCATCAGCCCTATCACTTCGCTATTGCTAAGTGGTCGGAAGTAGTCGGGATGGCAGTTTTCGTGCTCCTTGGTCTTCTTCTCAATGATATGGTTGAGGAAAAGGTACGACAACCATTTGGTGGAATAGCAGGTGCCGGCCGTGCCACTCTTGTAGTAGAGAGAACAGATCTTGTAGTGACATAGTAGCTCTTCAAACACAGCCACTATGTCAGCGTTCTCTTGGCGGAGTCTGTCCATTTCATCGTTTGTAGGGACAAACTCTTTATAGGGGATATTCCCTATTGGCAGGCTGGAGATGTACTTCATCTCGTGCAAAGCTAACCCAATCTCTCCGCAGGGCATCATGAAAGTCCCGGTTCTATAGTTGTATCTCTCGGCCAATACGAGGAATAGATGAGGATTGGGGGAAAAGCCATAAACAGTGGCATACACTGCTTGGTATAGATCAATCTCCTTAAGCCGCTCTTCAAATTGGACCAATATCCAATTGGCTATACAGATCCATCTTTTATTATCCGGGTTCACGAGGCCCGTCAGCCGTAACTCTTGATCCGGATACCTTCCTTCTACCTTCGCAAACTCGTTTGTGAATATCGGAGTTCTCACTGGTAGCAGCAAGGACGAATCTTCTGGCGGGATACAGCCAGGCTTTAGTCCTCTAAGCAAGGAGCTATGGCGCTCAGAGGAACTGTAGAATATATCTTTGTTGCCAGACCCCTTCTTGACACAGATATTTCCTGTTCGGGCTTGCTGAAGCAGAATTATATCCCATTCCATTCTTCTGGAATAGCCTGCAAAAGCATATCGAGACAGAGGAAGGCATCTAGAGATCTCCGGCAGAAGGATTGTCTTCTTGCCCCTCTGGAAAATTCTCTGTTCCATGCGAGGTCTTGGCTGAGAATTCTTGTCAAAGGCCTCACCAAACAAGAACAACGGCTTCTTATGAGTGATGGTGTCAGCAATTTACAAAGGCTGCCCGTTCATCAGACATAGCAAAGTCTCATTGTCCTGTGCAGTCAAGACGGTTTGCCGAGATGACGGTAAGGCATACTGAGGAAATGTCACATGAGATAGATCTTCTTTGTATTCAGGTTCAGCCAAGGATCCTGCAAAGACCTCATAGTTGGGGTCTTTCCTAAGGTTAACTGTATCAAATAAAGAAACAAGGATCAGTACATACAAAATCAAAAGTTTCTACAAAAGATCATCAATTTGTGCAAGTTATCAGATTGCGCCAGCGCAATCAACCTGCGCAAGTTGTCAGATTGCGCCAGCACAGTCAGCTTGCGCAAGTTATCAGTTTGCGCTAACATACTTGCGCAAGACATCAGTTTGCGCTGGCACAACTTGTAGCTTCCCTTCCCGGAGAATTTTTCAAAATATATTTTTTAATTATTTATTTGATTTAAATTGTGAATTTTAGGATTTTAGAAATAATTATTTAGTTAATTATTACGGTAGATGACTCTAGCCATAGTTGAGTTTTGAAGTACTAGACGACTAGGATTTGTGGCACGGGAGATGTAGCAGTATGCCTTGACTAGTGTACTAGCCATGCTCGGGGAGACCGAGCCATAGTGATGTCCTAACTAAGAAAACCAGGCCAAGTTGTGACATAACCATTATAAATAATTTAATTATTCATTATTATTGTTATTTGACGTTAGGAGACCCTGTTGTACCAAACTAGTCAAACTGAACCCGAACCGAGCCCAAGCCCATGCAGTGATGTGGGGCATCCAAGATGTCCATGTAAACGTATTTTAAGCATATGCATTATTTTATATTTATTGTAGGATATACAAATGTTTTCTACAAATAAGTTGTGGTGCGTACTATTAAGGTGGCACTTCTGGGATACTTGCATTGACTTGTGTCGACCATTTGGAGCAGGAGTATAGGAGGTTCATCCAAGTCTATACCCATTAACGGTCCATCTTATTTTGTTATTACTAGTATTACTATTATTATTTTATTATCAATGTTAATGGGGTTATCATTAAATAATTCTGTTTTATTATTATTGATTATTTGTGTGTGCGAATATATATATATAATATATGTATATGTGCATATATAAAATATACGTATATATGTATAGATAGATATATAGTTTTATATATATAAATGCGTGTATGCGTATGTACATATAAATATATGTGCGAATATGGGTATTTGTATGTGTACATAAATATAGCGTATAAATAAATATGTATATAAAAATGTGTGTAAATATATATGTATATATGTACATAAGCATTTATGTACATATACATATATAAATAGATACGTATAATAGATAAAAGTATTTTTATGAAACTATTTAGAAATTATGGTCTTATTATTATATAGGTGTATTTGTGTGTGTGTATATATATATATATATATATATATATATATATATATATATATATATATATATATATATTAGATAAATGAATACGTCTATATGTATACGTGTCTGTGTATGTAGACATATATATATAGAGATAAAAATATACATATAAACATATATATATAGGATATATATATATATATATGTATGAAATAAATAGAATAAGAAAAAAGAAAACAAAACATTTTTAATACCCCCAAGCCCAGCCCCACATCTCCTGAACTAACCCATGCTCAGCACAAGCAGTACCAGCCCGACCCAAGCTTCACCCCTTGAACCCGAGCGACCCGAGCGAATATAACCCCCGTTCGAGTATATATGCGAGAGAGCGAGAGAGAGAAGAACTTCGAAAAACCCTAATCCCCATGCCGCGCCCCGACCTGGCGACCCTGACGCCGCGCGCGCGTCGCCACGGTGGCCGACGGCCGGCGACAGAGCCGCCGCGCGCGCGCTCAGGCGAACAGTGACAGCAGCAGCACTTTGTCAAGGTACTATTTTCATCGTTCAATTTCTTCGCGTATAATCGACAATTTTCGATTTCGTAAAATCGTGTAGACAGCCAATATAACCGAGATCACACCCCAGTAATTAGGTTTTGATGTAGTCACTCGATCTGTCCAAGAGATCGAACCAAAGTTCGATTAAAACCTGTTAATAAACAGGGGATCGATGCAGCCCAATCACCCAAGTTTGTCGATCGATTCTGATCGATCCAGTACCATATTAGAAAAACTATTTGAAGACACTTTTAGACAACATATAGGGCTTCATAGTCCTTTTTGTGGATTCAAAAATCATCGACTATGCGTCGAGAAATCGAATCCCAAAGTTTCCTAAAAACCTGTTTTAAAAACTAGAAATTTGTTCGATACGACGTGCGTCCCGCCATTTCGGGCGACGTGGTCGCGAACCGAAAGCATCAAAAGCTGTGTAACGGCTTCGTGGTCGTGTGGGCTTTGACGGAATTCAAATTGGTCGCGTGTGTGCGACGAATTTAATACGTATCCGTCGAAATTCACCGTATCTTGCACTTTGCAAATTTCTCAATTACTTTGTGCACGCTCATCGGATCGAGACGAAACTTGTGCCAACAGAACTGTATCATTTTTCTGGTCCTGTATGCCAAGTTTGGTCCGATTCTAAGACCGTTGATAAAATTACCGTTTTGCGGGCCCCACAGTCCCACTCAACGGGCGATTTTGTGCACGGCCCGCCGGAATCCAACTCTGGACATACGGTTGGGTTCGTATCGGAAAACTGGATCCGTAGACATATAGTTTGACGAATTTAGAGACCATTGACTCTGGCACGCTTTTCGGTACAAAGCGGGTCCAACGACGGATACCGTTTTTGCCCGAAATTATCGTTTTGCCCCTGTGTCCAGAATTGGACTTAAGGACAGGCAATCCTAGCTAATTTGACTATTCTGAGAATGTTGGCAATGTTTGTTTCAGCTTTCGGAGACAGTTGTGTTGACTTGGACTTTATGGCTCACCAGTCGACTAGATTTTGTGGGATTTGCGTGCAACTTCCAGGCAAGTATACCTTGCCTCCCTCTACAGTTTATTTACATGCATATTTATATTATTATACAGTTTTACTAGTTGATTTGTATATCATGCCTGCTAGTTTATATATAGCCTTGTTTATAATTAGCTTCGTAGTTCATATTGGATTGGTTTTCTCGTGTATCGTGATTGGGTCGTGTCGTGTCATCTCTTGTACTTGGACTGAGTCCCATCGTGTCATAGGATTAATAAGTCATATCGGAACTGCTGTACCTTAAAATTTTTGAAGCTAACCTGCGAGTCCACATTAGGGGCGAGGGTTAGTAGTTAAGCTAACTTGCGAGCCCACACCAGGGGCGAGAGTTAGTAAGCTAACCTGCGAGTCCATATTAGGGGCGAGGGTTAGTAGTTAAGCTAACTTGTGAGCCCACACTAGGGACGAGAGTTAGTTAAGCTAACCTGCGAGTCCACATTAGGGGCGAGGGTTAGTAGTTATCTGTCCACACCTGCGAGTCCACACTAGGGACGAGGGTGATGCTAGCCTGCGAGTCCACACCAGGGACGAGGGTTAGTAGTATATGGTTCACACCTGCGAGTCCACACTAGGGACGAGGGTGATGCTAGCCTGCGAGTCCACACCAGGGACGAGGGTTAGTAGTATATGGTTCACACCTGCGAGTCCACACTAGGGACGAGGGTGATGCTAGCCTGCGAGTCCACACTAGGGGCGAGGGCTAGTAGTTGTTCAAACCTGCGAGTCCACACTAGGGACGAGGGTTTGAGTATTTGATTTAGTTATCCATTGACATTGTGATATCGTGTTCTCTTGTTCTTCTCCAGCAGTTCGTTCAGGCGTAGTGGTTCTTCCAGTCGTGTATAGTCGTGTTTTCGTGATGATTGGTCCTTTCCTGTTTATCTTCTGTATTTTATTTATTGCATGATAAACTGCTAGATAGGCATGTTTTTATGTATCTTGCTATATCCCCTGAGGACCTGATGATCTCTTCTGTTTAGTTATTGCGTGGAGTTAGTTAGCAGCTCTGGATGGCAGACGTGATGATACGCTTGCGGGATTCAGGTATCGTTATTGTGTTTATTATCCTCTCGTGCTTTCCTTCATTATCATGAGATATCATGTATCTTGATTCAGTTTAGACTCTTGTTATTTTTCTTTAGAGTCTTATCGGACATGCATGCTAGTGGGCTGCAGACCACGACCCATACTTGTTCAATCTTGTTTATTATTCTTATTGTGGATTGAGATATAATTTAGATTAGACATGATACCCATGACCTTGACAGCTTATACGTACTCGAGTCGGGCTGGAGTCCGCTCGATGCGTAGCTGGCTTGCTCACGCTCTCGCGTCCGAAAATTGGGTACGGGTCGTGACAAGTTTTTTTGGTGGCCCATGCAGGTCAGAGCATATCGTACCGGTTACGTAACTATACTGGTACGAGCCTGCGACTTGACTAAACCTTAGGAATCTCAATCCACTCTGCCTTGAAAATTCTCCTAGAAATTCTCTACGTCCTTGAAAATTCAATGTTTGCTCTCAATTACACTCCCTTGTTTTCCGTATCATTGAATTCTCGTCCCTTCCTATTTCGAGGTGACGAATGAATCGTGCTGTCTAGGATTCATCAAAAATTCTTAAATTATAGTATAATATTGCATGACTATTGAGTTGGTTGCTTATAGATATGGGAATTATAGATGCCATATGCCCTAGATACCTGTTGGTAGAATTATTAGCAACTAGTTGGAAGATCATAAGACTTTAGTGATCGTATTTTGAGGAGTAGTGTGACCAAAGGTGGGTAGAAGTTCTCAAGTATTCGGAGTGATGAAATGACTAAAGAATTTTTACAAAATATTTTGAGAGATTAAAATTGAGGAGATTAAGGTAATATGAGACTTTAATTTTTAAAGAATAGTTATGAATTAGAATTTCGAGGACGAAATTATTTTTAAGGTGGGTAGATTTGTAGCTTCCCTTCCCGGAGAATTTTTCAAAATATATTTTTAAATTATTTATTTGATTTAAATTGTGATTTTTAGGATTTTAGAAGTGATTATTTAGTTAATTATTACGGTAGATGACTCTAGCCATAGTTGAGTTTTGAAGTACTAGACGACTAGGATATGTGGCACGGGAGATGTAGCAGTATGCCTTGACTAGTGTACTAGCCATGCTCGGGGAGACCGAGCCATAGTGATGTCCTAACTAAGAAAACCAGGCCAAGTTGTGACATAACCATTATAAATAATTTAATTATTCATTATTATTGTTATTTGACGTTAGGAGACCCGGTTGTACCAAACTAGTCAAACTGAACCCGAACTGAGCCCAAGCCCATGCAGTGATGTGGGGCATCCAAGATGTCCATGTAAACGTATTTTAAGCATATGCATTATTTTATATTTATTGTAGGATATACAAATGTTTTCTACAAATAAGTTGTGGTGCGTACTATTAAGGTGGCACTTCTGGGATACTTGTATTGACTTGTGTCGACCATTTGGAGCAGGAGTATAGGAGGTTCATCCAAGTCTATACCCATTAACGGTCCATCTTATTTTGTTATTACTAGTATTACTATTATTATTTTATTATCAATGTTAATGGGGTTATCATTAAATAATTCTGTTTTATTATTATTGATTATTTGTGTGTGCGAATATATATATATAATATATGTATATGTGCATATATAAAATATACGTATATATGTATAGATAGATGTATAGTTTTTTATATATATATAAATGCGTGTATGCATATGTACATATAAATATATGTGCGAATATGGGTATTTGTATGTGTACATAAATATAGCGTATAAATAAATATGTATATAAAAATGTGTGTAAATATATATGTATATATGTACATAAGTATTTATGTACATATACGTATATAAATAGATACGTATAATAGATAAAAGTATTTTTATGAAACTATTTAGAAATTATGGTCGTATTATTATATAGGTGTATTTGTGTGTGTGTGTATATATATATATATATATATATATATATATATATATATATATTAGATAAATGAATACCTGTATATGTATACGTGTCTGTGTATGTAGACATATATATATAGAGATAAAAAAATACATATAAACATATATATATATATGATATAATATATGTATGAAATAAATAGAATAAGGAAAAAGAAAACAAAACATTTTTAATACCCCCAAGCCCAGCCCCACATCTCCTAAACTAACCCATGCTCAGCACAAGCAGTACCAGCCCGACCCGAGCTTCCTCCTTGAACCCGAGCGACCCGAGCGAATATAACCCCCGTTCGAGTATATATGCGAGAGAGAGAAGAACTTCGAAAACCCTAATCCCCATGCCGTGCCTCGACCTGGCGACCCTGATGCCGCGCGCGCGTCGCCACGGTGGCCGCCGGCCGACGACAGAGCCACCGCGCACACGCTCAGGCGAACGGTGACAACAGCAGCACTTTGTCAAGGTACTGTTTTCATCGTTCACTTTCTTCGCGTATAATCGACGATTTTCGATTTCGTAAAATCGTGTAGACAGCCAATATAACCGAGATCACACCCCAGTAATTAGGTTTTGATGTAGTCACTCGATCTGTCTAAGAGATCGAACCAAAGTTCGGTTAAAACCTGTTCATAAACAGGGGATCGATGCAGCCCAATCACCCAAGTTTGTCGATCGATTCTGATCGATCCAGTACCATATTAGAAAAACTATTTGAAGAAACTTTTAGACAACATATAGGGCTTCATACTCCTTTTTGTGGATTCGGAAATCATCGACTACGCGTCGAGAAATCGAATCCCAAAGTTTCCCAAAAATCTATTTTAAAAACTAGAAATTTGTTCGATACGACGTGCGTCCCGCCATTCCGGGCGACGTGGTCGCGAACCGAAAGTATCGAAAGCTGCGTAACGGCTTCTTGGTCGTGTGGGTTTGACGAAATTCAAATTGGTCGCGTGTGTGCGACGAATTTGATACGTATCTGTCAAAATTCACCGTATCGTGCACTTTACAAATTTCTCAATTACTTTGTGCACGCTCATCGGATCGAGACAAAACTTGTGCCAACAGAACCGTATCATTTTTTTGGTCCTGTATGCCAAATTTGGTCCGATTCTGAGACCGTTGATAAAATTACCGTTTTGCGGGCCCCACAGTCCTACTCAATGGGCGATTTTGTGCACGGCCCGTCGAAATCTAACTCTGGACATACGGTTGGGTTCATATCGGAAAACTGGAACCGTAGACATATAGTTTGAAGACTTTAGAGACCATTGACTCTGGCACGCTTTTCGGTGCAAAGCGGGTCCAACGGCGAATACCGTTTTTGCCCGAAATTACCGTTTTGCCCCTGTATCCAGAATTGAACTTAAGGACATGCAATCCTAGCTAATTTGACTATTCTGGGAATGTTGGCAATGTTTGTTTCAGCTTTCGGAGACAGTTGTGTTTTTACTTGGACTTTATGGCTCACCAGTCGACTAGATTTTGTGGGATTTGTGTACAACTTCCAGGCAAGTATACCTTGCCTCCCTCTACAGTTTATTTATATGCATATTTATATTATCATAAAGTTCTACTAGTTGATTTGTATATCATGCCTGCTAGTTTATATATAGCCTTGTTTATAATTAGCTTCGTAGTTCATATTGGATTGGTTTTCTCGTGTATCGTGATTGGGTCGTGTCGTGTCATCTCTTGTACTTGGACTGAATCGCATCGTGTCATAGGATCAATAAGTCATATCGGAACTACTGTACCTTGAAATTCTTGAAGCTAACCTGCGAGTCCACATTAGGGGCGAGGGTTAGTAGTTAAGCTAACTTGCGAGCCCACACCAGGGGCGAGAGTTAGTAAGCTAACCTGTGAGTCCACATTAGGGGCGAGGGTTAGTAGTTAAGCTAACTTGCAAGCCCACACTAGGGGTGAGAGTTAGTTAAGCTAACCTGCGAGTCCACATTAGGGGCGAGGGTTAGTAGTTATCTGTCCACACCTGCGAGTCCACACTAGGGACGAGGGTGATGCTAGCCTGCGAGTCCATACCAGGGACGAGGGTTAGTAGTATATGGTTCACACCTGCAAGTCCACACTAGGGATGAGGGTGATGCTAGCCTGCGAGTCCACACCAGGGACGAGGGTTAGTAGTATATGGTTCACACCTGCGAGTCTACACTAGGGACGAGGGTGATGCTAGCCTGCGAGTCCACACTAGGGACGAGGGCTAGTAGTTGTTCAAACCTGCGAGTCCACACTAGGGACGAGGGTTTGAGTATTCGATTTGGTTATCCATTGACATTGTGATATCGTGTTCTCTTGTTCTTCTCCAGCAGTTCGTTCAGGCGTAGTGGTTCTTCCAGTCGTGTATAGTCGTGTTTTCGTGATGATTGTCCTTTCCTGTTTATCTTCTGTATTTTCTTTATTGCATGATAAACTGCTAGATAGGCATGTTTTTATGTATCTTGCTATGTCTCCTGAGGACCTGATGATCTCTTCAGGTTAGTTATTGCGTGGAGTTAGTTAGCAGCTCTGGATGGCAGACGTGATGATACGCTTGCGGAATTCAGGTATCGTTATTGTGTTTATTATCCTCTCGTGCTTTCCTTCATTATCATGAGATATCATGTTTTTTGATTCAGTTTAGACTCTTGTTATTTTTCTTTAGAGTCTTATCGGGCATGCATGCTAGTGGGCTGCAGACCACGACCCATACTTGTTCATTCTTGTTTATTATTCTTATTGTGGATTGAGATATAGTTTAGATTAGACATGATACCCATGACCTTGACAGCTTATACGTACTCGAGTCGGGCTGGAGTCCGCTCGATGCGTAGCTGGCTTGCTCACGCTCTCGCGTCCGAAAACCGGGTGCGGGTCGTGACACAATTGACTTGCGCTAAACGATGGATTGTGCCAAACATTTTGTCAGCGCTTTCCTTCTGATTGCACAAGAGTATTGTTTTCATAAAAATGAAAACTATTGTGAATGCAACCGAAACCCTAAACAGGGTGGCACAAATACCATCAATCTCTAAAAAGAGAGAGGTATGAAGGTCTGAAAATATCAAGAACCCTAAAAAGGGTTTCGATCATGGTTCGCCATCTACCTTGCAATGCTGGATGAACTGTCTCATGACGAAAAACTCGTGGCGCAATACGAGTCGAGGGTTCGGCGGGGGCCTTGCCCTTCTCAGTGGCTGTTCGCTTGGGAGCCATCGCTGTCGTCGGCGGGAAGGAGAAGAAGTAGTCGGAGTAGGAGCGGAACTTTTATCTCTTGAACAGTCGAAAACAAGTAAAGGTGAAAAGAAGAAAAAATAAAACTATTTATAGTTTTCCAGAAGTGAAACGACCACCTCCGATTGTGCCACAAAAGTCGGAGCTAATTCCTCCAAACGCGCAGTCAAAGCGCAACTTGTGCAACTTGATTTTAAATTTGAAATTCAAAGTATTTCGAAACTTTGAATATTTTCAAATTTCGAAAACTTTGAAGGGGGTCTTATAGGTCCTAAAAATCAAGTTGCATTCATCAAATAGTTCGAGGAAACTAATTTGCGCACACTTCAAATGGACTGCGCAGGAGGCAGATTGTGCTACAAATCGAACGCGCGAGCTGAACTGCGCTACCACCCAATCGCGCTATGCTGACGTGGCAATGCCATCATTACCTGACAAAAAATTCGATCTTCTGACAGCTGACAGCCCAATAAACGAGAAGTCCTTTCGTTTTTTGTGCAGCACAGCGCTCGAGGACAGTTGTACAACCAGCGTAGTATGACAGCTCAAGTTCAACGCAGTTTGACTAAGCCCGAGTCTCAGCGCAATCTGATGCTAGCGCTTTTCAAGTGGCACAATCCATCAAGATAACTGACATTTTTTACGTGGCTTACATGCCATCAATTGCTCGCCATATGGCAACCGCCTGTACATGACCATACGTATTTCAATCAAACAATGCCACGCGTCTAATACAGTTGGCCCACGATCGAGTAACTGCCAGCGCAGTTCGCTGTTTGCGCAGTCTGTCACCAGCGCAGTTCAGCATACGCAATTCAGAATAACTACAAATTAGTTATTTCTAGAACTCTATAAATAGAGTTTCAAGTCCTTCATTAAAGAGATCAGATCATTATTATCACCAGAGATCAGGAGTTCTTGTCCAAGAGCTGCTGCATTCTTCAGAGGCTATCATCTTCAAAGTTCACATCGTCCAAGGGATAAAGCGATCGTCTTTAGATCGGATTCCTATAGTTGTACTTTCCCAGAATTCAATTGTAATCTTCTTACAAAGTTTATGAAATAAAGACTTTTGTTTTTGCAAACAACATCATGCCTTCTATATCTCGGCCGCATCAATCCTGTTGCATAGTCCGAACGTCAATGCGATCGCATGCTTCAATACGCTTCGGCATTCCAAGCCTCAACGCGTTCAAGCGAAGCTTCGCCGCGAGCCATCCATTCCCTGCACCATGCACGAAGCTGGTAAGGGATCAGTACGTTCGTCCTCGTATGTACTAATGCAAAGATCTTCTTTCCAAACCGACATTGTAGTATTTATGTTGAATCATGCAACTTAGCTTATGATCTTGCTATTTCTCTTTAGGGTCGATTTCATGGTATCTTCGAAAGCGTAAAGCATGTTATCATAGCAGCATGTTATCGAATTGAATAGGCAAGCAAACAAGCAATCTCGTGTTTGATTCGTGGCGCGACTTCTTACCAAGTTAACGCACTCGCCCTTGCACCGATGCAAGGTGAATACGCCACATTCCTTCCCTGTCATGTTATATGTGCATCTCTAAGCAGGATCTATATGTGGGACGCATATGCGCCTACACTTTCAACCCATCGTTCCTTAGCTATATGAAGGCCGTTGGCATATCCGCGCCGGAATGGACTAAAGGAGTTCCTTACTTTCTTTTCACTCCTTCTTTTCTCGATATTTGGTCGGGCTGCCCGTCGTTTCACGGGTTGGGTCGCTGTCCCAAACAACCGAAATGTTGCCGCTGCATACCATCATTTACAGCTTTTTCCATCAATAGCGAGAGCTACTCGACTTAAGGATGTGCGCCTACAAAGATTATTCGTATCCCTCCTAGGCCAAGCGATTCCGGGGTGCTCCGGCATTTAACCGTTTGGGGGAAACACCTGTGCACGGGAGATATCATATTTTATCTCTCGTCTATTATATTCGACCATGCAACGTCCTTATTATTCAAGCAGTCAAATTCAAACAACCAAACATAGTCTTGAGTCCGAGACTCAGACTTTATCATCTCGTATTTCTTCTGTGAACTTTATGTGTTCTTACGTTTCATACTTCGTTTCAATGATTCAATGGCATCGTGCCTCAACTCAATGCTCGTCTACCGAACGACCCGAAGGTCTCGAACACCTTTCGAGGCACCATGTCATATCCGACAGTTCCGCCACATTCATGCCACAACTGTATTCTCTCGCAATGAAGCCATCTTTTTATTATCTCGTGCATGTAGGCACGTTTCGATCGTATTTATCATCTTTTCCCTCGCGTCATACACTTGGTGTACTCATCGAAGTCGTCTTCCATGTTCTATAACTTAGTGTTTAATTTTCGGGGCTCGCGCGCTAGGGCACTTGCCTATTGTCTTTTAATGTTCTAGCCTTCTAACTCGTGCGCGAAGGCACGGTATAGTTCATGCACTAACGCACTTGCCGAATACAATTATCCCATGTTCTTGTGGCTTGCGCACCGAGGCGCTCGCCTTTGCGATATCCAATGTCCCATAGCGACTCGTGCATATGATGCACGTATCATTTCAATTGTTCTAACTTAGTATTCGACTCACACTACGATCTATCTTTCGATCGGACCATGCCCGTGGCGGGTTAACTTTTAGCATACAATGGTATATTTGACTTATCGCATGAAGGAGTAAAAAGAAGAGTCAATCCTCCCACCTTGAGTCGATACGCCTTTGTCGTTTCGCCGAGCCGATGCGGCTCGATTTTATAACTTCATTGTACGGCCACTCTCCTGACTTAGCCATTCGAACACTTCGTGCTTCATTGAATTATACGTCCGATTTGGCTTACCGTGCCCAAGTCTCAGCCCATCGCAAGACGTCTATTTGATTTCGCGGACCCCTTACTAAATATGGCAAAAGATCGACCTCTAATATTTTTGCGTCAACGTATAACCTGCACACGAAACCAAGTAAACTCAATACTTGCATTGATTCGGACTTGCGCCTTGGTCGATTCGATTTCTTAGAATCTTCGAGCCGATTCAACGCACTCATCCTTCGGGCAACGCGATGCTTCGCATCGATTCAACTCGATGCATTCTTTCGGGGCAACGCAACTCTTTGCATCGACTTAGTTCGATGCGTTCCTCGGGACAACGTAACTCTCGTATCAATTCGCATCGATACATTTCATTCGGTCAACGCGACTCGTTGAGTCAACGCTTCAGCGTAATGCGCCGTACAGAGCGGGGCATTACAGAATATACCACTCAAAACAAGGTTCTTCTTCGAACCAAAACCAACACTCCGACTAAGCGTTTTATAGATCGTATCACGATCTCGTCCCCCCAACGTTGTTCAGTTTCACACTATCTTGCAAGCTTTTCATTAACATTTCAAGTCTTCCCTGCAGCTCGATTTAAATTTTGTATACAACTCGATTTGGATCCATACCTATATTCAAGGCGTCCCGAAGATATATGTATTTCGACCAATTCCAGTGGTAGCAAATTGGAACAAAGCTGACAGGTAAATTTCAATCCTTTGCTTTGCCATCTCGTACTCTCGACCGGACTTGGACTCTAGTGCTTGTTCTCGCAATTTCAATGCATATGCATATTGATACACACGTGATCATCCAACAAAAGTCAAGGCACACGATGCGATTCAAAATCACATTTTTCATTTTGTATGTTTCATCGGAACTATCAATTTTATGCGTCGCGTCAAGCCGTCGAGCATCCGATCACAACGAGTCTCCGCAACACCTTGCGTTCGACGTCGCTACCCAACTTATTTCTGAAGTCTGGCTATGCACTTATCTCGATTACGATTTTCTTTATCAACATTCGGGACTACGCCCGCTAGGTGACTTACCTAGTACCGTACATAACTTCTTCCAACGTAACTTTAAATTGACATTGCACAAAGGTCTCAATCTATCCGACACGAAAGTTTACATCAAGACGATGGTGCAAAAGGCAACGATCGCTTTGACACGAAGGTCTTTATGATGCGCCTTACGTTCGATTCCTATCGAGTAGGAAATTCACTAGCCAAATTCCCGACTTATCTGTCTCGCAACATCGAATGTAAGTTTTGATTCACGCAAGCTCGATTGCAAAGTGAATCTGAATCTAACGACATGACTCGTAAGTTATTCCCTTATGTTCTCTCACGTGCATAGCACGATTCTCGCACTCGCCTATCCGAATCACCAAGTTCGTTGGTGAATTTCAAGTTCGATCGTCGACCAACATAACCATTCAAGCATTCATCCGACGAATACTCAAAGATCTTACTATATATTCTCAAACGAAAGTTGTTCCAACAATTTTCGATGGCCTAGACTTATCGTCAACATGCACCGTGTTATATTTGTTATCGGTGCAATCTCATATGCGCTATCGCATGGGTCATCTTACGGTCTGCAGCATTCAATTTGATTTGGCGGTCAAGTCTTCTAGGGTCAGCTGCCCCGAAGCTACGCTCGATAATTATGGATCATTAACGAAGGACAATTTACTACGAACCATGCTATATCTTATTTCGGAGCCAAATCACGTTTCGACGATTCTACGCGACTACCCAATTTCGGACAAAACTATTTCTATCGGCGCAACTGATGCGCAACTATCCTCCGAGTAAAGTCATGCACTACCGTCGATGATTTCGCAATTCACGAAACATCTACTCGTACTGAGTTCGGGTCTATCTTATTTACGGTCGACACACGAGATGCTATACGCATCGAGCAATCATCGATGACTTATAGTCTCGTCTTGATCAATCACGAAGTTCATGATCAATCCGTTCATTCCTTCTCGTATCGTTATTAACAAAACTTTGATAGCACAAGGCGCACTCCATTTTGTATTCCCACATCGTGCTTACGTTTCCTTACGTATCGATCTCGATACGTCGTATCAATTTCGATAGCGTAAGGGTCAACTTTGAATGCGTTTCAACGTCGACAACTTGCATTGCATACTTCCAAGTTCTCTACAAACATTTCCATACCTCTCAAATCGTTTCTCGATTTGTTGCATTCCGCTATGCCTTGATCGCATAACCGAGTTACCGATTATCCAACATCGAACCCTCGAGTTATACGATCACGCCCTCTAAGTTTCGCGTGTTTTTCAGTCGTACTCAAATGAGTTTCGTCGTAACGTAACCAACTTTTTTCTTAGGCACGATTACTCGCGTCAACCAACTCTTCATCGAATTCGTACATCGTGTGATTCGATTATAATTCGCATCACCCAATATTTCTATCGAAATTGCAAGTCGTGCGATTCGATTCGTCTCGTCCAATATTTATATCGAGATAGCAAGCCGTGCGATTCGATTTGCCTAGCCGAACATTTCTGTCAAGATCGCAAGTCGTGCGATTTGATTCGCCTCGCCCAACTTTTCTATCGAGATCGCAAGTCATGCGACTCATTTGTAAGCTCGAGTTTTCCTTTCCCGTCGGTCTGATTATTACTTCAAGGCATAATCGTTCTGCTAGTCTCGGTCGTCCGACCGACTTATAATTCTCGTCCGACGTATCATTCATTGATACGAGTCTCGCCTTATCGTCCTAGCCGATTTTTGAAGAACACTTGCATCAACATACCGTCATACAAATTTCCAATCAAGTCTCGGTACTCTTCCGTCCGTTGCGAACAAATCTTCTGTAATTCTCACAACGCGTCTATGCAATTCATCGCACAAGTGGTATACCATATACCACTCGGAATCGAGCCATTCATCGCCTATGTGGTATAGCATATACCTCTCGAAATCAAGTCATTTCCCTCGCACTATACATAGTATAAACCGACAATCTCTTCCGACTCACGATTTTCGGAGTGATCGTGCTTGATCACAACCGTAACTTTGATTAAATCAAATCCGACACAACTCGATCAATGTCCTCGTTTGCCAACATAAGTTTGGTGTGCAACCGAATGATTCATTCTATCGATTTACGATTTTAATTTCTTCTGTTGTATCTCGTGCAACAATTTATTTTGATCTGCGTTGCACATCGTGCTATGATTTATCTTCTACATTTCAATTCACTTTGTGCAACGATTTATTTCCCATTTCCTTTGCACTCCGTGCGACGATTAATTTGATATGCTTTGCACCACGTGCAAAATTTTTACTTTCGATACGCGTTGCACATCGTGCAACAATTTATTCCCGACTTTCCAAGTCAATGCCCAATCCGTTCAACACATTCGGTATTGGCTTATCACTTTCAGTTTAACGCATATTCACATTAACTCGTTGCACTTCATGCATCATTTTATTTCTCATTCAACGGGTTACATTGCAACAACATCTCAAATCGTATTTCATAATTTGTTGCACTTGCAGCAACTAATATTTTTACGGCTCGTTGTATTCAATGCAATATACCCTTCGCGACTTTCTTAGCAAACATCATGTAACTTCCAAAACATATACGGCAAAATTACACGATTTGTATTAGACTTATTGTATGGAACATCCAGTACGGCATTGAGTAGAGTCAAGAGTGATTTCAAGTGATGGTGGGTAACTTTTAGAATTGTAATGAAGCGAGCGTCCAGAGGAAATTGAGCCTAGAGCTCTGATACCAATTTGTCATGCCCCAACCCGGAATCACCCGAATTATCGTCCTCGCAGGGGGCGTGATGCCGCACGAGCCTGGAGTTGCGCTCGTGCAAGGCAAGATGACAAGTTCTCAAATGGTTATCTTTTGCTTTGATATTAACAATGAAAGAAAAACAGAGTATAAGAAACAATTCTCTTTATTGATATCCGAAACTGAGATTACAATGGCTTTCGATAGCCTAACAATATATGCCAGATTGGCTACAACACTCAGGTTCTCTCTTGCCCACAAAGGATTTTTCGTTCCATACATCATGCCTTCTATATCTCGACCGCATCAATCCTGTTGCATAGTCCGAGCGTCAATGCGATCGCACGCTTCAATACGCTTCGACATTCCAAGCCTCAACGCGTTCAAGTGAAGCTTCGCCGCTAGCCATCCATTCCCTGCACCCTGTATAAAGCTGATGGGGGATCAGTACGTTCGTCCTCGCATGTACTGATGCAAAGATCTTCTTTCCAAACCGACATTGTAGTATTTATGTTGAATCATGCAACTTAGCTTATGATCTTTCTATGTTCTCCATAGGGTCAATTTCATGGCATCTTCGAAAGCGTAAATCATGTTATCATAGCAGCAAGTTATCGAATTGAATAGACAAGCAAACAAGAAATCTCGTGTTTGATTCGTGGCGTGACTTCTTACCAAGTCGACGCACTCGCCCTTGTACCGACGTAAGGTGAATACGCCCCATTCCTTCCCTGTCATGTAATATGTGCATCCCTAAGCAGGATCTACATGCGGGACGCATATGCTCCTACACTTTCAACCCATCGTTCCTTAGCTATATGAAGGCCGTTGGCGTATCCGCGCCGGAATAGACTAAAGGAGTTCCTTACTTTCTTTTCTCTCCTTCTTTTCTTGATATTTGGTCAGGCTGCCCGACGTTTCACTGGTTGGGTCGCTGTCCCAAACAACCGAAACGTTTCCGCTGCATACCATCATTTACGGCTTTTCCCATCAATAGCGAGAGCTACTCGACTTAAGGATGTGCGCCTAGAAAGATTATTCGTATCCCTCCTATGCCAAGCGGTTCCGGGACGCTCCGACATTTAACCGTTTGGGAGAAACACCCGTGCACGGGAGATAACACATTTTATCTCTCGTCCATTCCATTCGACCATGCAACTCCCTTATTATTCAAGCAGTCAAATTCAAACAACCAAACATAGTCTTGAGTCCGAGACTCAGACTTTATCATCTTGTATTTCTTCCGTTAACTTTCTGTGTTATTACGTTTCATACTTCGTTTCAATGATTCAATGGCATCGTGCCTCAACTCAATGCTCGTCAACCGAATGACCCGAAGGTCTCGAACACCTTCGAGGCACCATGTCATATCCGACAGTTCTGCCACATTCATGCCACAACTGTATTCTCTCGCAATGAAACCATCTTTTTATTATCTCGTGCACGTAGGCATGTTTTGATCGTATTTATCATCTTTTCCCTCGCGTCGTACACTTGGTGTACTCATCAAAGCCGTCTTCCAAGTTCTATAACTTAGTGTTTGATATCCGGGGCTTGCGCGCTAGGGCGCTCGCCTATTGTCTTTCAATGTTCTAGCCTTCTAACTCGTGCGCGAAGGCATGGTATGGTTCATGCACTAAGGCACTTGTCGAATACAGTTATCCCATGTTCTTGCGGCTTGTGCACCGAGGCACTCGCATTTGCGATATCCAATGTCCCAAAGTGACTCGTGCATATGATGCACGTATCATTTCAATTGTTCTAACTTAGTGTTTTACTCACACTACGATCTATATTTCGTTCGAACCACGCTCGTGGCGTCGATAGGTTAAGTTTTAGCATACAATGGTATATTTGACTTATCGTATGAAGGAGTAAAAAGAAGAGTCAATCCTCCCACCTTGAGTCGATACGCCTTTGTCGTTTCGCCGAGCCGATGCGGCTCGATTTCATAACTTCGTTGCACAGCCACTCTCCTGACTTAGCCATTCGAGAACTTCGTGCTTCATTGAATTATACGTCCGATTTGGCTTACAGTGCCCAAGTCTCAGCCCATCGTAAGGCGTCGATTTGATTTCACGGACCCCTTACTAAATATGGCAAAAGATCGACCTCTAATATTTTTGCGTCAACGTATGACCTGCACAAGAAACCAACTAAAATCAATACTTGCATCGATTCGGACTTGCGCCTTGGTCGATTCGATTTCTTAGAATCTTCGAGCCGATTCAACGCACTCATCCTTCGGGCAACGTGTCGCTTCGTATCGATACAACTCGATGCATTCTTTCGGGGCGACACAACTCTTCGCATTGACTTAGTTCGATGCGTTCCTCGGGACATCGTAGCTCTCGTATCGATTCGCATCGATACATTTCATTCGGTCAACGCGACTCGTTGAGTCAACGCTTCAGCGTAATTTGCCGTACGGAGCGGGGCATTACAATTATTGAATGTTGCGGTTGATTTAGAAGATGCAGAAAGTTGCATCAACGACCAAAAAGTAGAGAATGGGCTTGAGGAATAGATTATCTTAGCACGATGTGCAGTTGGGCTTGAGAGAATTAGACGTGTCCCGAATTAACAAGTTATGATCCTTGATTATGTTGAGGCATAGAGAATGAGCACGTCCCTTGATGTATGATAGAGTAGATATTCCTTATGAGACTCTGATGGCTGGAATACAAATAAATGTTATAATGCAGTAAAATAAAATAGACTGTGTCGGTGGATGATGTTGTCGCTTGATAGCAAGTTGGATGGAATAAGAATTGTTGAACTTTGACTTAGACAAATAAGCTATGTCATATCCACTAAGGCGACCGATATACGAATGCTAGATGTTTGGTGCCATAGTGATTGGATCGATGCACGAATAATAGGTCTTCTTATGGAATCACGAGGAGATGATGCAAAATGAATATTGATGGTTCACATAAATTGCTAAGAGATGTCCGTGTTTGGAGCTAGAGAAAGATTCATAAAGGTTGCTTTCGAAAAAAATACGATTATATGGTTGCCTTATCAATTGGTTAAAGAGTACAGACCGTATTTATGATCTAGAAATGTGAAAATTGAGTATGTCGTAAAGAGACCGTAGAAAACATGGTTAATAGTAGACTATTGAGGTAATAATGTTGGATTATGACTCAGAATAGTTGACCCGATTGAATAGATAATTTGAGTACGATATAAGAATGCAAGTCGGATTGAGTAGGTGATGCTGCGTCTATGCAAATGGGAACTGAATATTTGGATGATCGATTAATAAAGTTTTATATGATAGCCTCGGGATTGACCCATAAGAATTATCGGATAAAATTGTTGGATAGATTTTGTCGGTTTGGGTAAGTCTAGAATGAGACTTTGTTGGGTATAGCCGAGGATGAGTACGGGTAGAAAGACTTGACCCTAGAATGTCGGTTGGTTGCCTAGAGTGTCGGTTGGTTGCCTAAGTTTCGGATTTGTTGGCTATGATATTTCAGTAGTCCGTGTTGGGGTATAAGTTCAGAAGATTGGGGTGGTATCCCATGTCCCTTAAGTTGGTCGGATCATAGATTGTCCCTGAGATAAGATAGAGTTGTCCCCATAATAAAAATTGGTTGCCTCTAAGATCAGAGATATATATGTCCTTATAGCTATCCATCTCAGATGAGTTAGCTGAATGTCTGGTTTAGCTTAGATTAGCTGACCGTAGAGACTTGACTGAATGCTAAGTAGACTATTGGAGACCCGTAGGATATCCCTATTGATGTTGCGTGGGTATAGTCGAAATGAGTGAGATATGTTGGGAAGTAAACTTCGGAATAGAATGAAGATTGGAAAATTTGATTTTATAATGTTGGATAGGATGACGAATCATGTTGGTTTCGAAACTTGGTTGCCTTTATTCAGAATGTCAAGATTGTTAGAGATGGTTGGATTAAATTGATTGGTTGGTTGAATTATATTGTGTTATGCAAATTGATGGTAGTCGCTTTGAGACAGTCTGTCACTCCCGTTTTCCGTTATACGTATTTTCAGTGTACGTATACGGATTTTGACCCATATTTTGTCTACTGTATTTTCGTATTTCTTTATGGCTTGCCTTGATGTATCTTGACTAGGGTTGACCTTGGGTTAGTTTGGTCCAACTTGACTTGTTATGGATGGCTTGGTTTAGTTTATTTTGATGGATGGTTCAACATGATGGTTGGTTCAACATGTTGAACCATCCTCTCTCTTTATAAACCCCCTTTATAACCCAACTCCCCTCACTCTCTCCTCATTATTCTTTCATTTATTTCTCTCCTCCATTAATTCTCTCCCACCAACCTAGGAGAGCTTAGGCAAGTGCAACTTGCTACATGGAGGAACTCTATTTTTGTTATTTTATTGTCTTCCCTACAAGCTTTTAATACTATTTAGTACTTAGCATTTTTGGTTTTGGAGAATGATTCCTTGTAGATCTAAGTTTTCTTAAATCTTGGTTTTCTTGGGTTTTGATCTATCAAACTTCTTTATTTTCAAGTTTTGATTATTTCATGTTGTAGAGAATTCGATTTTACTCAAAATAGACCTTTGAAACCCCGAATTTTGATTTATTTTGAGTGATTTATGGACTTGGGAAGTTCATGCGTTCATGAACACTTATTCTCGGATTTGAGGAAGAAGAACAGTACTGGGCGCTTAGCTTGTTATGCGCCCACAACACTTCTTCCTTAGGCACATAGCCATCCATATGCGCCCGAGTCTCCCATGCTCTCTGCTTGGGTGTTTAGCTCTATATATGCGCCCAAGGACTCCCCAGCCTAGGCGCATAGCTCTGGATATGCAGCCAAGTGCACCATGCCTCCTTTGCTTGGGCGCATAGCTTCCTTATGCGTCCGCCTTACCTTGGAAGTTAGTCTCTTGATTTCCTCCAAGTACACCCTGACTCCACCCTGTGGGTGCATGCATGTAGGCGTATGCATGTGGGCGCATAGTCATGGGCGCATAGCTTTTGGCGCATGCCTTCCCAAAACCCTTGACTCTCCATGATGCGACATGCCCTAGGCGCATAGCCTCAGGTGCATAGCAGTGGACGCATAGCCTTGTGCGCATAGCTTTGGGCGCATGCTCTCCATGTCACCCCATTGACCCCTTGTGCCTTCTCTTGCAATTATCCATGTTTGCCTCCGTGGTCCTTAGTGTGAGTTGTGACTTTGCTTATACTCTTTACTTGACTAGGTCCTATAAAGTCATTTTCTATGTTGCATATGTACTCTGAGCTTTAAACACGATCTTGGAATGGTACGTACACTCTCTAATAACTCCTCGATAGTGGCCCGCCATGGTGCACTTACATGAACACGATATGGAAATGTGATTTTACATGATAACTCTTGATAGTGACCCGTCGTGGTGCACTCTTGACAAGCAACATGTTATGATAATTCTTGATAGTGGTCCGTTGTGACGCACTCTTGACACGATAAGTAATCTTGATAAGTAACCTAACATAATAATCTTGATATGCTGTTACGACGGCTATCTTGACTTGCTAAGTAATCCTTGTCTTGACATCGTGGGTGATCATTCTTGAAGGTACTCGTATAAGCTACCAGTCTCGTCTCACATCATGTCTATGACTTGCATCCCTGGTTACCACGGTCAGGGATTCATATTGAATTTGACTAGGTTAATAACTAGATTGATCAAAGTAGTTCATATAGAGAGATGTTTCCAGTTACAGGCGATCCCGTTATCCCAGCCACACCTGATGGACTTGTAGCCTGCCAACGAGTAGGGCACATTTCCAGCCCACTGTCATGTGGGGCACTCCTTGAAATAAGTACTATGCATACTGTCATGTGTTGCACTTCAAGTCACCTAATAATTCTTGATAACTCTTAAATGAACCTCGCTTAGATAACCTGGATAGCTGCAGGGCTTGTGACTGCTGGTACATCTCATTACATCTTGTTAGTAACTAGGCTTGTGATAACCCTAGTTAGTTAAAGTATCAAGCCGTACTCTTTGCTTGGCCTTGAATGTTGGATGGAGTCCAATCCTGTCTAGTCTTGTCTAGATCCAGTATATGGCTATCCCAGGACATGTTTGCTTACTCTTGGTGATAAATGGTTAGAGACCAGGTTCAGTTGAAGCGAAGGGTTACAACCCCGATCCTTGTTTGGTTTACGGATTGTAACCTGGCTTCCGGAATAGTTCCTCGTCCTCTCATCTTTTATTGCCCCATTTATATTTCTTGTCTTCTTGTTATTATTCTTGTTTATGTTTTGACATGCTAGTTTTAGTTTTTAAGTGAAGTCTCCCTTATGGCACTTACTCTTTCTGGGGTCTGACCCAACTGATTTTGTATTGCCAAATTTCGGAGTAGCTCCCGAGGATCTTCCAGCCTTCCAGCCAGATGGTGAACACTAGGCACAACCATGGCAACGAGTGTGTTTTTATTTTGCTCTCCCACTCTATTATAAATTATTCTTTTGAGGCGTTTAGCCGTCGAACAACTGTTAGCTCGTGTTGAATTTACATTCCTGTCTGCCTAAGGGCTGTAACATGATTGACAAATCCTAGGGTTGATCATGTATGACTGAAACTCTTGCTAGTCCTCACATTTTGTAGGACTAGCTTCATGATCATCTGTATATGAAATGTATGAGATGCCTTACTATTGAATATCTGATGGTCTAACATCTTGTAACTATTATTACTTGCTTGAGATTGAGACACTAGGCTTGTTGTTGACCATAAGAGACTGTTGGCTTGTAGATAAAACCTTATGCATCTAGACAGTTATGGCCGTATGTCAAGGTGGATTACACTTCTATATACGTAGCTGGCTGTGTCTGTCCCCCGCTCTCCAGTATTCTGGTTGTGGGGTGTGACACAGTTTCATTGGTGGCCCATACAGGTCTTGTAAATCAAGAATGTATGAGGGTTTTCCCGAATAGATGCCTCAATCAGCAGTCGCCTTTGATCTGTACTTGTGTCTTCTAATCTTCCTGAAATCTTGACCTGATAACCTGTTTAAAATCTTTGATCTATCTTGGTCCGTCCTTATTGTTCCTCATGTTATTGCTTCAGCGGTATTGTTTCTACCGATCAGCCGGGAGGTGCTCAACCAGCACCCCAACAACAACAAGAGGACCAAGCCCAGCACTCGGAAGTAGCATCCCGAGCCATGAGCCCTGATGACCCAGAGCCCCCAGCTCAGCCAGTCTAGCCTGCAGAGTCCGACATCAGGGTCTTGATTGGACTTATCAGGGAATTGCTTGTATCGCAGGATTGTCAAGGTGATGCCCTGTACCAGACAGTAGAATTAGCGATGGGCAGAGTGGATTACCAAGGTAACTGTGCAGCCAACAATTTCAAGCGCCTGAACCCTTCCTTCTTTGACAGTAGCGAGGATGCGATTGCAGCTGATGCTGGCTCCAGGACATCGAGATTATCTTGGAAGCAGCCAAGACTCCACAGGAAGAGAAGGTGGCCGTAGTGCGCCTACAGTTATTGGACTTAGACCGCACCTGGTGGGCGATGTTAGCAGTTGGATTGGCGACGCCTGTCCCATGGGCGATATTCAGTGACAAGTTTCATACCAAGTACTTTGATACAGTAACAGAAGCAGAAGCAATCTTCTGCAATGGGCTGCTCTCATTGTGGGAAGCCAGGACACGTTGTTTCGGAGTGTCGCAGAGCACAGCGATTGTGCTTGGCTTGTGGGGCACCATACCACAAGGTAGGATCATGTACGAATAGAGCCAGTTCATCATCATCAAACCTAACTAGTCCCTCGGTTAGAGGACCAGCCCCAGCACCAGCCCCAGTACAGCAGCAGTACCAATTTTCGAGGCCATTGCCGCCTTAGGCTCAAGTTTTCCAGCAGCAAAGGCCACAACAGTATGCTCAGGCCCAAGCCCAGATGCAGAACATGCAGAGAGGTTTCCAACAGAGGGGACCAGCACCCAGAGGGTAAGGTCAAGCGCTGGTTCTGACCGTGGAGGAATAATTGTCATCAAGTGAGGTGGTGGCAGGTACCATTCTCGTCAACACTTTTCCAGCATTAGTATTATTTGATTCGGGTGCATCGTATTCATTTATGTCTTTACGATTCGCAATACGAGTCGGACTGGAGCCCGAGTCATTATCAGTAAGACTCAATATACTTACTGGTAACGGCCTTATGGGAGTAGATAGAGTCTTTTTCTCATATAGAATCTTAGTTAGTGGTAGAGAGTTTTCTGCTAGATTGATAGAATTTTCGATGGCCGACTATGATGTGGTCCTAGAAATGGATTGGTTGAAGGAGCAATACGCAAGAATAGACTGCCATATTGGCAGGATTATTTTTGGTATTCCAGGCGAACCAGAGTTTTTATTTTCCAGAGGCGAAGTAGAACCTTCTCCCCCAGTCTTGTGGATGACAGTAGTAGCAGCAGTTCAGTTTTCCAGAGTCGTTGAAGAATTCCCTGACGTATTTCCCGAAGAGCTTTCAGGCATGCCCCCAGAGAGAGCAATAGAGTTCACTATTGATTTGCTTCCAGGGATGACACCGGTATTAGAGAGAGTCTACAGGATGGCACCTTCAGAGTTGGAGATTTTGTACAAGATGATTGAAGAACTCAAAACCAAGGGATTCATTCGTACTAGCGGATCGCCTTGGGGAGCCCCGATGCTTCTTATGAAAAAGAAGGATGGTACGTCAAGATTATGTGTTGATTATCGTACCTTGAACTCTGTAACAATCAAGAACAAATATCCTCTACCAAAGATAGATGACTTGTTTGATCAGCTCAGGGGAGTGGCAGTATTCTCGAAGATTGACTTGCGATTAGGGTACCATCAGATCAGAGTTAGAGAGCAAGACATCCAAAAGACAGCATTCAGATCAAGATATGGACTTTGGGAGTTCCTTGCTATGCCATTTAGAGCGACCAATGCACCAGCCGTATTCATGGACCTCATGAATTGTATCTTCATGCCTTATTTGGATCAGTTTGTGATAGTGTTCATAGACGACATCTTGATCTATAGCAAGTGTGAAGCAGAGCATGAGCAGCATCTTTGAGTGGTCCTTCAGATTCTCAGAGAGCACCTGTTGTACACGAAGTTCAGTAAGTGCGAGTTTTGGTTTGACTGTATATCATACTTGGGTTACATCATCACTAGAGGTAAAGTGGAAGTGGACCCCCAGAAGATATTGGCTATAGAGTCATGGCCAGTACCCAATACAGTCGTCGAGGTTCGCAGTTTTCTTGGATTAGCCGGCTATTACCGATGATTTGTTTCAGACTTTGCTCAAACTTCAGCACCCATGACTCAGTTGACCCGCAAGGATGTGCAGTTTGCTTGGACAGTAGAGTGTCAGAGTTCATTTGAGAAGTTGAAGCGAGGCTTGATGACGGCACCCATTCTCACGCTTTTAGATGGGACTAGAGGATTTTCAGTCTATTGTGACACTTCCGACAGAGGATTGGGATGCGTCTTGATGCAGCATGGTAAGGTAGTAGCTTATGCGTCACGTCAGCTTCGTGATCATGAGAGAAATTACCCAATCCACGACTTGGAATTAGCAGCGGTAGTTTTCGCACTTAAGCTATGGAGACATTACCTGTATGAAGATCGGGTGAAGATTTTCACCGACCACAAGAGTCTTAAGTATGTGTTTACCCAGAAGGATCTTAACATGCGTCAGAGGGATGGCTAGAGCTACTTGTGGATTATGACATCAACCTGCAGTATCATCATGGGAAGGCCAAGTAGTAGCAGATGCATTGAGTAGAAGAGCTGGAGTTGATTTCCTGACAGCGCAACCAGAGTTATTAGCAGACCTTCAGAAGATGGGGATAGAGATAGTTCTTCCTGGTAATGTGGCATTGATGACCAGCATGCAAGTTCAGTCCAGCATAGTTGAGAGGATCAAGATGGCGCAATCAGTATATTCCAAGCTACAGCGGCTCAGGATAGAATGTGAAGCAGGACGAAGACCCGAGTTATGCATTCACGAAGATGGTATACTCCGTCATGGAAGGCGTCTTTGTGTACCCAGTGGTAATATCAGACAGAAGAACTTGGCAGGGGCTCACAGTTCTCAGTATTCAATTCACCCCGGTGGCACGAAGATGTACCAAGACATCCGTCAGTATTTCTGGTGGAATGGCATGAAGAGAAAGATAGCCCGGTTTGTCTCACGATGTTTAGTTTGCCAACAAGTTAAAGCTGAACATCAGAGACCAGCTGGACTTCTTCAACCGTTATCGATCCCATAATGAAAGTGGAAGCATATAACCATGGACTTTGTAACTGGGTTACCTAAATCTCCGGCTGGCAGGGATGCTATATGGGTTATCGTTGATCGTCTCACAAAGGTAGCTCATTTTCTCCCCTTCAGAATTGGTCAATCGACGGATCAGCTAGCAGAGATGTACCTCAGGCAGATTGTCAAATTGCATGGAGTGCCAGTTAATATCGTATCAGACAGAGATTCAAGATTCACATCGCACTTTTGGCGGAGTCTTCAAGAGAGTTTGGGGACTCATCTCAAGTTCACTTCAGCATATCATCCGCAGACAGATAGTCAGTCAGAACGCACGATTCAGACTCTTGAAGATATGTTGCGATCTTGTACGCTGGACTTCGGTGGTTCGTGGGAAGATCACCTGCACCTAGTGGAGTTCTCCTATAACAACATCTTCCAGGCCAGTATCTTAATGGCACCTTTTGAGGCCCTGTATGGCAGAAAGTGCAGTTCTCCTTTAGCCTGGGATGATGTTAGCGAGAGACAGATGCTTGATCCAGAGATGATTACGCGGACTATCGAGGTGGTCAGGCAAGTCAGAGATCATCTTCGAATTGCCCAAGATCGTCAACGCCATTGGGCCGATTCTCATCGGCGTTCCCTTAAATTTTCTATCGGCGTCCACGTATTCCTTAGGATCTTGCCTACCCGTGGCATTATTCGATTCGATGTGCCGAAAAAGCTTAGTCCTAGGTATATAGGGCCGTTTGTCATCCTTGAGCGAGTAGGTGATGTGTCCTATCGTCTCGCTCTTTTGCCGTCGTTACGAGAGGTACATGATGTCTTCCATGTATCCCAATTGCGACGGTATATCCCGGATCCGAGTCATGTCCTTTGTCACGACCCGCACCCAGTGTAAGGGTACAAGTGCATAACAACACCCAGCCTACACCGCAGAATCGGCGGTAGAATGCTGTTCTTGGTCACTATCTAAACCAACTCACGCAATTATATAATGTATTTGTCTTAAATCTCAACTCAAAACGGAAGACAAGTATAGAAATAATATAACTCAATCAGAATCTAAGCACGATAGGATAACACAAAATTCTATAACTAAAAGAAAACAATAAAAAACTACTAAATGATAGTATCTCAAAACAACTCAAAATAAGTCAACTCTCAAATTATTACAACTCAAGTTCTAGTAAAGAAATCTAAAACAGTCTACTAAACTAGTCTTCCGATCACTCTTGAGAGTTGGGGCCAAAGGTAGCTAATCCCTCGCCAGATCCATAGTAGGGCATGCATCCTCAGGGCTAACATCTGTAATATTTTCAATAGGTCCATCCAGGACAGGAACGAATACATCTCATCAAGTAAATCCAAGTAAATGACAAAGACTATAAAACAATTATAGGCAGTTATATTGATGAAGCATGGAAGTTCGAAACTGTTTAAGATGTAAAACAATAGTAAAAAAACAAGAAAAGTAAAAGCTGTGAAACAGAATATCATGTCAATGAAGATTGTAAATAAAAAGCTAGCTGAACTAGAATAATGTGATATGAGTCCTGTGGTATAATATATGTCAAGTGTGATTCCAATCAATGATTCAAGTAGGGAGATTCTTTAACGGTTCTTGTGATGATTCCAGTAAGATTCTTGTGGTGATTCTAGTAAAGATTTTCGACAATACTCATAGTATGTTTTAAAATACTGTGATCGACATGTAAACGGCTAGGGGTAAACCGGCACATCACACACTGGCCAAGTGTGGGATGGCTATCGTTCTTGTATAATTCACAGGGAGGTGGTTCGAGTATTTAGGAATGTTTACATGTCTACTCAAGTATTTCCCCGCCCGACAAATATGAGTGAATCTATAACACGACACGTAAATCGAGAACAAATCTAGCCAGAATATGAAGGTGCTTGTAGGTGATTCTTGTAGTTGTTCCTGTAATAGAGGCTAGACAAGTAGGTATGTGTGTCATATACATGAATTCCAGAAATATCAATCCGTGTTTGTAACCGAGAATCAAATAGAACTGACTAAAACTGAAATATAGAAATTGACAAGTAAATGAAAGAACTATCAGAGAATGTACTCGCCTGGTATTCCGAATGCATGATGAGAATATGAGTCCAAACAGGAGTCACAAAGTCCTATTTAGAACAACCATAGGTTACAAAGTGTATAATATGAAATAATAATAGCCTACAATTACTACTAAAATTTATCGCTTTAGCAACGGCCTGTTAGCGACGGATTAAGTCCGTCGCTAGTAGCGACGGACTCCCGACTATATACTGACGGTTTATCGTCTAATCACAGGCAATATTTTTCTTAATTTTAAGGGTAAAAAGTTGTCGCACACCCGTCGGTACGGCGTCGACGAAGTAGCGACGGATAATGTATCCGTCGCTAGGTAGTCACTCCTTAGTCAATATTTGCGTAGGAAAATGTTAAAAAATTGTGAGAAATTGGACGGCTACGTAGCGACGGATAGTCCGTCGCCCAGCTGATGAGTTTTAGCGACGGAACCTGCAGCCGTCGCTACGTAGTCACTCAGCTGGCGAAAAAATATTTAAAAATTTGTGGGAAATTTATGACTACTTAGCAACGGATACATCCGTCGACAGTCCGTCGCTAAATTGCCAGTCCTAACTTAAATTGAACTGACGGGGGGGGGAATTTCATTCGAACACTTTCTCTCTCTTGGAGCTCTCAGGGGATCCGTGGTGGGGGGGTGGTCGGATATGGTGGGAGGCCGCAGGGGGGATGGAGGCCGCGGGGGTGGGGGACAGAGGTAGCCGGCGGTGGGGGGGCGGAGGGGAGCCGTGGTGGGGGGGTTGTCGGCTGTGGTGGAAGGCCGCGGGGTAGGGGATGTAGGCCGTGGGGGGAGGGAGGCGGATGGAGGCCGCGGGGGTGGGGGGCGGAGGGGGCCCGGGGTAGGGGAGGCCGCATGGGGGGCAGAGGGGGGATGGGGGTGTGGGGGGAGGGGTAGTGCAGGGGATGGGGGTGGTGGGAGTGGGGCTCGCAGGGGTGGGGAGGGGTAGTGCAGGGGATGAGGGGGGTGGGTAGGTGGGTGGCGGGGGTCGGGGGCATCGGTGTCGGCGGTGGGGAGGAGTAGGGGTCGCGGGGGGGGAGGGATAGTGTATCGGATTGGGGCCGAGGGTGGGAGTTGGTGTCGGCGGTGGTGGGGGTCGGAACACACACACACACACACACACACACACACACACGCACACACACACATATATATATATATATATATATATATATATATATATGTATATATATATATATATATGTATATATATATATATATGTATATATATATATATATATATATATATATATATATATATATATATATATATTGGAGTATATATAAACTTTGGACCGAAACTGAAACCGAATAATAAAATTTAGTATATTCAAAACCGAAACCGACCCGAATATTTTTAAAATCGAAACCGAAACCAAAATCGATTTTTTTTAAAACTGAAACCGAAACCGAACCGAATTTAGTATATTCAAAACCAAAACCAAAACCAAAACCGAATAATCAAAATCGAAACCAATACCAAAACCAAAACCGAAACCAAAACCAAGACCAAACCGAAACCAAAACGAAAACCAAAATCAAAACCGAAACCAAAACCCAAACCGAAACCAAAACCAAAACCGAAACCAAAACTGAAGCCAAAACCAAAATTTAGTTGGTGAAGCGAGCCCGAATTCTTTGACGGATATCGGTATCAGTATCGGACTATTATTGAGTATCAGAATCGGTATCGGTATCGGTATCGAACTAATTATGTTTAGTTTGTCTTATGATACAGATTTTCACATCTAATTTGCAATGGATCGTTACTTCGTTGATCATACATGGATGTACCAGCGGGTCAACCTCCTCGACCATAGGTACTTATAAGTATCGACCGTATCGGTTGGTATTGGTCTTAGCGAATTGGTATCGTCCTATCCAATATGTATCGGCCGTATAGCTAGGATTCGTATTGGCCTTTTCGATTCGGTATCGGCCATATCCGATAGGTATCGCGTATCGGATTAGTACCGGCAGTATCCGATTAGTATGGTGGAAGATTTAGTAACTGTACTTGGATTTCTCTCTTCTCGAGCTAGATTACCATTGCAAGAGAGTCACGAAAGCATAAAAAATCTCCTAAATATTGATGTTTAGGAGATTTTTTACGCTCTCGTGACTCTCTTGCAATGGTATTCTAGCTCGAGAAGAGATAAATCCAAGTACAGTTGTTACTAAACCTTCCAAAATACTAATCCGATACGGTCGATACTAATCCGACACGGCCGATAACTATCGGATACGTCTATTGCAAATCGATAAGGCCAATACGAATCCTAGATATACGGTCGACACATGTACATATTGGATATGACGATACCAATTTTCTAAGACCAATACCAATCTGATACGGCCTATACCAAACCGATAGACCGATACTAATCTGATACGGTCGATACTAAATACATCCGGCTTATACCAACGGATCCACCAGTTACTGCACGGTGGGCCCCGGAGTACCCCTGGACTCAGTTACATCTGGTTATTGGTGAGTACATGATTACATAGTAATTCTGTTTGTTTTACGATACAGATTTTCACATCCAATCTGCGATGGATCGTTACTTCTTTGATCATACATGGATGTACAAACGATAACACGAGAGCAGAATAGGTATAAGTGACGATTTTTAGACAGGCGTGGAAGTGTTTCTTAAGTATGCCATGAGCAAAGCTCAGTACATGAATGGTAACAAAATCAACTGTCCATGTGGTAATTGTCGCAACGGACATTACGAAGAAGTGGTGACTGTGAGAGATCATTTGACCCGTAAGGATTTCGTATGTGATTTCTACATGTGGTCATCGTAATGTGAACTATATACAGAAAGACAGGTTGCGAATGCTGCTACTTATACTTTTGATGAAAATGTTGCAACAAATTTTGTCATGGACGACGGATGCTCTGTTGATTATGGAGACCTGCAGAATTGTGCACAAGATATGGTGTACGATGCGGCAAGGCCTAATTTTGATCCGAAGGATCCTAATTCCGATGCGAAGGAGTTCTATGATATGTTTGAGGATGCAGATACTCCTCTACATCCTGATTGTGAGACTCATTCCGTACTATCAGTGACGATATGGTTGTTGAATATAAAGTTCGACTTTAACTTGCCACAAGCTTGCTATGATCGAATTACACAACTAGCGACGGAGATCTTACCTAAGGAATCAAAGGAGCTCCCAAAAAACTTCTACAAGTCAAAAATTATGGTTCGACAACTGGGACTGGAATACGAGAAGATAGATTGTTGTCGCAACGGATGCATGTTGTACTACAAGGAGAAGGAGGACATAGAAAGTTGCAGCTTCTGTAATGCGGATCGTTACAAGCTAGTAAAGGAAAAAGGAAAGTCAGTTAGAAAACGACGTCCTTATAAGTATATGCATTACTTGTTGATCACGAAGTGGTTGCAGATGATGTATATGTCTCTGAATACAGCTGAACACATGATGTGGCACAACGAAGAACGCACAAAGGACAATGAAGAATTGTCACATCCTTCGGACGGAGAGACATGGAAATATTTTGATTTGTGTCATCCAGATTTTGCTGCAGAGCCTAGAAATGTACGTCTTGCGCTATGTTCTGATGGCTTCGCCCCTTTCGGGCAGTCGGGATCTTAATACTCCTGCTGGCCGGTCATTCTTACTCCTTACAATCTGCCACCATGGATGTGTATGAAGACTCCTTATATGTTCTTGACGGCTATCATACCGGGTCCCAAAAATCTGACAAAAAATATCGATATATATTTACAGCCGTTGGTGGATGAGCTGAAACAGCTGTAGGAGATCGGCGTCACGACCTATAATATTTCCAGGAAACAGAACTTTCATATGAGAGCTTCACTGATGTGGACAATAAATAATTTTCTAACATACGGTATGTTGTCAGGATGGAGTACTCACGGCACCATGTCTTGTCTAATATGCATGGAAAATAGTAAGGCATTTCGTCTTGAGCATGGAGAAAAAACTTCTTTCTTTGACTGTCACCGTCAATTTCTGCCCGCGAGTCATCCTTGGAGAAAGAACAATGACGCATTTAGAGCTGAAAAACAAGAATTTTCTCATCCGCCACCCAGATTGTCGGGATACGATATTTGGGAAGATGTAAAGGACTTGCCCTCCGTAATTAAAGATCCATCGTATAATCGTATCGAGGGGTTCGGACAAAGCCATAACTGGACCAAACAGAATATCTTCTGGGACTTGTCTTATTGGAAAGATAATCTTATAAGGCATAATCTTGATGTCATGCATATCGAAAAGAATGTGTTCGATAATGTCTTCAATACCGTCATGGATATTAGAGGAAAGACGAAAGACAATCCAAAAGCAAGACAAGACATTGCCGAGATATGCAAGCGTCCTTATCTGAACTTGATACAAAGGGGAGCTGGTGGACAATTAACTAAGCCGGTAGCACAATATACATTGAGCAAGGAAGATAGATTAATAATCTGCAAATGGATACCTACTTTAAGATTTTTCGACGGCTATGTGTCAAACTTGTCTACATGCGTTGATCTCAATGAACGCAAGCTAACGGGAATAAAGAGTTACGACTGCCACGTGTTTATGGAAAGATTACTGCCCATTGCTTTGGGAGAGTTGTTGCCTTCTTCTGTATGGGTTCCGTTGGCCGAGCTATCTACATTCTTCAGGGATATTTGTTCAACTAAGTTGACGGTGCAATACATGGTTGAACTTGAGGAGAAGATTGTCTTAACAATTTGCAAGTTAGAGAAAATATTTTCTCCGGACTTCTTCGACAGCATGGAGCATCTATCGATTCATCTAACATACGAAGTCCGTGTCGGTGCATCTGTTCATTATCGATAGATGTACCTATTTGAAAGGTACATAAAAATCGATATAATTTAAGTTGTATTTTATTGTTAATTCTCAAGATAATTTGTCTCTCTAGATACCTACACCATCTAAAGAAGAAAGTTGGCAACAAGGCTCATATAGAGGCTTCGATATGCGAAGCATATCTTATCGAGGAGGTATCAAACTTCTGCTCCATTTATTTCGATACTCATGTTAAGAAAAATCAAAATAGACATCAAAAGAATGACGAGGACATTAAGGATGGAGGTATATTCAATGTAAGGGGCAAGCCTATTGGGGCTAGTAAGAAACGGTGGTTGACTGACGACGAGTATGATGCCGCTCACCGATATGTCTTGTTAAATTGTGACATACAAGAAGTGAGAGATTTGGAGAAGTAAGTGACTACAATTACACTCGTTATAATCTCTAATTTGGTGAAGTAACTGACTACACTTATTCTTATTCTCTCTAACAGTGTATTTAGAGATGAATTCAAAATGAGGACACCCGATATTACCGATGAAGGACTTCAAAGAGAGGTTGATTGTACCTTTCCGTCCTGGTTTTGTAAATACGTAAGTAACTGAGATAATAATTTATGCGGCTACCATTAAAATATATGCATCTAAAATATTTAAATTATCAATATTTGTTTACAGGTTTTATTGCCTGAAACAACACTCACAAATGAGAGTATTCGTTATTTGGCATTGGGACTGAAGAAGCATGCAAAGACTTGGGCAGGCTATGTCGTTAATGGCTTCAAGTTTAAGGCAACTCAGAATGCTATAAATGCCAAATATTTCAATGACGGCTTCAGTACCAAGGATTCTGGTGTTTGCATAAGAGTCACCATCAATGACGACGAGCCAAACTTTGACTATTATGGAGTACTTCGGAATATTGTAGATTTATAATATATTACCCCATATGATATGTATATTATGATGTTCAAATGTGAGTGGTTCGATACGACACCAAATATCGTTTGGAGAATCGATAAACAATTTGGATTCACCGATATAAATTATCGCAGGAGGTAAAGAGGGTCCGACACATTTGCGATAGCAAGTCAGGCTGTTCAAGTCTACTATACAAGCTACCCAAGGCATCGTAGAGATCGATTTGACTGGTGGTCAGTATGTAAGATTAAATCTAGAAATACATTCAACGTTGGAGATCTAGCATACCAAGAGGACCAGATCGAAAAGTCCTAATACTTTGTACAACAGTTAGATACCATGGATGATGAAAATATTGTTGAGGAAAATAGAGGGGAGGAAGAGTTTGATACACAAGACTTAGCTGTTAACCAGGAGAGAAAGAGGCATCTTGTCCCAAATATTGAGGATGAGGAAGAAGAAGAAGAAGAAGAAAAAAGAAGAAGAAGAACTTGATGAGGATAAGGATACAGATGAAGTCGACGATGAGGATGAGGATGATGATGAGGACGAAGATGAGGACGAGGACAAAGACAATGACAATGATTAGATTAAATATCAGTATATATTAAAAACACTTTCAATTACGTGATTTTAGTTTGACCTCATAAAAGCACTTATAACTTAGTGAATTCCGTTTAAACTTCTGCATATTCTTGTTTCAGATGGCATTCCTAGTTCTTTTCTTTGCAGCGTCACTCGTCGCCCTGCTGATGGCTAGCACTCGTCGTTGTGGTACTGGTGGTGCTGGTCGTGGTGGTGGTGGTTGGCGTGGTGGTGGTCGTGGTCGCCTTCAGCCTTCCCGGGAGGGGACGCCCGCTACGATCCCGACCCGGAGAGTACCCCGGGCACAGACTTATACCGTCGTCGATCTACCACGGGGCTATCGACACTTTCGTCGAGTGCGTCTCCATCCGCTAGCGGATCCGTTCCGTCAGTGAATCCACCAGCGGTACTACCAGTTACTGCACAGTGGGCCCCGGAGTACCCCGGAATTCAGTTACACCCGGTTACTGGCGAGTACATAGGCGGAGCCGCGGATCCTCCGACGCCACCAGAGAGGCCGATGGGCAAGTTCCAATGAAAGCTATGGCCCGCGGGTGAAGCATAAGTAAATTTAAGTTAATTTAATAATTTTTTTTCATTTATTCAAGTTAATAATTCAGTCGTTGCTTCTTTATAGGTTTTTTTTTCCGTGGGATGCTACCAGGCGTCTACGGCAGATTATCCGGGCTAACTACCATGGCCCCTACCACAATTTTTTGAGGTGCCCCTAGACTTGCAGTACCGCTGGTTCGACGAGATGAGGGTATATATATATATATATATATATATATATATATATATATATATATATATATATATTATGATTAATTATTAGTTACTCTTTAATCAACTATTTTTTTAATATCGTGATAATTAAATTTGTATGTCAGAGGACCTTCTGGTGGCCCCCCCCATCGCGAGGAGGCGATCCGCAGGACCTATAGAAGCACCGCCGAGAAGAAGATCCAGGATGCGGTTTATGACCTTCGAACGGCGCATTCGAAGAAGGAGTGGATCCGACAGGACTACTATGAGCAGCTCTTGGAGAATATGGTTGCTCCTGCCTTCAAGCAGAAATCGGAAAAAGCGAAAGCGAACCGACAGGCCGCGGGGCTCCATACGGGGGGATCAAAGCCCCATGCAGCAACGCTTACAAAATTGGTGAGATACCGCAAATTCATTCCACTATCTAATTCGGTACTATTAATATACTTAATTAATTAAATTCTACGAATATTTCGTATGCAGACCTAACGGACCTTGAAGGAGGAAAAAGATGCTGACTCGGTCACCATGAACGATGTATTCCAGCATACCCACCAGAGGCGGAAGGACGGGAGCTTCTTCGACGAGAGGGCCAAGAAGACGGATGTAGGTACTTACGTTTATGAGACTTATGTTAGAATTACAAGTATTCAAACTATAACTTAGGTAAACTTAGGATTCAGACTATAACTTAGGTAAACTTAGGATTCAGACTATAACTTAGGAAAACGTAGGATTTAGATTATAACTTAGGTAAACTTATAGTATAAACACATTCATTTGATAGGCTGCATATCTTGAGGCGCTTAGTCGGGTTCAGCCATCTGCTCCCGAGGATGTCGACGAAATAACGCCCGTCGGGATGCCCTCTTCTACGGTCGCTCGCTACGACGACAAGTTCGTAGATACTGTCTGCGGCTTTAAGAAAGGGCGCCTGTACGGAGTCGGCTCCCTGGCACCGTTACACGCAGTGATTCCAAGATTTCCACCTCTTTCGCCTCCTCCCGTAGCCCCGGTAGACGATGATGTGAGGTCCCAGCTTGCCTATCTGAACGAGGCGGTGCCGGACTTGCGGGCGCAGTTGTTCACGTACTTTCCGCATCCTTCTACTGCTTCCGGTCCGTATGCTCCCGGTCTGTCTACAGGTGCTGCCGATCCTTGTTCCGTCGGGCGCTCTCTTTTGACCCTACTGCCCCTATTGTACCGCCTCCTGCTGTGACGGTCCTTCTCGACCTAATGTCACCAGAGCAGCTACGCCAACTTCCAGACCATGTCTTAGAGGGATTGCCGCCACACCTGGTAGAAGTGTACATGCGTCGGGCACAGCAGGGAGTACCAGCACCATCGGATGATCCAACTCCTCCTTGTTGATGTTTGTATTCGAAGATTTTAAAAACTTTTTAAATATTGAATATTTGTGTGGATAATTTAAAATATTGGATAATGTTGACTGTTTTAAATGATTGTTGCATTATTTATGTTGGTTTGTGTTGGTGGATATTTGTGAATGATCTGTTTTATTTATGTTGGTGGATGTTTGGGATGTTGAATGTTTGGATAATGTTGAATATTTGGATAATTTGTGTTATTTATGTTGGTGGATGTTGCGTGAACAGGGAATGCTCTGTTTTATGTAAAAAAAATTAAAAAATTCTAGTTATTGACGGACCCGTGACTACCAACCGACAGAATATCCGTCGCTAACTGGGACTATTCCAAGTTAGCGAGGGATGGCGACTACTCACCGACGGAATATCCATTGCTAATTGGGACTATTCTAAGTTAGCGACGGATGGCGACAACTCACCGATGGATCGTCCGTCGGCAAGGTTCTGGAAATATGAAAAATTACAGAATGGGATGGACGGATATTCTGTCGGTAGACTGTCGCTAGTAGTCGGTAAAATTTTGGCGACGGATAATCCGTCGCCAAATCTGCGACTGGTCGGCGACGGAGTAGCGGCTAATCTCGACGGAATAGCGACAGAATATCCGTCGCTACGGTTCTGGAAATATGAAAGATTCACAGAACCGGGTCGACGGATGTACTGCCGCTATTCCGT
>JANAVB010031818.1:2239834-2249834 GCA_029216955.1 Iris pallida
TGCGACATGCCCTAGGCGCATAGCCTCAGGCGCATAGTTGTGGGCGTATAGCCTTGGGCGTATAGCTCTGGGCGCATGCTCTCCATTTTACCCCAATGACCCCTTGTTCCTTCTCTTACAATCATCCATGTTTGCCTTCCTGGTCCTTAGTGTGAGTTGTGGCTTTGCTTATACTCTTTACTTGACTAGGTCCTATAAAGTTATTTTCTATGTTGCATATGTACTCTGAGCTTTAAACACGATCTTGGTATTGTAAGTACACTCTCTAATAACTCCTCGTTAGTGGACCGCCATGGTGCACTTACATGAACACGACATGGCAATGTGATTTTACATGATAACTCTTGATAGTGACCCATCGTGGTGCACTCTTGACAAGCAACATGGTATGATAATTCTTGATAGTGGTCCGTTGTGACGCACTCTTGACAAGCTAAGTAATCTTGATAAGTAACCTAACCTAATAATCTTGATATGTTGTTGCGACGGCTATCTTGACTTGCCAAGTAATCCTTGTCTTGACACCGTGGGTGATCGTTCTTAAATGTATTCGTATAAGCTACCAGTCTCGCATCATGTCTAGGACTTGCATCCCTGGTTACCACAGTCAGGAATTCATATTGAATCTGACTAGGTTGATAACTAGATTGATCAAAGTAGTTCATATAGAGAGATATTTCCCGTTACAGGTAATCCCGTTATCCCGGCCACACCTGATAGACTTGCAGCCTGCCGATGAGTAGGGTACATTTCCAGCCCACTGTCATGTGGGGCACTCCTTGAAACAAGTACTATGCATACTGTCATGTGTTGCACTTCAAGTCACCTAATAATTCTTAACAACTCTTAAATGAACCTCGCTTGGATAACCTGGATAGCTACAGGGCTTGTGACTGCTGGAACATCTCGTTGCATCTTGCTAGTAACTAGGCTTGTGATAACCCTAGTTAGTTAAAGTATCAAGCCGTACTCCAGTACATGGCTATCCCAAGACATGTTTGCTTACTCTTGGTGATAAATGGTCAGAGACCAGGTTCTGTTCAGGCAAAGGGTTACAATCCTGGTCCTAGTTTGGTTTACGGATTGTAACCTGGCTTCCGGTATAGTTCCTCGTCCTCTCATTCTTTTATTGCCCCATTTATATTTCTTATCTTCTTGTTATTATTCTTGTTTATGTTCTGACATGCTGGTTTTAGTTCTTAAGTGAAGTCTCCCTTGTGGCACTTACTCTTTCTGGGGTCTGACCCAGCTGGTTTTGTATGGCCAGATTTTGGAGTAGCTCCCGAGGATCTTCCAGCCTTCCAGCCAAATGGTGAATACTAGGCGCAACCATGGCAACGAGTGGGTTTTTATTTTGCTCTCACACTCTATTGTAAATTATTTTTTTGAGGCGTTTAGCCGCCGAGCAAGTGTTAGCTCGTGTTGAATTTATACTCCTGTCTGCCTAAGGGCTGTAATATGATTGACAAATCCTAGGGTTGATTATGTATGACTGAAACTCTTGCTAGTCTTCGCATTTTGTACGACTAGTTTCATGATCATCTGTATATGAAATGTATGGGACGCCTTACTATTGAATATCTGATGGTCTAACATCTTGTAACTATTATTACTTGCTTGAGATTGAGATACTAGGCTTATTCTTGACCATAAGAGACTGTTGGCTTGTAGATAAACCCTCATGCATCTAGACAGCCGTGACCGTATATTGAGGTGGATTACACTTCTATATACGTAGCTGGCTGTGTCTGTCCCTCGATCTCCAGTATTCTGGTTGTAGGGCGTGACACAGTCGGAATAATTTCATTGATGGATAATCCGATCGGAATTGAGAAAAGTGTAACGACGGAATGAGTTAGTGCATGTAGTCGAGATCGACGGGAGCGAATAAAATTTTGAAATGACCCTCGAGTTTAATGTTGTTGGAAATGATAATTGCATATGCGAGATGACAATATATTGGCTTAATCAATACGAGAAAATGTTTGAGTATATCAAAAATTTTGCTAGAGTGGAACGATGGTATGACTTGAAAGTTGAATCAGGATTGAAAAATTTACGAGTTGCAAATAAAGTGTACGGATGCGAACGATAATGTGTACGTGAGTTGATCAATAAGAATTGTGGTATCGAAATGAAATGTGGCTATGGGATTTATCAACTTTGGTGGCATGAATGACAATGAACTTGAAAGGAATACTTTGGGAATATTTTGGATCGACCGTGGAAAATTTCTTAAGTTGAAATTTGTAACATTCATTGTGTTATTGGTTGGTTGTATAATTGAATAAACAAGTTGGAAATATACGAGATGCTCAGAGAAATCACTGATGTTCGAAAAAGAAGTTATATCGTAGCTCGTTCGTTTTCTCTATCACTGAACTTGGCTGAAGGGTATGTATTTCTGGGACGCCTAAAATATGTGTATGATTCCAACTAAGTGGTATGCGGAATTCAAACGAAGCCACGGGAAGGATTATCATGTGCTAAGGAAATTGCACGAGTGTTGGAGGGAGAACAAAGATGGTAAACTATTTTGAATCGAATTGGAATGCTGTGGCGAGATGGTACATTACTTGAAACCAATCGAGATGTTGCGACGAAATATTTAATAGTGCAAGTTGTCATTGATAAGTTTCATAAAAGTCGTTTAAAGTTTTGGGGATGAGTTTTGTTTTAAGTTTCGAGTACGAAACTTTTTCTGAGTAGTATATATTGTAGTGTCCCGACCCGCAAGATGTCTTGATGGATGGTTGGTTCGATGAAGCCCTATTGGACTTGAGAATATGCGAAGGATCTCCTGGAAGGCTATGCGATCGTGGCAGAAATCGTCTTATAAATGTGAGTAGTGTTGAACCCTTCGAAGATCCTTTAGCTTTATGCGTAAAATAAAGGATAGTATGCTGTGTTTACTTGTTGAGTTGTTGAATAACACCTTACATGAAAGTCGAAAAGATAATAAAAGATAATTAATCACATGAACCGGAAGCTGTTGCGGATCATTTTATGAATGGTTCGCTTCGAATCATTTTAATAAATTGTATGCTTGCGTGCTTGGCAATGAATTATATGACAGGTGAAGGTAATGTCCCAAAAACTTGGGCAGTAAGTATATCGAGCCTTAGCGCGATGAATAGATGGTAACTCAGATGCTAAGTCTCAAGAATTGGGCGATGAATACATTGAGTTTGGTTGGAAATATGTATGGTATCAAAGATGTGGAAAAGATATTGAGTAACAATATTCTATTATCCTGTGTCGATGTAGAATGTTGGTTACGCTAAGACCCTGGATTGGGCAGATGATAATGTGAGCGTTGGCTCAACACAAGATGGCAATACGAATGAGAATGATGGGTTATTATTTAGTTTCCTTATCATGCATTATATGTTTTCTTCTTAGATAAGTTGCATATAATTGCATGGTCATAGACAACTTGTCGACAAGGTGGTTCCTCGAATGGTATTCCAGGGCCTTGGAAACTGATTCGTCCTGGGGGGAACCTCGTGCTGAAGTAGTAGCACAGTGCTGAAGTAGTAGCACGGTGATTCGAAAACCTTCCGGACTGGGCTAGCTATCCGCCGCTGAAGGGGAGCCATCTAACCATAAGTCCAAGATGGCGTATAGTCAGTGACCTTCATATAGATAGGTCCAATGCTAATGATGTCTTATGCAGGAAGAGTAAGTTATTACTCAAATACAGGGAAGGATGTCGGCTGATGTTAAGAATCACCTGAACGGTGACAAATATATTAAAATGTGATATTGTTCCTAACAATGTCTTGTGCAGGCTGAGTAAGTATTATAAATGTACAGGGATGGCTACACGACCGTGGGTAAGAAATCACCAAGGGGTGATAACAAATGCTTTACATTACGATGGTTATATATATAAGATGCATGCCTTATTTCTGTCGGAAATGAACTGCTAATTGACCCTAAGGCAACAAGAAAGACCACTTTTAATAATGTTCTACAACATGATTACTTAGTGTTGTCTTCTTAGTTGAGTTGGGATAGCTCCGCTTGCCAGTACATTAATGATGTACTGACCCACGTTGTGGGCAATATTACAGGTGCTTATGCTTGGGAAAAGTCATTTGATCAGTGCTTGGCATCGATGAATCGAATGGGTATACAGAAGCTCTTCTTAAAAGACGATGTCTTCTGCTATACGGGACATAATGTATGGAACAATGTAACTCAGATGAACCAGTGAGATTGTAGCCAAATCGGCAAGTTCATTGTAAAGAAGTCAACATATTCAGTTGTAGCCTAAAGGGCAAGTGTATATATTCAGTTGACTATTCAAGAGTCTTGTAATCAGTTGTAAACTTTGTATTCCGCTGCAAATCTTGTAATCCTTTTAATTATCAATAAAGAGATACATTTCTTCATATCTTGTGTGACTTCAATTTATCTGCTTAGTTTTGCTTCAATTGTTTTCTGAGAAATACCAGGAACTGTAATAGTTTTGCCTTGTACAAGGGCAATCTAGACTTCTACGGCATCACGCCCAGTGGCTAATTTTCGATCCTCCGGGATCAGGGCATGACAACTATGACTACAACAGCATTAACTACCCAATTATTAGTATGCACCAAAGAGAAAAAGACAACTCAGATTGTTTGACGAAATCGGATTAGGAGCCTACTGACTTGATGGATACTGATCTTTTTGCAGTCGCTTCAAACACCAATCCCAAGACAGCTTCAAATCAGTTGCTTATCAATACAGTCCCTGTCCTTCATCAACAAAATACCGAGTGCTCCAGTTCCAAGTCAATCATTTTGACTCTCACCATGACAAATTACTCCTCCCGCCCAACTTGTTCCCCACCCTCTTTGTCGAAGGCGCCCATCGTCAAACTCCCGTCATCCTCCTATCTTCCCCAAGCAACATACGAAATATGTCTCCACCTACACACCAAAAACTGTCATGGAAGAGACGTACGCGCATGCAACGTCTGGCTCATATCTCTCCCCTATTCCCACTAAGCAAAGGAAGCGACCAGCCTCCCCACTCCATCACCATGTTCTAAAGAAGAGACATGTTCTTTTCTCCCCTACAGCTCCAAACAATCAAAACTCTGAAATGGGTGTGGTGGCTGCCGCATAAAAGCCTCGAGGCAAATGTTAGTATTATCCTGGAGCTGTCGAGGTGCGAGAAATGCCTCGACAGTTCAAACTATCCGCTCATTTCTTGCCGCAGCCCGCCCCTCCATCCTCTTCCTCTCAGAAACTATGTCCTCTTCCTCTCGCTCTGGCCAAGCTATTCTAAACTTTGGCTTTCAAAACATCCACACCGTACCATTGATAGGTCGCTCGGGCGGTCTATGGCTGGGATGGAATGACTCAATCTTAGCGACCGTTACGTATTCCTCTAGTAAATTAATACTTTTTTCTATTGATGCAACGACTTCGTCACCGGCTTGGCTCTTACTATGTCTTTATGGACATGCAAAAAATAGGATAGACCAAATCTGTGTAATCAAATCCGAAGCCTATCAGACACTTTCTCTATTCCTTGGTGCTGTATAGGTGACTTCAACGAGATCATCCATCCCTATGAGAAACAAGGAGGTTGGTGCTTCGACTCTCGATCGGCGTCCCCATTCAGAAATATGCTGGACAAATGTGGCCTCATCGACTTGGGTTGTATCATTCCGGCCTATACATGGGCAAACGGTCGTCAACCAAAGCACCATATCAGAGAACGGTTCAACCGCGCCCTTGCTGATCCGGAGTGGTGCCGACTCCACCCTAATGCTACAGTTGCCACGCTCCCCCGAATTAATAGTGATCACTCCCCAATCCTACTCAACACTTGCAGTAAGCCGCATTCCAACTGGCGACCACCCCGCTTCGAATCTTATTGGTTGTCTAATAGCAGCTTCCATGATATGCTGGCAGCAACTTGGCAAAAACTAAGTCTTAATGATGATTCTGGCATAAACCACCAGGAAAAGCTCAAGCATACTATGACGGTACAACGAAGATGGGGTCGGGACACATTCAGAAACATAAATAACCGCTTTTCTGGGCTTCAACAGAGATTGCTCCTTCTCCAATCTATGTCCCCTTCGACTGCTTCCTTAAATAAAGAAAGATCGATAATGGCAGAGCTAAATGATCTACTCCTTCTCGAAGACACATATTGGAGCCAGAGGGCTAAATGTCGATGGATCAAAGAAGGTGACAGAAACTCGAAATATTTCCATGTCAGGGCCACCAATAGAAAACGGAGGAAAGATATCCGAGCTATTCAACTAGAAGACGGTTCCTGGTCGTCTGATCGCCCTACAATCTCTAGAGTGATCATCGAACACTTCAAGTCCGTCTTCTGCGAAGAAGAGACTGATCACTCAGAGCCCAATCTACTCACCTCTAACTCCCCGCTTACGCAAGATGAGAACGAGAGACTTGGGGAAATTCCAACCGTAGAGGAGATTGAACGAACCACTAGAGGCATGGGGCTACTTAAGGCCCCGGTCCCAGACGGCTACCCAGCTCTGTTCTTCCAAAGAGAATGGCCGGTGATAGGCGGCGATCTCTGTGCAACCATACAACGTTTCTTCACTGATGCGCAAATGCCGGCCCCGTTCAATCATACTCACATTGTCCATATCCCGAAGAAGGAAATCCCTGCCACTCCAAGTGACTATCGACCGATCTCCCTTTGTAATGTCTCTTATAAAGCTATGTCCAAAATCATAACGGATCGGCTTCGACCAATGATGCAGAAACACATCTCCTCTTTTCAGAATGCATTTATCCCCGACCAACAAATTACGGACAACGTCATCATCGTCCAAGAAATTATTCATGCCATGAAAACTTTTCCTAGAAAGAAAAACTCCTTCGTACTGAAGATTGATATGTCGAAAGCCTATGATCGCTTGTCTTGTCCATTCATCAAAAGTGTCCTTCATTGCATGGGTATTCATGGGTACGCAAACAATCTGATTATGGCATGCATCACCACCTCTTCCTTTTTTGTTCTCATCAATGGAACTCCGGAGGGTCATATTAAACCTGGAAGGGGCATTAGACAAGGGTGTCCGCTGTCACCTTACATTTTCATCCTTTGCTCAGAAGTGCTCTCCCAATTATTCTTGGCATATGAACGAGAGGACTTATTTCAGGGTGTACGCATCAACCAACACTGTCCGGCCGTTTCCCACCTTCTCTTTGCAGACAACATCTTGATCTTTGGAAGGCTTGAACCAATGTGTTGCTTCAAGTTCACATGAACACCTTTGCTGAGTGGTCCGGACAACGGATCAACTTCAAATCGAGTATCCATTTTAGCAAGGAGGTTGACCCAAATGATCAACGAAGACTGACCGCCATCCTACAAATTGGGTTTATGAAGGTAGATGATAGATACTTGGGACATAATCTTCTTCAATCTAAAGCAAGACTCAAGACCTTCACTCCTTTGATCGACAAGTGCCACTCCCGACTTCGGGGATGGAAAGGTAAACTCCTCTCCCATGCGGGGCATAGTGTTCTGATCAAATCCACCTTGGCCTCGTTGCCTATATACTACATGGCATTGTATAATGTTCCAAAAGTAATTACGGCCAAGATCTCGAAGCTTCAATGAAACTTCTGGTGGAGGCACGAGCTGGAAGAGAAGAGAATCCATTTCCTAACCTGGGATAAATTTACACAACCAAAACGAGCTGGAGGCATGGGCTTTAGGAACCCAGACGGGGTCAATACGGCACTTATCGGAAAGCTCACTTGGCCCTTCATCGAAAACCCCAACCAACTCTGGGCCCGGCTTCTTCGTGGTGTCTATTTACAAAACAGATCCTTCTGGCAAGTGACGATACCCAGACGCGCCTCCCCAACATGGAAGAGTATGCTACATACTCGCCCTCTCATGGAGCCTGGTGTACTGTGGAAAGTTATAGGTGGTTGGACGAAAATCATGGCGGACCCCTGGGTTCCTGGTCTTCCAGGTTATAGAATCTCATGCAGCATCCTCCCCTATAGCGGACCACAGTTGGTGCGTGAGTTGATGATGCCCCATTCACACAGTTGGAACACGAATCTTATCACTTCTCTATTCACCCCATGGAAGCTAAGGCGATACTAGCAATCAACCTAACAGAAGGGGATTACCTCGACTAATTATTGTGGACGTGTGCTAGGAACGACAAGTGTCTTCCAAATCCCTTTATGAATCCATTAGAGCGCAGGCGGCAAGTGCTTCATCTACCAGCATAGATAGTAAGGTGTGGCCCAAGCTCTGGAATGTGAGAAACATCTCACCAAGGGTCCAAATTTTTTTATGGCGTGTCCTCAATGAAGCGCTTCCCCTCATGTCTGCCATCAGCAGGAGAATCCATTCCATAAACAACCTCTTCCCTTTCTGTCTTAGCCAAGGGGAGGAAGCCGATCACTTATTCCTCCACTGTGGCCTAGCTTGCGAGATCTAGTTCTTATTGCCTCTGGGCCCGCACATCGAACAACACCACAAGATCAACACCCTCCTCACGACATGGCTTCTTGATCCAGAAGCGCTCGAAGCATTCAGAATAGGTGCTGTGACCCTTTGGGCATTGTGGAAGGCAAGGTGTGCGTGCGTTTTCCGTAATAAAGTTCCTAAGTCTAATGCGATCACCCTCCATGCGGCCTACATCCACCAAGCTCATTCCAAAGACTAGCTTCTCTGATCTCCTTCAGAACATGTGCAATGCTGCCACTTCCATTACAGATTGGACACTTCCTCCAGAGAACTGCATCAAAATCAATATAAAAGGTGCCACATCGCACCACTCCATTGCAGCGGCGGCTATCACCAGGGACTAAAGAGGAAATTTTATCACCGCAATGACATGGACGTCATCCTCATTCCTCACTACAGAGATTAGCCTCCAAGCCGAATTAGAAGCATTTCGCCTAGGCATTGAGCTGGCCAACACCCTCACAACCACAAACATCGCCATTGAAGGCGACTCCCTTACAACAACCTGAATCCTCAATGGTGATAATTCCCTTATCCCCTGGAGACTACATGATCTTGTCCAATCTATCCTTACTGTGTTTGGCTCGTCCAACAAATGCAATCTTATGTTTTTGAGAAGGATGGATAATAGAGCAGCGCACAGTCTAGCAAAGTATGCATTATCTGCCAACAAGAAGGCATGTTACGAAGTCGCTCCAGAGTGTATCCTCCAAGAGCTTGCCAGGGAGGCTATCTCCTCTCTTGTTTCTTTCTGTGATTCATTTGAATAAGTTCTAATAAAGCTTCCCATTCCTCGAAAAAAAATCCTAACCCCGATATAATACAGATAGAATTGGAGTATAAATTTGGAATCACAAAGTTTTTTTTTCTAGATCGTCAAACCTGACCCTTGACAGTTCTAATGTAATACATAGATAATATCATCAGAAATTTGTATACACATCATTACAGTTTGCTAAAATTGCACATACAACATAATATTTGAAGAAATTATAAACATATAAACAAAACGTCAATTCGTTTAGCGTTTCTTTGAAATCGTCTAATGACCCTTACGAACGGTCAAAAAATGTTTATTGGTTGAGTGTATTGTGGGGAAAAAAATATCCAACTGAAAGATATTTTTATGCAAAATAAGTTTCGTATTAAAAAAATCCTACCATGGACGTCTTTCTTTCATTTTAATTTTTTTCATATATATATATATATATATATATATATATATATATATATATATATATATATATATATATATATATTTTATATATATATATATATATATATATATATATATATGTAAAAAAATATATATATATGTTATTCTCGAAACAGATCTAAATGTAAGAATGATCAGAATTTAAGAGACTTCTTACAAAATAAATTTTGCTCTCTATTCTGATTAAGGATTTCAGAGACTTCCTGCAAACAAGTTTGTTCTCTTAATTTTCTTAAGTTAGGATTTCGGAGACTTCCTACCGGCGAATGAGTTTGCTTCGAAAAATACCTGAACTGAGTTTTAGAA
>JANAVB010031818.1:2257334-2397865 GCA_029216955.1 Iris pallida
TGATATCTTCTTTATGAGTATGACAAGGGACAACCAAATCTAGTTCCGACTAGGGCAACCCAACCGTCTGGGCCGGCCCTGACTATACCCATTGAATCTACAGGCACAATATATTTCAAAAAAATAGAAGCAAATTTTAAAAGCAATTCTTCATGTGCCTTCTTTCGATACATTTTATCTGTCAGTAAAGAAGTCCTTAAATTGTTGTGTGATTTTATTCCGAATTTTTGTGTTTTGCAGGATTTTGGCTATGCAAAAGGTGATTGGTTGGGATAAGCAAAGTGGAGGTCTCTACTTCATGTCACCGGTTCACAAGTTACCTACGAAGGAGCCAGTATATATATAGTCACCCCTCTATGCTATCATCATGCACCAAAAAGTGTGTGCAAGTGCATAATGATAGCATGAGAGGTGAGATATAGCTTTCTCACCGTGAGGTGGCACCTCACCTCCCTTATTCTTGTAACAAAAGAGATTTGAACAATTTCTGACAATTTATTCATTAGAGGTAATTCTAATTTATACACTTTACAATGAATGCAAAATAGAAAAATATACAACGGTAACATTCTAAAGAGGAACGACTCTTGGAAATGAATGATAGCAACAGCTAGTCACAGTTGTGTACAGCTGTCTTATTCATGCCTTTAACACCCCCCTCAAACTCAAGATGCTTTAGAAAACATATGGAGTTTGGATACTAGAAAATTGAACCGGGCCAAGGGGTGTGACTTTGTAAAAAAATCTGCAATTTGAGCTTCTGAAGAAATGTACGGAAGGTAAATGGTTCCTTTTGTAAAATGATCCCTGACAAAATGACAGTCAACTTCAATGTGTTTGGTGCGCTCGTGAAAAACATCACATTATGAGCTATTTGAATAGCACTCTTGCTATCACAAAACAGAGGAGTAGATGATGAAAAGTCAACACCCATGTCTTGAAGAAGCCAGCGTAGCCAAATAATCTCTGATGTATAGTGTGAGCGAGAGCTCTATATTCAGCTTCAGCACTTGAGCGGGCAACTACTGTTTGCTTCTTGCTTTTCCAAGAAATGAGAGAATCATCAAGAAATATGCAAAAGCCAGTTGTAGAACGACGATCTGTGACATCTTCCGCCCAATCAGAATCAGAATAAGCACGAAGAGTAAGCTTGGAGGTAGAGGATAAGTGTAGTCCATGATACAGAGTCCCCTTCAAGTATCGCAAGATTCGAAGAACAGCTGCATAATGAGTAGAGCGAGGTGAAGACATAAATTGACTCACTATATGAACGACATGACTAATGTCTGGTCTAGTGATAGTAAGATAATTAAGACTGCCTACAACCTGATGGTACGTAGTAGGATCAGAGAGTAAGGTGCCGTCAGATGCATAAAGCTTGATTGTAAGCCCCTGTTTTTCAAAATTTTATTTAATTATTGTTTATTAATTTTTAATGTTATTTATAGCCTTAAAATAATTATTAGAATTTTTAGAAATTTTTCTAGAATTTTTAAATGATGTTTAAATGAGTTTTAAATACAAAAATATTAATTTGCAATTTTCTGAATTATTTTAATATCATTTTTGTAATTTTTAAATTGTTTTAATAACTGGTTGTAATTTTCTAAATTATTTAAATAGTCATTTTGCAATAGTTAAATTATTTTTGTATGTGGAATGCAAATTGTTTTTGCATATAGGCTCTGATAGGACCTATTGGTAAATTCCTAAACTCTAGGGTTTAATTTGTAATTTACCAAACACCCCCCCGACCGACAGCTCCCCCTCTCTCTCTCTCCTCCAGCTCTCACCCCCTGCCCGACCGACTTGCCGCCGCTGCCCCCGCCTTTCTCGGCTGCCCCCACCGCCATCGAACCCCTATAAAGGATCCTCTCACCCCCCTCGACCAAACCCTAACCCTAAATCTCCTCCACGACCACCGTAGCCCCCGTCTTCCCCAAATTCACCTTGCCGGAACCCTAACCCCGACGAACCCTTCGTCCAGCCCCTACGCCGAGCACCACCGCCCCCAACCGTCACCATCGTGTTCGCCGCGCTGAGCCGCCCCCAGCGCCACTGGAGCGCCGTGACGCCGAGGCCTTCTCCGCCGTCCACGACCCCCGAAACCTACTTCGACTCGCCGGACACGTACGTAGCAGTTGCCTCTGTGTCTTGTTTGTGTCTCGAACTCACGTGGGTAACTCGCCAGGACACGGGCAATCTGGTGGTAAGCTTGGACACGGCCAAGTCCATTCGTGCGTGTCATAAACAACTCGGACACGTAGATACCTGTGTCCTGAACTGTCTGGACACAGGACGAAATTTATATTTTTTTTTTATATATAATCAAACCTAAATGAAAGATAATTAAACCTAACCCTATCTCTAACAAAACTAACGGGCTGACCCCCTGGCCAGCCCGACCCGCTTAAGTCACCCCCCCCCCCCCGCTGAGCCGAGTTCGAATCCCCCCCCCTTTGCTGCTGTATTTTCCTTTTCTTTTCCTTTTCTTTTTCTTTTTCTTTTGTTTTTATATATAATTATATACATATATATATATGTATACATATATTTATGTATATGTGTATATGTATTATTATACATACTCTATTTAGGTATATATAGTTGCTGTTTTTTTTATATATATATATATGTATACTTCATTATTTATATGTATATATATATTATGTATACATATATATATTTATGTATATATATATTTCTTTGTGTATATATATTATCATATATATATACTATTATATGTATATGTATACATTAATTTTGTATATATATATATATATTATATTGTTAAGTATTTTCTTATATGTATGTATATATACATATATTTGTATATATATATATATATATACAATAATATAGTTAAGCATTTTCCTATATATATATAAATATCCCTATATTTATATATATATATTATTTCCTATGTGTATTTTACTTAGCTTAGTGTAAAATAATTATATAAAATAATGTTCATACTTTTATAGCTAAAATGTAAAACTTTACCTTATTAAAATATTAATATTTATTTTGCATTTCTACCACTTAGTATTTTCTGTATATTTAAATTACTGCAACCATTTGATGTCCAAGCCTAGCATGGGTATTTGGGCTCAAATGTGTTTTCACACATTCAAGACCTGTACAAGTCATATTGGACTTGATTCATGGCCTTGGGTCCTGTATTTGAACTCTGGTTCAAATTATATACATGGACAAAATACGCAGATAATTAATTATTGTGTGCATTGCTGTTTTTGATTTTCTAAAAATACTTAGAGTGTTGCTAAAATTATGGAAAAATAGTTTTTAGATACTTTGCTAAGTTGGCTAATTTAGTATAATTTTTGTAGTATTTAATTTACTGTTTTGCCACTAGTTTGGCATATGAAACCAAAACTCACTTTCTGTATACTTAGGAAAACTGATTTTTATAAAATATTTGTACTGGTTAATAAATTCCAGAAAAATTATAATAAATTTCTATAGTTAGCAAGGATCGTGTTGGTACTTTGTTTTATGCAAAACTAGACTTTTGTCTATCTCTAAAATTGTTAGAACACAATGATCTTTTGATTTATTTATTGATTAATTACGACTTGTAGCTTTTTGTGTTATTTGGAGTTTTAGTCGTGTTGAACCCCATCCCTCACTAGTGTAAAGACCCTAGAAAGTTAGTTAACATAGTGTGTCACCCCACATTGGTCTCCTATGCCAAGTCATCATTTTGGCTAGGTGCCCAGTCACAAGTCGTGTTTTCACCAGTTAGTGTCTTAGCATTCTAGCTTAGTGTAAAAAGCTAAGTTTATTGTATTTATTGCTACAGTGACGAGTTACCAGACATCCATAGCACATTTATCGTAGCTTGTTTTACTTTGCTAGAGGCAAGTACATCTACAAACTCATTTACTGTCTTTTAATGCTAGAACATGTATTAACCATGTTAAATGCTGATCCTTGGGATAGCAAGTTAAAACGTCACATGTTGTACTTTCCATTACTACCATGCTTAGAACCATCTTGATGTATCTCTCACATGATTAGAATATGGGTATGGGAAAAACTGATAGTAGAGTACGTGATCATGCCCCCCCTATATAGTACCGAGCAATGTTTCATTTTATATGTTACAGCGCCGTAGGCCTTACTTACCAAGGCAGATTTGTGCGTATGTACATCTCTCGCCCTATCACTTGTACGGAAGTACATTTTATTATGTGCCACAGCACATTGTATACCTATTGACCGATCACGTACCTGCTACAGTTTTAAACATTACATATACATCTGTCTCTATGACATATGTATCCTTGCCATGATAGATTATGATGACATGATTATGATACGACATGAGATAGATGCCATGTTCCCTATGTTACTATGATACTGTGATCCCAGTTGTACCATGATGACATGTTCCCAGTATTCCTGTTTTATAGACTTATCACTCCATGATCCTTGTTGTACATCTCTTTCATTATATGTTCAGTACTTTAGTTGTAGAGGTTGTACTTGCTCCCGTCCTGACAGGATAACGTTGTAGGTATACTTACTGAGGAGGAGTTGCTCTGTGATTCGTATTATGGAGTTACTGCCGAGGACCCAGCTCTGCTTTACGAGGATGTTCCTGCGGGGAGACTCGTCTAGTTTGCTTAGCTACTTGGGATACTTAGTGTAGTCATGTATTAGACTATACCATTTTGTAACTGGACATGTATCCAGTTTTACATTTCAGTTTACTTGTACTTGGATATTTTACTATATACGACGACTTTTGTGTTTGGAGCATTTATGATTCTTCTTCACTTATAGAACTGTTAGCACATTTAGCCTTATCCTGTTAAATCTAGAACAGCTTACTGCGCTTTATCTTAAGCGTAGGCTGGACATGGCTCGGCCCGGCCCAACAATTTGGGTAGCGGGTCGTGACATGTTTTTTTGGCGGCCCATGCAGGTCCTGACTAAACTGTTTGGTTACGTTATTGTACCAAGCATACCTGCAATTAGGAACTTAAGGTAATTAGACAACATTAGGAAAGACGCTTAGAACACCTAGAGGAATGCTAGGATTGCAACATAGGAAATATATCACATGTTTGCTATTATAATTAGATTTTCTTGCATATGATTGCTTACTTTAAATAAGTCCTTATAAGCCTTTTATGTGTAATTTAGATGGTGCTTACTCGTTCGTCCCAGCATGTTACCCCCGAGAATGGGGCCCTCCGTATCCAGTCAGCCGACCAGTTGACTGATGCACCTCCACCTACCACATTCCCCCACTCCACCGATCCACAGACCCAGATACCACCTTCCACATCCCAGGCCCGGCAGGACCCGATACTTCCACCACCTCCTATCACTATACCTACCCAGGCTTCCGTCACACTCGACGGGAACCAGCTGCTCACACTGATCCAGGGGTTCCTAACAACCCATCAGGAGCAGACTACCCTACTCCGCCAGAGCATGGAGCGTTCTGAGGGACGTCCCGTGGTCCCACCCTATGTAGAGCCGCGGCAGAGAGCGGGGACAGTCAAGGACTTCATGGGTCTGAATCCCAAGGAGTTCTCAGGGACTGAGGGCATAGTAGTAGCTGATGACTGGCTAGATTCTGTAGAGAGGAAGCTTCTGGGAGTTAGGATGCCGGATGACCTTCAGGTCGAGGCAGCAGGATTTCTGCTGATAGACTTAGCCGAAGTTTGGTTCAGGAATGAGCCGTTGTTCGCGAGAGGTAGAGCCACCTGGGACCAGTTCAAGACCCAGTTCAAGAAGAAGTTCTTCTCGACCGCTGCTAGAGTAGCCATGGGGCTACGATTCCAGAACGTCCAGCAGGGGAACCGTTCTGTTGATGACTATGCGGGAGAGTTTAGTCGCCTGAGCCGTTTTGCTCCTAGTCTGGTTGCTGATCCAGAGGAGATGACCCGTAGGTTTTGCCATGGTCTAGTTCCGGACATTGGCATTCTTATAGTGGCAAACGGTACGACTGACTACTACCAGAGCCTAGAGTTAGCCCGGAGCATTGAGGAGCGTCTTCTGTCTACCAAGAGGCCGGCTTCTGTACACCATGAGGGACCGTCCAAGCGTCAGGCTTTCCAGCAGAAAGCGCCGACGCCACCCCAGCAGACTTACCATCCCCCTACATCACATCATCAGACCCCGCCAGTTAGAGCCTCGGGACCCCGACAGCAGCAGCAGCAGAAGGGAGCCATATGTTCTTTCTGCGGAAGACCAGGGCATGAATTCGTCGTCTGCAGGAAGAGGTTAGGACAGTGTTTAGCTTGTGGGTCTGCCATCCATCAGATTCGGGACTGCCCAGTAGCCAAGGGACCCCAGGGGAGGACTTATAGCCTAGTCCTTGAGCCGGAGCCGGAACAGGTTTCAGGAGGTTAGTTTTGATCGTAGCCTTAGTCATTTGTTGCATTGCTTGCTATGTTAGAATATTGTCGGGTCTTCAATTCTTGTAAATTTCGAGGACGAAATTTTTCAAGGAGGGAAGACTTGTAAGCCCCTGTTTTTCAAAATTTTATTTAATTATTGTTTATTAATTTTAATGTTATTTATAGCCTTAAAATAATTATTAGAATTTTTAGAAATTTTTCTAGAATTTTTAAATGATGTTTAAATGAGTTTTAAATACAAAAATATTAATTTGCAATTTTCTGAATTATTTTAATATCATTTTTGTAATTTTTAAATTGTTTTAATAACTGGTTGTAATTTTCTAAATTATTTAAATAGTCATTTTGCAATAGTTAAATTATTTTTGTATGTGGAATGCAAATTGTTTTTGCATATAGGCTCTGATAGGACCTATTGGTAAATTCCTAAACTCTAGGGTTTAATTTGTAATTTACCAAACACCCCCCCCGACCGACAGCTCCCCCTCTCTCTCTCTCCTCCAGCTCTCACCCCCTGCCCGACCGACTTGCCGCCGCTGCCCCCGCCTTTCTCGGCTGCCCCCACCGCCATCGAACCCCTATAAAGGATCCTCTCACCCCCCTCGACCAAACCCTAACCCTAAATCTCCTCCACGACCACCGTAGCCCCCGTCTTCCCCAAATTCACCTCGCCGGAACCCTAACCCCGACGAACCCTTCGTCCAGCCCCTACGCCGAGCACCACCGCCCCCAACCGTCACCATCGTGTTCGCCGCGCTGAGCCGCCCCCAGCGCCACTGGAGCGCCGTGACGCCGAGGCCTTCTCCGCCGTCCACGACCCCCGAAACCTACTTCGACTCGCCGGACACGTACGTAGCAGTTGCCTCTGTGTCTTGTTTGTGTCTCGAACTTACGTGGGTAACTCGCCAGGACACGGGCAATCTGGTGGTAAGCTTGGACACGGCCAAGTCCATTCGTGCGTGTCATAAACAACTCGGACACGTAGATACCTGTGTCCTGAACTGTCTGGACACAGGACGAAATTTATATTTTTTTTTTTATATATAATCAAACCTAAATGAAAGATAATTAAACCTAACCCTATCTCTAACAAAACTAACGGGCTGACCCCCTGGCCAGCCCGACCCGCTTAAGTCACCCCCCCCCCCCGCTGAGCCGAGTTCGAATCCCCCCCCCTTTGCTGCTGTATTTTCCTTTTCTTTTCCTTTTCTTTTTCTTTTTCTTTTGTTTTTATATATAATTATATACATATATATATATGTATACATATATTTATGTATATGTGTATATGTATTATTATACATACTCTATTTAGGTATATATAGTTGCTGTTTTATATATATATATATATATATGTATACTTCATTATTTATATGTATATATATATTATGTATACATATATATATTTATGTATATATATATTTCTTTGTGTATATATATTATCATATATATATACTATTATATGTATATGTATACATTAATTTTGTATATATATATATATTATATTGTTAAGTATTTTCTTATATGTATGTATATATACATATATTTGTATATATATATATATACAATAATATAGTTAAGCATTTTCCTATATATATAAATATCCCTATATTTATATATATATATTATTTCCTATGTGTATTTTACTTAGCTTAGTGTAAAATAATTATATAAAATAATGTTCATACTTTTATAGCTAAAATGTAAAACTTTACCTTATTAAAATATTAATATTTATTTTGCATTTCTACCACTTAGTATTTTCTGTATATTTAAATTACTGCAACCATTTGATGTCCAAGCCTAGCATGGGTATTTGGGCTCAAATGTGTTTTCACACATTCAAGACCTGTACAAGTCATATTGGACTTGATTCATGGCCTTGGGTCCTGTATTTGAACTCTGGTTCAAATTATATACATGGACAAAATACGCAGATAATTAATTATTGTGTGCATTGCTGTTTTTGATTTTCTAAAATACTTAGAGTGTTGCTAAAATTATGGAAAAATAGTTTTTAGATACTTTGCTAAGTTGGCTAATTTAGTATAATTTTTGTAGTATTTAATTTACTGTTTTGCCACTAGTTTGGCATATGAAACCAAAACTCACTTTCTGTATACTTAGGAAAACTGATTTTTATAAAATATTTGTACTGGTTAATAAATTCCAGAAAAATTATAACAAATTTCTATAGTTAGCAAGGATCGTGTTGGTACTTTGTTTTATGCAAAACTAGACTTTTTGTCTATCTCTAAAATTGTTAGAACACAATGATCTTTTGATTTATTTATTGATTAATTACGACTTGTAGCTTTTTGTATTATTTGGAGTTTTAGTCGTGTTGAACCCCATCCCTCACTAGTGTAAAGACCCTAGAAAGTTAGTTAACATAGTGTGTCACCCCACATTGGTCTCCTATGCCAAGTCATCATTTTGGCTAGGTGCCCAGTCACAAGTCGTGTTTTCACCAGTTAGTGTCTTAGCATTCTAGCTTAGTGTAAAAAGCTAAGTTTATTGTATTTATTGCTACAGTGACGAGTTACCAGACATCCATAGCACATTTATCGCAGCTTGTTTTACTTTGCTAGAGGCAAGTACATCTACAAACTCATTTACTGTCTTTTAATGCTAGAACATGTATTAACCATGTTAAATGCTGATCCTTGGGATAGCAAGTTAAAACGTCACATGTTGTACTTTCCATTACTACCATGCTTAGAACCATCTTGATGTATCTCTCACATGATTAGAATATGGGTATGGGAAAAACTGATAGTAGAGTACGTGATCATGCCCCCCCTATATAGTACCGAGCAATGTTTCATTTTATATGTTACAGCGCCGTAGGCCTTACTTACCAAGGCAGATTTGTGCGTATGTACATCTCTCGCCCTATCACTTGTACGGAAGTACATTTTATTATGTGCCACAGCACATTGTATACCTATTGACCGATCACGTACCTGCTACAGTTTTAAACATTACATATACATCTGTCTCTATGACATGTGTATCCTTGCCATGATAGATTATGATGACATGATTATGATACGACATGAGATAGATGCCATGTTCCCTATGTTACTATGATACTGTGATCCCAGTTGTACCATGATGACATGTTCCCAGTATTCCTGTTTTATAGACTTATCACTCCATGATCCTTGTTGTACATCTCTTTCATTATATGTTCAGTACTTTAGTTGTAGAGGTTGTACTTGCTCCCGTCCTGACAGGATAACGTTGTAGGTATACTTACTGAGGAAGAGTTGCTCTGTGATTCGTATTATGGAGTTACTGCCGAGGACCCAGCTCTGCTTTACGAGGATGTTCCTGCGGGGAGACTCGTCTAGTTTGCTTAGCTACTTGGGATACTTAGTGTAGTCATGTATTAGACTATACCATTTTGTAACTGGACATGTATCCAGTTTTACATTTCAGTTTACTTGTACTTGGATATTTTACTATATACGACGACTTTTGTGTTTGGAGCATTTATGATTCTTCTTCACTTATAGAACTGTTAGCACATTTAGCCTTATCCTGTTAAATCTAGAACAGCTTACTGCGCTTTATCTTAAGCGTAGGCTGGACATGGCTCGGCCCGGCCCAACAATTTGGGTAGCGGGTCGTGACATTGACATTCAATTCAAGAGGAGTATCTGCAGTCTTAATATCAGTTAAACATGCACGAAGACGTATTTCAGATGCATACTTTAATTGAGAAAGAAAATAACCATTAGAAGAGTGATCAACCTCAATCCCAAGAAAGTAACAAAAAGTACCTAAATCTTTCATCTTAAAACATGTTCTCAAGTGTAACTTTAAAGCATGAATACCTTTTAAATCATTACCTGTAATTAACATATCATCTACGTATATGACAAGAATAACAATGCCTTCATTAGATGAACGAAAGAACATAGCAGAATCATGTGTACTCTGGCTGAAACCATAGGTAATGAGGGCAGTACAAAAATTTTTAAACCAAGCTCGAGGGGCTTGCTTGAGACCGTATAATGCACGACGAAGTTTACAAACCTGATGAGGAGAGTGTGGGAGACCAGGGGTGGTTTCATATAAACTTCCTCTTGAAGGTCGCCATAAAGAAATGCATTTTTAACATCCATTTGATATAGTTTCCATTGACGAGTAGAAGCAACGACAATCAATGTTCGTATAGTGGTAATACGAGCAACAGGGGCAAAAGTTTCTTCATAGTCAATACCATACTCTTGGGGAAAACCTTTTGCAACTAGACGGGCCTTGTATCGGTCAATAGAACCATCAGATTTTGTCTTAATCTTGTAAATCCATTTACACCGTACAACAAATTTACCAGGAGGATCTACAAGATCTCATGTATTAGTATCTTATAGAGCAGTTAGCTCTTCTGTCATGGCTTGTTGCCAAAGTGGGTCAGAAGAGGCCTCACGATAGGTTGTTGGTTCATGAAGGGATAAAAGAGCAGACAAATAGCAGTGATAATCTATCAGATAAGCAGGTTGGTGTTTGTCACGAATAAGTCGAGTTAAAATTGAGGGAACTAGATCAGTTTCTGGAGGGACGAGATCAACAATTGTTGGATTATTCTCTGGAGAGATAATGTCAGGATTGTTTGATGGTGGTGCTATGGCAGGTTCAGTACATTGTGTAGGATGATTTTGTGGTGATGTTTGTTCAGAACTCTCAGGTGGTGAATCAATAAAAGGATCATGAAATTGAAGTATGTAAAACCCCTATTTTTTATTTATTTTTTATTATTTTATTAGACTTCAAATTAATTTATGCAATTTATGATTTTTTTTATTAAAAATGACCTTAGCCGTTGTCCAATTTTGGAACACAAGACTACCATGAATTTTTAGCACGGAAGATGTAGCAGTGTGCTTTGACCAGTATATTAGCCATGTCGTGGGAGGCCTAGCCATAGTTCAGTCCGAACTAGAAAAACCAAGCCGAGTTGTGAAATAACGCATTTAAAATATTTTATTTAGATATTATTTTATATATTAATTTTTAGATGACTCGGTTTGTCCAAACCAGTCCGAACTGGGCCCAAACCAAATTTAAGCCCATGTAAGCATGGGATGAGACCAAGGTGGCCATGTGAACATATTTTATGTACGTAAAAATAATTTCTAAATTATTTTAGAATTTTCATGTACAATTTAAAATCATTTAATTATTTGTACAATTATTGGTATTTTATTTATTTTAAATAATCTTTTACAAAATAGTACATTTTGTGGACCCGGAAAAGGGTGTGCAGTGTAAGTGCACTCATTGGGACGATCTATTAATTTATTATTATTAAAGTTATTTTGTGGAGATTTAATAAGCAAGTTTTCCTATTTAAATATTATTACTATTTTGAGTTGATTTATTAAGGATTGAATTTATATATATATATGTGGATATGCTCAAATATATTAAATAATTAGATAGTTGACTTTTAAATGGTATTTGGATTTTAAATAAATTTTTGGTGTATTTATGGATATATACACACATATATATATATATATATATATATATATATATATATATATATATATATATATATATATATATATTTTATATATATATATATATATATATATATATATATATATATATATATATATATATATATTGAAGTTTTCGATAAGAAATGAAAAAAAAGGAAAAGAAAAGAAAAAGAAAAAAATAAAACAAACCCACCCACCTAAAGTGGGCGGGCCCCTCCTCATTTGCTTGCTGCTGAAAGCAGCAAGCTCACGCAAACAAGCACAAATCTGTGGGACCCCCTTAATCTAAACCTATTTGTATTAGGTTTTTGCTACAACATGTTATATATAGAACTTTTTCCACAAACCTCAAAACCCTAAACTTCCAAAACGAAAGTTGTGGCTGATCATACCTTCTTCGCCTACGAGTTCGTTTCACCAGCGACGGAGTTTTGTGCGCGACGAACGGAGCATCGGAAGTCAGCCTTTCGTCACCCACGGAGCAGTTTTCCCACTCAAGGTACCCTACTTCCCTATGACCTAACTTTTTACTCGTAGCACCGATTTTCGATCCGTAAGATTTTCTGGAAAGTAGACATGACCCTCTTCGAGATCCCCCAGGTGGATTTCGACATGACCATCCAACTTGCTCGAAAAATCGAGACGAAGTTGGAAAAAAATCCACTTTTCTGAAATATTAAAACTGCTGGAAAATACCAACTTGTCGACCAATTTTCGTTCTGTACATTAAAATTTTGTAGAAACTAATTAAAGAAAATCAAAGACAACATATCCGAGAGTATAACGCACCTTCTGGATTCACTTTTCATCTAGTATGTAGAAAGTTACACGTTGTTAAATTTCACGAAAAATTATAAATTCTGTTTTCAAAAGAGGAAAAAAACACCCGATACGGCATGCGCCCCGACAAACCGGGCGATGTGGTCGCGCACTATATGCATCGAAAGGCGCGTATGGATGTTATCGACGTGTGGGAACTAACGGAACCCGATTTTGTTGCATGTGCGCGACGAAATCAGTACGTATCCGTCGAGATACCTCATATCGACCCTTTGCAAATTAAGTCACAACTTTGTGCACACTCATCATATCGCGATAAAACTTGCGCTATTGGACTCGAAATATTTTTTTGGTCCTATGAGCCAAGTTTGGTCCGATTCTGAGACCGTTGATCGGGACGCTATTTTGGCAGGCCCACAATCCCACTCAACGGACGATTTTGTGCACGGCCCACCGGAATCCAAAATTGGACATTCCATTGGGTTCTTCTCATCAAAACAAATCCGTAGACATGTAGTTTGACGACTTTAGAGACCGTAGGTTCTGACGCGAATTTCGGTGCAAAGCGGGTCCAACGACGGACATCGTTTTGACCCAAAATTACGATTTTGCCCCTGTTCCAGAATTTAACTTTTGGACAGGCGTTTCCTAGACATATCTTTTATTCCAAACTCATTCGTGATGTTTGTTGCAGCATCCGGAGTCATCTGCAGAATTTGGCTTTTCTTGCTTCGTTTATTTGCTGGTTCGAGCTACTGGATCTTCCCTTTTTGCACATAACCTCAGGCAAGATACCTTGTCATATTTACTGCTTACATTTAGTTGCATTTTATTTCAGTTATTGTATTTATATTTCTTGTTTATTATTTTCTTCTTGCATGTGGACTTAGAGTTAAAAGACTTCCGTCAATAGAGTACATGTCATTGACTTTGTCACGATTGTATCACGAGTTGTGTGTGAGTTGTGAGTATCATATAGTGGTCACTTGCGTGTTGGCTGATCACCCGTGCGCATGCGTAGGAATAACTGTCAATAGATGCATGTTAGAAGACTTGACAGTTGTCTATTATAAACAGTGTTGTTAAAGCGACATGTGTTGGTGTGTCGTGGTTACGATGCATATACAGTATCATTGGAGAGAGGGGACAGCTACTAGCGTAGGGGCTACATTTACTTTTTACACACATTATGGGTGATAGTGACTCGGATGAGCACTACGTGCTGCCCGGCCGATAGTGTCTCGGATGAGCGCTACTTGACGGCCACTCTTTATTACTTGCTTGCGTGAATCCGTTACAGCCCCTGCGTAGAACGTTGTCCTCAAAGTGCATATCACATAGATGGTTAGGTACCCTGTTGTGTTATAGTTTATAGTATTTTTACTTATGCAGTTATAATGGCATGTTCTTCCTGTATCTTGCTATGTCGCTCTGAGGACCTGGTTATCTCTCCAGGTGTGTGCTTTCATGGTTTACTGCAGGTGTTCTAGCCAAGATTGTGGGCGTCTCCATTTCTTCGAAGATGATCGCTCTTGGTTCGTCTTGATACTTTCATGGATCATTTTCTTGTATACTTTATCTCCTTTTGATAGTTGGTAGTGGACTTTGTCTCCGCCCAACGATTGTACCATAAATATTCAAGTTGATTTTATACTATTATTCTTATTATTATGGATGCGATTTAGTTGGTCTTGGATTACTACATTTGACAGCTTATGTATACATACAAGATTTCCATATATTGAAGTGTGCTTCGTATGTATGCAGCTGGCATGATACGTATCTAGTCCCAAGTATTTTGGGACTGGGGCGTTACATGTTTTTGTGGTGGCCCATGCAGGTCGAGTTTGTCATTTTGGTTACGTAACTGTACCGATGTGAGCCTGCAACATAGGATCATAATTTAGGAATCTCATCCATACAGCTTGACCACTTCCCTTGGCTTCAAATTCCGAACTCTCGTTCGACGTCCTTGAATTGTATCTTGCTTGATTCCTTTCTACCGTTGATTCTTATTTTCGTACTTAGTGTCAACTAGGAAGATGACTACACTAGTATATGCTCATAGTTCAAACACATGGCTAGAATGGTTATATGGGCAATTGGAATACATTCAAGACTCTAATTGAGTTAAAAAGGCTTTTTTTTTTAAAAAGGGGGTGTGATTTAATGATTAGTAATTTGTAAAGTAGGATATTACCAAGAAAAGTTTTAATCTTGAGATTTCTAAATAGTAAACACCATATGATTGATACTGCAGGAAGGAAAAAAAATATAGCTAGAATCTTTCTACCATTGATTTAAGAAATTGATTGAATTTTTGAGATTTATGATTTACTGGGTTATAACTATACATCTTTGAGTAAATATAAAAATTGATTTTATCTTTCGAGTTGTGATATTTATGATTTATTGGATTATAGTTATATACCTTTGAACAGTTATAAATTTGGTTTGAAAATGATCTTAGATTTCAAATGTGGTTGTAGAAATTATTTAAATTTGAGTCGTACAACTTGCGATTTTCGTGTTTAGAAAATTTTGATTTTTAAGTTTGGAGTAAGGCTATTAAAAATTTTGGTTAAAAATATTTTGAGGGACATATAACCAAATTGAGGATCTACTTTAAACTTCTGTATGAATTGCGATTGATAACTCCTATTTAAAATTTTGAGTTTAAGATTTGGATTAATGATAGAAGAAGAAAAATATATAGATTTGATTTGTGACACAATAAAGGTTTATTCGAGATTGATTGGAAATTTTAGAGAAAAAAATGATTTGATGACGGGTAAGATCATTTGAATATTGAGTTTAAAGTTAGATTGCTAATATTACAATTTTGGGAAAAGTTACTAAAGATGTGGTGAATTTTTTTTTTTTGATTGATTAAAGGAAGTTACCATCTAAAAGTTGTGATTTTGTTGGAAACATGTCACGACCCGCTCCCGAATAATCGGATACGAGTCGGACACGCCCAGCCTTCGTCGTTGGACACGACGAAGTAAGCTGTACAATACTAAGGAAAACTCAAAGTCACAATGTAATGTAAACCAAAACACAGCTTTTATAAACGTCCCAGAAATCACCAATATCCATCAAGTGTTTTAAAATACAAACTCAGCCGGAGACAAATCCGGTCCAAATGAAATAATATACAATAATGAATATCTACAATACAATCTCCAGAAAAATAAACTAAAAAGCTGCAATATCCAAGCAATCACCAGCTCCATGTAATCTTCCACTCACCTGCAACGATCCTATCAGGAAAAGAGCAAAGTACAACCCCGACAAGAAACTCTAAACAATGTAAACTGAAATGCATGAAAAAGAATCACAATATGAACCATGGTACAAGACAGGAATATAAAACTATGGTACAGGAATAACAATGAAACTATGGCACCGGATCCAGAAACAATGAACTATACTATCAGTGTAACATGCAAGTGAAATAACTATCAGAGTATGTGACCGGCTGGGTAAACAGTGAACAGTGAACGGTGAACAGTGAAAAATGGTACGGCTTGGAGTCCCACGTGCACGATGTGAGACCCAAGCTATTATTCAATGCCTAGCTAAAATAGGATTGGTCACATATCTGTAGTATTTCCCCACCCCAATGTACAAGGAACAATGAACTATGAACAATAAACGGTGAACGGTGAACAATGAACAATGAACAATGAACAATGAACTATGAACAATGAACAATGAACAATGAACGGTGAACGGTGAACAATGAACAATGAACAATCGTGTGTACAACGTGTCAACATGAGAACATGAAGCAAGACAGACAATACAGAGTAAAGAGTTCGAGCCGGTGTACTTGCCTCGGTTTGTTTGCACGAGAGTGGTACTGCATGGTTGCAATGATCACCTGTTTATATTTGTACAAGTTATTTAGGATTTTTGAATAATGACAATAGCTAACAACTTAGATAATTTAACTATTTCTAGATAAAAACAAGTTCACAGTATTTAAAAAATATTATAGTTTTAATCACCATAAATACTCATGAAAACATATACTATAAAATTTTAGAACTATTTAGAAACATTTATTAGCAAAGTAATAATTATAGCTTTATTGAAAAATACTATTAGGCTATTTTTAGAAATATGAAAACATTTACTAAATAAACTATAAAACATTTATACCAATATTATATACAATAATATTCCAATTTATCTAATAACTTTAGTAATAATGAAAGAAATTTAATGGTTTTTAGAAATAGACTTTAGTCAAACTAATACTAGCAAAATGGTTTACACAATTTAGGAACACTAGTAATTATTTTAAAGTAAAACAATTGTTTGATTTATAACTATCAAAATATTACTACTACTAACAAAATTATTTAAGGTTTATCATTATTAAATACTACACAAATCAGCATTGGACAATATATAAAATCTAGTATTATTTAAACTAAAAATATCACTTAATCATTAAACTCAACTCCTCAATATATTAATAAAACCTGCACTAAAATAATCTTACACTACCAGCCTAGCAACCAAGTCCATGTGGATGAGTACTATCCTAGCCCAATGCCACTGCCTCTACTTATTCCTATTTCCTTTCCATATTTCTTTCTAACTACTCAGCCTGCTGCTATTATTTGTACTATTAAACTCTCAAAAACTCACAAGCCCACACTACACTCAGCTGACAGAGTATCCCAAAACCCAATCTCTTCTTCCCCAGATACACACAGTACCCACCCATCTCTACTGTCTACACACAACAGATAAAAAAAATTATAAAGTAACCACCTTCTTAATTTTCGAGTCACAATACCCTTCCTACTCCCGAGGAGGAATAGGAGAAGCAATAAATCCTCCATTCAAAATTACTCCTACTCCAGCACAACGAACAGAACCCACTTCATTACAAAACCGGCCTCTCCCATTTCATTACAGAACCCACTTCCATCAATACTCTTTCACTTCACTAATCCCCAGCCAAAGTCAATTCTCCATTCTTCCACATACCATACCATGCTGCCAATGGAATCTTAAGCACTCGGTCACCTGACTCACCCTTCAATTTATGGAGGGCCACTCACCCTTCTACATTTCTTTACACTTCTCCCAACAACCCATTAAATTCTCAGCCACCTACAAAATCCCATTCACACACACAGCCGAACAAAAATTCCTCACTCATCTACTTCCTTCTTCTACACTCTCAGCCCACTGATTTCTTCACTCAAGTAAGAAAGTAAGAAAGGAGAATGGGACAAACCGACAAAGAAATGGTAGTGAAGGGGGTCAAGCAGGTCGGGTGAGACTACCTCGGCGGCGGAGGAGATTGACCGCGACGGCGAGCGGCTCTCGGTCGAGATCCGGCTGCGATGGGTGGTTCTTTAGCTCGGCGGCGACGTGGCGGCGTTGTACAGTCCAGGACGGGGCGCTTCGAGGCCATGGCGGAGCTGGCTCCGCGACAGAGGTGCAGACGACCCCACGGAGGGCGGCGACCGAGAACAGTCCCCACTGGAGAACACGCGGAGAAGGCGGAGTCCCGGTGGCGCGGTGAACGGAACCGATCATTGACAATTTGGAAGATCTGGATGCGGAACTCGTGGCGGATCTGAAGTGGCGACCACCGTGGGGTGTGCAGCGAACGTCGGACGACGAAAACAAGGTGGCTTGATCTCTGATGGCGACGACGGATCCGATCCGTCGATCTGAGTCCGTCCGATGATGGTCGTCGGACGAGGGCCCCGACGGCTGGAGGCAGTGGCGCGCGGCGATCAGCGGCTCCGGCCATCTCCGGTGGTGGTGGCGGTGGCGTACGGCTAATGAACGGCCGGAGAGGGTGGTGAACAGGAAATGTGACTGTACTGTGTTGGAAAATGTGGAGTGATGGTTTGATGTGTCAATGTCAGGATTAAAATAACTGGGGAACTCCCCCCAATATTTATAGTAAAATATTTCAGTGGTATAGTTGTAATAAATTATAGATCTGGGACTAATATCTATAGTGGCAGAAATGTAATAAAAAGTAGATCTGGGTCTTATTAGAAGAATCAATAACAAATTTTTAAAATTCAAAAGTTTAACAGAATTTTTAGTTATTCTCTGGCACAGATTTTCAAATTCAAACTGGTTTTCAAATAAAAAAATGATTTCAAATAGTTTTTTCAAAATAGATTCCTTAATTATGAAATTGCCAACTGTTAATAAAATCAGTTCTACTTACTAATAATAATTCCAAAAAATGGTCAATAATATTATTAAGAAATCAATAAGGTTATTATTATGAAATAGAATATTTATATATAAATATTCATTTAGCTACAAAACTTCATTTATAATAAAATTCGTTTTTATTATCGCAAAACAATTACGTGATGCACTCTATTGGATAATTTCCAACATAAATCAAATCATTAGAACTATAACAATAGTATTAAAATTACTTTCAAATTGAGAAAATTATGAACACTCAGAATTCGTTTAATCAACTCTTCAATCAAAATTAGATTTTCATAAAATAATATTAAGTCCAAGGAAAATCTAAAAAAACTCAATTTTACCAAATATGATATTTTTGGGAGTTACAAATCTACCCCCCTTACAAAAATTTCGTCCTCGAAATTTCAAATGGCATGGTAAACATAATTAAAATACAAAAAACTTGAAAATGATTAATTAAACATAATATCTGAATTAATACAACTAATAAAATCACGATTTTTCTAAAATAATCCATTTGTTTTAAAATATTTTCAAGTATGATGAATTCTAAACATGAGAAAAATCAAAGTTTCACATAGTAAGAATGACACCCCAAAAGACAGTCATAACATTATAAAAATCGTTAACCATCCAGAAATCAAAATCATATAGGTATGTTCATTATCATTGTCATAATACATTCTAGAAAAGCCAAGAGAAATTTATATAAGAAACTTTGGGTAACAAAATGATTTTTTTTTTTTTTTTTAAAAAACTGCTACGACATTCAAATATAGCCAAAATCAAGATAATTCCTAGTAAAATCGTCAGTGACAAATAAAAGATCAAGCATGGTATATAACATGGATGCAGTCTCAATAATATCCGGAAATCATATATATCTGAAATCATATTGCCTAGAGTTCATGCCCCGCCAGTGTATATACATCTGGCTGCAATAAACCTTTGGCTCAATGATTTAAATAATATTAATTTATCGAATATTTCTGTCAACTTTATCCATATTATCAAAACAACTCAAGAGATCAAAAATTTACGACTTAGGACATAGCTTCAATAATATTCGAGAACCTATGAATATCTGAAATTATTTTGACATAGAGCTCATGCCTCGCCAGTGCACAACTGGCTGCAGTGAACCTTCGGTCTCCTTAGCCCAGATAAATGACTGCAGTGTGCATCTGCCACGTCATAGTAGGTCGTCGAGTACTCTCTCAACTTTGTCCTTAGAAATTCCATGAAGTTTATGAAAAGTCAAATAAGTTTTTAGAAATTATGATCATAATTAGAAATGATGTAAGTATTCCCCTTTTAGAAATAATGAATTTTATAAGAATCAATCAGTAAGACAAAACAATTCTCTATAGGAAATAAAATCTCAATTTAGAAACAAAGTTTTTTTTTAAAATAACAATAAGAAAGTTTTAGAAAAATTTCACGTGCCAAGAGAATCTAAAGACAGATCAAATATTATCAATCAAACAGTTATACTAGCAAAAATGTATATTTGAAATAAACTCAGAACTTTCAAGTGCAAGAAAATTAATAACCTCAGTGTTGCGTGTCTAAACCACCCTGCAAAACAGAAAATTGATTAGATAGGCCTAACTATAGAAATTTTTAGTAAAACCATACCCGTAACAATTTCCCACGAATCCTATGCTGTGATGAGTTTTCCTTAGCTTCGCTGGTCCCCCAATAACACTTTATTGCCTAAGTGTCATTAGGACAGACCTGCATGGGCCACCACTAAAAACATGTCACGACCCGCTCCCGAATAATCGGATACGAGTCGGACACGCCCAGCCTTCGTCGTTGGACACGACGAAGTAAGCTGTACAATACTAAGGAAAACTCAAAGTCACAATGTAATGTAAACCAAAACACAGCTTTTATAAACGTCCCAGAAATCACCAATATCCATCAAGTGTTTTAAAATACAAACTCAGCCGGAGACAAATCCGGTCCAAATGAAATAATATACAATAATGAATATCTACAATACAATCTCCAGAAAAATAAACTAAAAAGCTGCAATATCCAAGCAATCACCAGCTCCATGTAATCTTCCACTCACCTGCAACGATCCTATCAGGAAAAGAGCAAAGTACAACCCCGACAAGAAACTCTAAACAATGTAAACTGAAATGCATGAAAAAGAATCACAATATGAACCATGGTACAAGACAGGAATATAAAACTATGGTACAGGAATAACAATGAAACTATGGCACCGGATCCAGAAACAATGAACTATACTATCAGTGTAACATGCAAGTGAAATAACTATCAGAGTATGTGACCGGCTGGGTAAACAGTGAACAGTGAACGGTGAACAGTGAAAAATGGTACGGCTTGGAGTCCCACGTGCACGATGTGAGACCCAAGCTATTATTCAATGCCTAGCTAAAATAGGATTGGTCACATATCTGTAGTATTTCCCCACCCCAATGTACAAGGAACAATGAACTATGAACAATAAACGGTGAACGGTGAACAATGAACAATGAACAATGAACAATGAACTATGAACAATGAACAATGAACGGTGAACGGTGAACAATGAACAATGAACAATCGTGTGTACAACGTGTCAACATGAGAACATGAAGCAAGACAGACAATACAGAGTAAAGAGTTCGAGCCGGTGTACTTGCCTCGGTTTGTTTGCACGAGAGTGGTACTGCATGGTTGCAATGATCACCTGTTTATATTTGTACAAGTTATTTAGGATTTTTGAATAATGACAATAGCTAACAACTTAGATAATTTAACTATTTCTAGATAAAAACAAGTTCACAGTATTTAAAAAATATTATAGTTTTAATCACCATAAATACTCATGAAAACATATACTATAAAATTTTAGAACTATTTAGAAACATTTATTAGCAAAGTAATAATTATAGCTTTATTGAAAAATACTATTAGGCTATTTTTAGAAATATGAAAACATTTACTAAATAAACTATAAAACATTTATACCAATATTATATACAATAATATTCCAATTTATCTAATAACTTTAGTAATAATGAAAGAAATTTAATGGTTTTTAGAAATAGACTTTAGTCAAACTAATACTAGCAAAATGGTTTACACAATTTAGGAACACTAGTAATTATTTTAAAGTAAAACAATTGTTTGATTTATAACTATCAAAATATTACTACTACTAACAAAATTATTTAAGGTTTATCATTATTAAATACTACACAAATCAGCATTGGACAATATATAAAATCTAGTATTATTTAAACTAAAAATATCACTTAATCATTAAACTCAACTCCTCAATATATTAATAAAACCTGCACTAAAATAATCTTACACTACCAGCCTAGCAACCAAGTCCATGTGGATGAGTACTATCCTAGCCCAATGCCACTGCCTCTACTTATTCCTATTTCCTTTCCATATTTCTTTCTAACTACTCAGCCTGCTGCTATTATTTGTACTATTAAACTCTCAAAAACTCACAAGCCCACACTACACTCAGCTGACAGAGTATCCCAAAACCCAATCTCTTCTTCCCCAGATACACACAGTACCCACCCATCTCTACTGTCTACACACAACAGATAAAAAAAATTATAAAGTAACCACCTTCTTAATTTTCGAGTCACAATACCCTTCCTACTCCCGAGGAGGAATAGGAGAAGCAATAAATCCTCCATTCAAAATTACTCCTACTCCAGCACAACGAACAGAACCCACTTCATTACAAAACCGGCCTCTCCCATTTCATTACAGAACCCACTTCCATCAATACTCTTTCACTTCACTAATCCCCAGCCAAAGTCAATTCTCCATTCTTCCACATACCATACCATGCTGCCAATGGAATCTTAAGCACTCGGTCACCTGACTCACCCTTCAATTTATGGAGGGCCACTCACCCTTCTACATTTCTTTACACTTCTCCCAACAACCCATTAAATTCTCAGCCACCTACAAAATCCCATTCACACACACAGCCGAACAAAAATTCCTCACTCATCTACTTCCTTCTTCTACACTCTCAGCCCACTGATTTCTTCACTCAAGTAAGAAAGTAAGAAAGGAGAATGGGACAAACCGACAAAGAAATGGTAGTGAAGGGGGTCAAGCAGGTCGGGTGAGACTACCTCGGCGGCGGAGGAGATTGACCGCGACGGCGAGCGGCTCTCGGTCGAGATCCGGCTGCGATGGGTGGTTCTTTAGCTCGGCGGCGACGTGGCGGCGTTGTACAGTCCAGGACGGGGCGCTTCGAGGCCATGGCGGAGCTGGCTCCGCGACAGAGGTGCAGACGACCCCACGGAGGGCGGCGACCGAGAACAGTCCCCACTGGAGAACACGCGGAGAAGGCGGAGTCCCGGTGGCGCGGTGAACGGAACCGATCATTGACAATTTGGAAGATCTGGATGCGGAACTCGTGGCGGATCTGAAGTGGCGACCACCGTGGGGTGTGCAGCGAACGTCGGACGACGAAAACAAGGTGGCTTGATCTCTGATGGCGACGACGGATCCGATCCGTCGATCTGAGTCCGTCCGATGATGGTCGTCGGACGAGGGCCCCGACGGCTGGAGGCAGTGGCGCGCGGCGATCAGCGGCTCCGGCCATCTCCGGTGGTGGTGGCGGTGGCGTACGGCTAATGAACGGCCGGAGAGGGTGGTGAACAGGAAATGTGACTGTACTGTGTTGGAAAATGTGGAGTGATGGTTTGATGTGTCAATGTCAGGATTAAAATAACTGGGGAACTCCCCCCAATATTTATAGTAAAATATTTCAGTGGTATAGTTGTAATAAATTATAGATCTGGGACTAATATCTATAGTGGCAGAAATGTAATAAAAAGTAGATCTGGGTCTTATTAGAAGAATCAATAACAAATTTTTAAAATTCAAAAGTTTAACAGAATTTTTAGTTATTCTCTGGCACAGATTTTCAAATTCAAACTGGTTTTCAAATAAAAAAATGATTTCAAATAGTTTTTTCAAAATAGATTCCTTAATTATGAAATTGCCAACTGTTAATAAAATCAGTTCTACTTACTAATAATAATTCCAAAAAAATGGTCAATAATATTATTAAGAAATCAATAAGGTTATTATTATGAAATAGAATATTTATATATAAATATTCATTTAGCTACAAAACTTCATTTATAATAAAATTCGTTTTTATTATCGCAAAACAATTACGTGATGCACTCTATTGGATAATTTCCAACATAAATCAAATCATTAGAACTATAACAATAGTATTAAAATTACTTTCAAATTGAGAAAATTATGAACACTCAGAATTCGTTTAATCAACTCTTCAATCAAAATTAGATTTTCATAAAATAATATTAAGTCCAAGGAAAATCTAAAAAAACTCAATTTTACCAAATATGATATTTTTGGGAGTTACAAATAACTTAGCATGAATAGAATTTAAAATTGATGAGAGCATTGAGCTTAATTTTTGAGATTGCTTTTAATATGCTAAGAGTTTTATTATGAGTTATTGAAAAATTTTAGAGTGTTAAATTTTTGAATGATTGTAAAATTTTTACGGATTCGTAAATTATGAACTCTTGAGTTAAATAGTTGAATTTAAACGTTAATTTTGGAAAAGGTTAGTGGTAACGTGATAAAGTTTGCTTTGAGATTTATGAAAGTGATTTAAATTTTGGTCATGATTAAATTGAACGACTTGCAGTGAATACAAATTTTGGGTGGTTATTTTTGAAAATTACATTTAGAAAATTTTGGAGGATACTTGAGCTAAAATTTTAATGGTAGGCCCCAAGATAACCCTACTGAGTATTTCATACTAATTGTCGTGTCACTCATGACCATGATAGTAGTATATACACAAGTGTTGTTAGTCATCTACCCAGCTATGTGACTGTATTTCCACCTCGACTTACTCGACCTTTTTTCAATTCTAGATCTTTTAATTGCGACCTTCTAACCCATTTGCAATTTGAATAATGATTTAATTGTTCACTGACTGTATTCATTTAAGAGGCTATCTTCTCTCTAGACCTGTGATCCTAAATTATTTTACTGGATTTTTTATTTATTTTATTGCATGCTTTAACTCGATCTCCTTTATTTTTGAGCATTACTATTCACCTCATGAACTCCCACTTTTTATTTTGGATATTTTGGCATCCCTTACCGTGACTTGAATATCTGGAGCACAACACTAGACTTTTCCTTTCAACAAACTTCATATGTTAGACTTAGACGAGCCCACCTTAATGTAGATATATCATGTCCCACTAAAATACGTCTCCTTGTACTCTATTATCTTGATATGACTTTCCAGTCAAATGGCTAAGCTATAACCTCTACCATGACACCAGTTACTTTCGGACTTGAATTAGAGGTCCAACGTTGACTCATTTCTTTCAACCTGATAGGTGATTGTGTTCTACTTCATCCATTAAATGCCTGACTTTGTGCTTACCTTGATTGCGTGATCCATTGTCCAATCACACTATTAGTTGAACTCTTGTAAGTTGGGTAGAATATCTCACAACCTAACAAAACCTTTATCCTTATGAATCATGTTGATGAGTTTACTCCGACTAGAAATTCAGAGGACCCTAAACTTATATAGGCGACCAAACCATAAATGAAGAAAACTAGGACAGCTGTAAGGGCCCACACTTCAGGCAATACTTGATTTTAAAAGATCTTGGACTATTTAAATTTTTCTTCATCAGTACCTCCCTTGCTCATATTTTGACTATCTCATGCTGCTAATGTAGTTTCAGTTTTGCAAGCTTATTTCGTTATCAAGCTTGATCATGACATATATTATTGGGTGCACCCACTAATATATTGTCTAATTAGAACCGGTGCATGATGGTCTGATCAACCTATTGCACTTTGGTTCGCTTATCATATCTTATTCTATGCGGATAGAGACATAGTTGAACCTGCCTTAGAGTCTCTTCCGCGACAGCATTGACAACTCTCATTTGAATTATTTTCGTCGCCTATGAACCTCGTATGTCGTACTAAATAGCATCGTCTTTGAACTCATTTTGTTGTGGACTTCACTTACTTTAGAAAGACCAGACACTGTACTTGATAGATAGACTCAAAGTATCACCTTTAGCTGCCTTATCAGTTTTATATACACGAAATGTAGATAGCCACCGATCGACTCATGTGGCTATATTCTCACCTTAAAATCTTCTTCTCCCCAATCTTAGAAATTTTATTGTGCCCTTCTAACCCCTCTTGAACGCACGAGAGTGATTCTAATCATCACTTAATCAAACCCTCGACCAAGACGATTAGTATCCAGTTCTCCCTTAAGGAATCACATCTCCTAAATGTCTAATTTATTTTCTGTGGTCTACTCACTTCCTTACTGTTCTTCTAAATTGGATATTCAAAATTTTGTTACCTTCACTAGCGGTCCTTATTCAATTCTATTACCATGATATATTTTTGTATATATCGACTCCACAATTTTCTATTACATGGTGGTGTTGAACGCCGTTTTATCGCCTCCACCAAAATTTAATTGTATTTTGGTATTGACGAACTCTTCCTATCCCTCAACCATATCTACCCGATTAATCCTAAATTTCGAGGACAAAATTCTTGTAAGTTGGGTAGGATGTAAAACCCCTATTTTTTATTTATTTTTTATTATTTTATTAGACTTCAAATTAATATATGCAATTTATGATTTTTTTTCATTAGAAATGACCTTAGCCATTGTCGAATTTTGGAACACAAGACTACCATGAATTTTTAGCACGGAAGATGTAGCAGTGTGCTTTGACCAGTATATTAGCCATGTCGTGGGAGGCCTAGCCATAGTTCAGTCCGAACTAGAAAAACCAGGCCGAGTTGTGAAATAACGTATTTAAAATATTTTATTTAGATATTATTTTATATATTAATTTTTAGATGACTCGGTTTATCCAAACTAGCCCGAACTGGGCCCAAACCAAATTTAAGCCCATGTAGGCATGGGATGGGACCAAGGTGGCCATGTGAACATATTTTATGTACGTAAAAATAATTTCTAAATTATTTTAGAATTTTCATGTATAATTTAAAATTATTTAATTATTTGTGCAATTATTGGTATTTTATTTATTTTAAATAATCTTTTACAAAATAGTACATTTTGTGGACCCGGAAAAGGGTGTACAGTGTAAGTGCACTCATTGGGACGATCTATTAATTTATTATTATTAAAGTTATTTTGTGGAGATTTAATAAGCAAGTTTTCCTATTTAAATATTATTACTATTTTGAGTTGATTTATTAAGGATGGAATTTATATATATATATATATATATATATATATATATATATATATATATATATATATATATATATATATATGTGGATATGCTCAAATATATTAAATAATTAGATAGTTGACTTTTAAATGGTATTTGAATTTTAAATAGATTTTTGGTGTATTTATGGATATATACATACATACATACATACATATATATATATATATATATATATATATATATATATATATATATATATATTGAAGTTTTAGATAAGAAATGAAAAAAAAAAGGAAAAGAAAAGAAAAAGAAAAAGAAAAAAATATAACAAACCCACCCACCTAAAGTGGGCTGGCCCCTCCTCATTTGCTTGCTTGCTGAAAGCAGCAAGCTCACGCAAACAAGCACAAATCCGTGGGACCCCCTTAATCTAAACCTATTTGTATTAGGTTTTTGCTACAACATGTTATATATAGAACTTTTTCCACAAACCTCAAAACCCTAAACTTCCAAAATGAAAGTTGTGGCTGATCATACCCTCTTCGCCTACGAGTTCGTTTCACCAGCGACGGAGTTTTGTGCGCGACGAACGGAGCATCGGAAGTCAGCCTTTCGTCACCCACGGAGCAGTTTTCCCACTCAAGGTACCCTACTTCCCTACGACGTAACTTTTTACTCGTAGCACCGATTTTCGATCCGTAAGATTTTCTGGATAGTAGACATGACCCTCTTCGAGATCCCCCAGGTGGATTTCAACATGACCATCCAACTTGCTCGAAAATTCGAGACGAAGTTAGAGAAAATCTACTTTTCTGAAATATTAAAACTGTTGGAATATACCAACTCGTTCCGAGAGTGTAACACACCTTCTGGATTCACTTTTCATCTAGTATGTAGAAAGTTACACGTTGTTAAATTTTACGAAAAATTATAAATTCTGTTTTCAAAAGAGGAAAAAAAACACCCGATACGGCATGCGCCCCGACAAACCGAGCGACGTGGTCGCACACTATACGCATCGAAAGGCGCGTATGGATGTTTTCGACGTGTGGGAACTGACGGAACCCGATTTCGTTGCATGTGCGCGACGAAATCAGTACGTATCCGTCGAGATACCCCGTATCGACCCTTTGCAAATTAAGTCACAACTTTGTGCACACTCATCATATCGCGATGAAACTTGCGCTATTGGACTCAAAATATTTTTCTGGTCCTATGAGCCAAGTTTGGTCCGATTCTGAGGCCGTTGATCGGGACGCTATTTTGGCGGGCCCACAATCCTACTCAACGGACGATTTTGTGCACGGCCCACCAGAATCCAAAATTGGACATACCGTTGGGTTCGTCTCATCAAAACAAATCCATAGACATATAGTTTGATGACTTTAGAGACCGTAGATTCTGGCACATATTTCGGTGCAAAACGGGTCCAACGACGGACATCGTTTTGATCCAAAATTACGATTTTGCCCCTGTTCCAGAATTTAACTTTTGGACAGGCATTTCCTAGACATATCTTTTATTCCAAACTCGTTCGTGATGTTTGTTGCAGCATTCGGAGTCATTTGCGGAATTTGGCTTTTCTTGCTTCGTTTATTTGCTGGTTCGAGCTACTGGATCTTTCCTTTTTGCACATAACCTCAGGCAAGATACCTTGCCATATTTACTGCTTACATTTAGTTTCATTTTATTTCAGTAATTGTATTTATATTTCTTTTTATTATTTTCTTCTTGCATGTGGACTTAGAGTTAAGAGACTTCCGTCAATAGAGTGCATGTCATTGACTTTGTCACGATTGTATCACGAGTTGTGTGTGAGTTGTGAGTATCATATAGTGGTCACTTGCGTGTTGGCTGATCACCCGTGCGCATGCGTAGGAATAACTGTCAATAGATGCATGTTAGAAGACTTGACAGTTATCTATTATAAACAGTGAAGCGACATGTGTTGGTGTGTCGTGGTTACGATGCATATACAGTATCATTGGGGGAAGGGGACAGCTACTAGCGTAGGGCTACATTTATTTTTTACACACATTATGGGTGATAGTGACTCGGATGAGCACTACGTGCTGCCCGGCCGATAGTGTCTCGGATGAGCGCTACTTGACGGCCACTCTTTATTACTTGCTTGCGTGAATCCGTTACAGCCCCTGCGTAGAATGTTGTCCTCAAAGTGCATATCACATAGATGGTTAGGTACCCTGTTGTGTTATAGTTTATAGTATTTTTACTTATGCAGTTATAATGGCATGTTCTTCCTGTATCTTGCTACGTCCCTCTGAGGACCTGGTTATCTCTCTAGGTGTGTGATTTCATGGTTTACTGCAGGTGTTCTAGCCAAGATTGTGGGCGTCTCCATTTCTTCGAAGATGATCGCTCTTGGTTCGTCTTGATACTTTCATGGATCATTTTTTTGTATACTTTATCTCCTTTTGATAGTTGGTAGTGGACTTTGTCTCCGCCCAACGATTGTACCATAAATATTCAAGTTAATTTTATACTATTATTCTTTTTATTATGGATGAGATTTAGTTTGTCTTGGATTACTACATTTGACAGCTTATGTATACATACAAGGTTTCCATATATTGAAGTGTGCTTCGTATGTATGCAGCTGGCATGATACGTATCTAGTCCCAAGTATTTTGGGACTGGGGCGTTACAAAGTAAGTCAGAGACGTTTGTCTGATATTTTGGGAGTGAGTAAAAGGGTATCTTCTCCCAAAATGCAACATGTCGAGAGACGTAAAGTTTTTGAGAAGATGGATCATAACATATGTAACCTTTTTGTTGAATACCGTAGCCTAAAAAAATGCACATGGTCGTTTTCTTGCTGAGTTTATCCCGTTCTCTTTTGGGAAGAAGGACAAAATAGGTGGAGCCAAAGACTCAAAATTTTGAGTAATCAGGAGGGGTCTGATAAAGGCGTTCAAAGGGGGATATTGTCACGTCTCGGAACCAGAATACTGGCAAGTGGGGACGGACGAGGCCAGCTACCCAATTCTAAAGTACACCAGTACTCTGAAATAACGTATAAGCTGTCAAGACATGGGGGTTACTTCTACAAGCCAACAGACGATTCTAGGTCAGACAATCCTAGGTATCTCAATCACAGACAATTACACAAAGAGCAAGAAGTATGATCATCAGACATACAATAGTAAAGCATCCCAAACTATATATACATGGATGATCATGAAGCTAGTAATTCAAAATAGAGAACTAGCAAGAGTAATAGTCACACATGATAAGCTCTAGCTATAGTCTAGAATACGCACATCATGGTTTGGCCCGTAGGCTAAATGTCAAGATCCAAAAACACGAGCTAAACACGTGCTTGGAGGCTAAACGCCGCAAAATAATAATGTACATATCAAGTGGGAGAATGAAACAAGAAACCCACTCAGGTACTCTGGTGCTCCGGATAGTCACCATCGAGCAGATGGTATGAAAGATCCTCTGGGCTCCTCTATCATATCTGGCCAAACAAAACCAGTAGGATCAGACCCCAAATAGCAAGTACCACAAAGGAAGCCAAACTATGGACTAAAACCAGCAATAGCTAACATAGCAATGGTTAGAGAAAGCAATAAGTAAATGCAGATCGAGACTCGTGCACTACCAATGCACTCAGTCCAACCTAGAAAGACAATAAGTAAAGCATCTTGGAGCATAAGGTAATTAACATGTGACGTAATGTAAAATGTAGACATATTTAAGTAAACGGAAGCTTGAGAGTAAAAATAAACTAAACATGTGAGCTTGTGAAATAGCCGAGTCATGAGCGCATGGTGACTCGGCATAGGGATCTTGTATAGCTTGTGAGATGACTGAACATGTGAGCATGTGGGATAACTAGAGCATGAGAGCGTGTGAGAACTATATAGAACGACAATGATAGGATGACTTAGGAACTATTTCGGAAGTCAAGTTACAACTCGTAAACCAAATAAGGACTGGGGTTGTAACCCTTCTTCCGAACAGAACTTAGTCTCTAATCATTGTATAGCATAAGGATCTTGTATAACTTGTGAGTACCGAATAGGACAACAAATGATAAGATGACTTGAGAGCTATTCCGGAAGTCAAGTTACAACCCTAAACCAAACAAGGACCGGGGCTGTAACCCTTCTCTGGAACAGAACTTAGCCTCCGATCATTCATTGACAAAAGTAAAGCATGAACAATAATGTACTAAAATAAACATACGGACACTGCCTAGACAAAATTAGACTGGACTGGAATGGCTCCATCCATCAAACACGGCCAAACAATGAGTACGGCTAGTTAATTTAATTAACTAGGGTTATCACAAGCCTAGTTACTAACAAGATGCAACGAGATGTTCCAACAGCCACAAGCCCTGCAGACTTAATCCAGATTATCCGGTTGCAATTGGAGAGAGTTGGATTAGGTGACTTAGGGGTGCAACACATGACAGTGTGCTGGAAATGTGTCCTACTCGACGGCCGGCTACAAGTCCAATTAAAGCGCCCAGATAACGGGATCGCCTGTGACTGAGAAATCTCTCTATATGAACTACTTGATCAATCTAGTCATTAACCTAGTCAGATTAAGTATGAATCCCTGACCGTGGTAACCAGGTATTCATGTCCTAGACATGATGCAGACGCGACATGATGCTTGTTCACGCATACACAATACATTCAACCATGGTGTCCAAAAGAGTTGTATTAGCAAGGAGAATAGCCATCGCAACAGCATCTTGATTAAGCATGTCATGTTAGGTTTACTTGTCATATAAAGAGTACTTGTCAAGAGTGCGCCTCGACGGTCCACTAACATGTAAGGCAAAGAAGTGACATGTAACATGAGTGTACCACAACGGATCACTATCTAGAATAAACAGAGAAGAGGCGTGTAGCATGAGTGCACCACGACGGGCCACTATCTAGATTAAGCAAAGAAGAGACATAAATAATGAGTGCACCACGACGGGCCACTATCTAAGAATAAGTAAACATGAAAAATAAGGATCTCATGTAGAAAGAATTAGATAAAAGATGTATCATGGCATAGGAGAAGAAATAAATAAAAATACTACTTGACATAAAATAATAGTTGAATCTGTGCTAGTGTTAAGAATATAAGGGGGTACAATTATACTCTAACTGTACAAAATTATCTAATCATGATAAGAATTTATCACAGTCGAAGAAAACCGTAAAAACGTCAAGTACAGAAAACATGCCAAAAAGATCAAAACTATGACTGAAGTTATCAATCGCATATGAACTCCAATTAAAGTAAAATAAGAAGATTCTTGAAGCCAAGACAAAGATCTACAACTCTCATGTAGGGAGTTGGGAGAAATTCTGACCACAAATCAGCCAAATAAGACATAAAATAACAAAAAATAGCCAAAATAGGCATTATTCGGCACTATGCGGCCAGGCACTATACGGCCAGGCCCTATGCAGCTATGCGGTAAGCACTATGCGGCCAGCACTAAGCGGCCAAATACTATGCAGCTATGTGGATTGGTACTATGTGGCCAGGTACTATGCAGCTATACGGACTGGCACTATACGGCCAGGCACTATGCAGCTATTCGGACTGGCACTGTACGGCCAGGCACTATGCAACTATGCAGACTGGCACTATACGGCTAGGCACTATGCCGCTATGCGGACTGGCACTATGTGGCCAGGTACTATGTAGCTATGCGGACTGGCACTATGCGACCAGGCACTATGCATCTATGCGGACTGGCACTATACGGCTATGCGGACTGGCACTATGCGGCTAGGCACTATGCAGCTATACGGCCAGGCACTATGCGGCCAAGCACTATGCAGCTATACGACCAGGCACCATGCGACCAGGCACTATGCAGCTATGCGGCCAGCACTATGCGACCAGCGCTATGCGGTTAGCACTATTCATCGTCCCTGCCAGAACCAGGACAGATGAACATAGAAGATGTCCAAATCTTACTTGGCCATAACTTTCTCAAAATAAGTCGAAATCTAAATTTTCAAAGGTCAAAATTGCGTAGAATCATATTCTCTACCATATGAAACAATTAGTTTTCGAAAACAAGTAAGTTTGATAGATCAAAACCAAGAAAAACCAAAAATGTTACAAACTTAGATCTACAAGAATCCACCAATGAAAATCAAAAACTCCAAGTTCTAAAGAGGCTTATAATCATGTAAGAAAGAGTTTAAAACAAATAAAATTATATTTGGCCAACATTTGGCAAGATGTACTTGCCTTAGGTTGGAGGAGAAAATGAAAAGGAAGAAGATGAAGAGAAATGAAATAATGGAGGAGAGAGAGAAGTTTGGGTTTTATATAAAACTATCTCATCTCAAACCAACTAAACCAAACGAAACCAAACCAAGTTGAACCAAACCAAATTAAACCAAGCTAAGATTAAACCAAAGCAAGGCTAAGAAAGACAAGTCAAAATACGGGTCACCTGACAAAGACCAGAAGTCTGTATACGTATACTAAAAATACATATAACAGAAAACGGGAGTGACAGACATGCCGTCGACATATAATGGTACACTGGCGATATGCCGGTCAAGGAGAAAATCTATAAGTTAGAAAAATTTTAAAATATTCCAAAAATCAATAAAATACGAAATATAGTACAAAAGTACGTATCAGTATATAAATACCGATACTGTGAGACGAGCCTCACAGATATCCCGTTAGTGACTATAGAATACGATTAATGATATAGGTAGAACTGTGAACAAATTCTTCCCAAAAAGTACGGGGAACTAAGGATGAGAAAAGTAATGTACGAGCAGTTTCTACAATATGACGGTGTTTTCGTTCTGCTACACCGTTTTGTTCAGGTGTTTCGGTGCATGATTATTGAGGAAGGGTCCCTTGAGATTTCAAAAAGTCAAGAAAATATTTCGATATATATTCGCCTCCAGAGTCCGACCTAAAATTTTTAATAGTTTTTTAAAACAGTGTTTTGATCGTTGTACAAAATTTAATATATATTTTAATAAAATTTGCCCGAGAATGTTATAAATATGTCCATGTATAGCGAGAATAGTCATCAACAAAAAGTACATAATATTGGGCACCTCCTTTGGACTTTATTGGTGCTTTTCCCCACACATCAGAATGTACAATATCCAAAGGTGGAGAAGAAGAAGTTGTACTGTTATTAAAAGGAAGAGCTGCTTGTTTAGCTAATTTGCAAGCAACACAATAAGGTTATTTATCAAAATTAATAGAGCCCAACAGTCCTTTATTCATCATATATCGAAGTCGGGAGAAAGAAACATGACCCAATTTGGAGTGCCAAAAAATGAAAGGAGATGAAGAAATGGTTGGAGCAATAAATGAGGTACCAATGGCGAGTTGGATGTAAAGTTTGTCCAGAATAAAAAGGCGACCAACTTTACGGAATGTCCCAACTTGCTTTCCCGTTGAGCGGCCCTGAATGACACAACCAGAAGAGGAGAAGTTAGTATCAAATCCTTGATCAGATAATTGTCCAGCAGATATAAGATTCATTGAGAGTTTTGGTACAAGATAAACATCTAAAATAGTCAGGTTATTAGATGTTTGAATGAAGCCAATATGACTTGCATTAATAGTATTACACTCGAGGCGTAATTTCGATGGAAAACAGATAATCGAAATAGTTGTCAAAATAGTAACAACGTTTCGTAGCAACACTTCAAAGAAGGTGCACTACAGAGATCCTTGGAGGATTCTGGATAACAAAAGTCTAAAGAGATTTTGTTACAACTGCAAACGAATGTAGAGCTTCTTTTACGAAGGTACAAATCGAGTTGCTAGCAGCAGCGACGAAAGCCCACAAGAGGTTTCTGATTAGATCAGAGAAGAAAAGAAGAAAAGAAGAAAGAGAAAGGCAGCTTTGCTAGGGGAATCAGATCACCGTTGCTCATAGCAAGATTTGCCTATATACGATTCGCTTCCAAGAACCAGCAAGTTCTAAGAAACTTCTGGAATGCTCGTCAGTCAATATTTGAGACTTGAACGGGCTTTCTGAACTTTACAGACTCATTTAACTCTCTTCTTGGTGCATCTTTCAAAGGAGGCCAAGGAGCTCTATTTATAGAGTGGAGTGAGACTTCACCTCTTCTCCTATCCGATGTGGGACTAAAATACCAATACTCAAAAATAGAGTTTGATATTTTAGATCATCTCACAATCAGCATAGAAGTGTGCCAGTCCACGCCTACCCTCCGAACACTCCCGTGCATGCACGAGACATCCTGGAGTCCGTGTCCGAGTCTGACTACGCACAACAAAAATTAACTTACATCTTTGTTAGAATTAATCCTTTTTTCTACTAGGAAAATACTCTCACATGACACACACTTGTGCCCCACTACACCTCAACACAAGCAATGCATTATATTGAGATACTCACCATTTGGTGTAGTCGATGTGGGACTATCTTTCCTAGTCTAAAGACAAAAACACCAACAATCCTCCATATATCTCAATATATGGGTTGAGCGTTCCCCACAGTGACTGCTCATCATACATTAGGAGAGATGTTGCTACGACTTGAATCTTCCCGCATTGGTTAAATAACAGCATGATACAAGAATGGACTAAACCTTTAATTCTGCACCGTAACTGCAATTCTTTCCACTCACATAATAACATCAACTGTGCTTCTGGCTGCACATTAAAGGCCTTATGCCAGCCTGATTTCAGTATATAATTTTGGGCATCTACAAATTTACCCTCAAGAAACGGTCTGATATCTCTGTCCATACACTATAGGTGAGTTCTTTATCAAAGAGATATGGCATGAAGCCTTGCGCTTCCCTTGCGGTGCTACACAGCTATGACATGGCCTAAAGCCGAGGCATTACCCCTACCGGGAAACTCATCGTAGTGTCATACTACTGTAGCATAAGGTCACATCCTCTTTGTAGTGCCATACCACCCAGTATGAAGCCTTAGGCTCCTTTGCGGTGTTATGCCGCAACGACATGGATTATAAGGCCGAGGCTTTACCTCTATCCGGGTACCTCATCGTGGTGTTGTGCCACTGTAACATGAGGAACACCTCCCCTTTGTTGTGCTGGCTACCCCTCTTTAATTTTATCATACAACATCAGGCTACCTGCCTATTTGCGGTACTACTCCGCTGTGACTTGGCTCACAAAGCCGAGGCATTACCCCTAACCGGGAACCTCATGGTGGAGTCACCCCACTATAGTATGGAGTTACACTCCTTGTAGTGCTACGCTACCGTGCTTCCAGTAAAGCACTCCAGGCTTTCACTCTGCCTGAGAACTCATTAAGGCATTTAAGCTAACCTTCCTACAGGATCCGTTTTCCGTAGAAAACAACAGTAGACAACAGTGGTTGTAGGTCCGTAACCTCTCCATGCCACAGAGGACAAGTACCCACCTTTCATGATATTCTTCCGGTTAATAGTCCTCCCTTAAACCAAAAGCTAGATGCCTAGTAGATTTATCTTTTAACTAATAGCATAAAACTTTATGGTAGGAATATAATAACACAATATCAGAATGCCTTCAAGCCCATTTTACAAGCTGTGTCATCGACCAGCTGGCACTTGAGGCCCTTGGTGAACGGATCCGTCAGGTTCTCCTGACTCCGAACATCAATCACTGCAATAACACCCCTCTTGATGAGATCGTGTACTACCCTGCGCTTCAACCGTACAGTCCTCTTCTTCCTGTTGAAGAGGTCATTTGATGCTACCGCCGCAGTCGTCTGATTGTCGTAGCATATCGGTATCGCCGGTATTTATGTCCCAACTACTGGAAGATCATACATGAGCTTCCAAAACCATTCTGCTTCCTCTGCTACGGTATCAAGTGCAAAGAACTCAGATTCTATGGATGACCGCGAGAGCATAGTTTGCTTATTCGATTTTCACGATATAACAGCTCCACCTATTGTAAAAATGTATCCACCTGTGGACCTCTTGCTCTTCACTTCTGAGCACCAGCTGGCATCACTGAAGCCTTCTACTACCGGCGGATCTCCGCTATAGTGTAGTGTGCATATGTCTGAGTCTTCTTGAGATATTTTAGAACCCGTTTTACAGCTTTCCAATGCTCAATGCCAGGGTTGCTCATGAAACGACTTAGCCTTCCCACGACGAAAGCTATGTCAGGCCTTATGGCAGTAGTAGCATACATCAAACTCTTGATTGTGCTTGTATACTTCAGCTACCTGACGCTTTTCCCTGAATTAGGCTTCAGCTTCATATCACAACTGTACGGCGTATCGATCCCTAGAAGATCCTGATACCCGTAACGCGTGATCATTTTCGCAACATAATGAGGCTGTGACAGTGCTAGTCCAGTGTATGTCTGGATGACCTTTTTCCCTAAGATCACATCAGCTTCTCCCAAGTCCTTCAAACAGAACTTGCTCGAGATGAACTTCTTTTTCTCCGTGACACAGTCCATATCCGTACCTAGGATCAGCATGTCGTCTACGTACATACAAACGATCACACCTCTTCCATTAGCGAACTTCGTATAAACACACTTGTCCGTCTCGCTGACCATGTAGCCATTTGACCTTATAACCTTGTCAAATTTCTCTGTCAAATTTCTCATGCCACATCTTGGGAGCTTGTTTAAAATCGTACAAGGATTTCACCAACTTGCAGACTTTGTCTTCAAGACCCTTTACGACAAATCCCTCTGGCTGTTGCATGTAAATCTCTTCAGTCAGCTCGCCATTTAGGAAAGCCGTTTTCACATCCATGTGATGTATCACAATCTTATGTATTACTGCGAGAGCAATCAACATTCTGATGGTGGTAATCCGGGCTGTTAGAGCATACGTGTTAAAGTAGTCAATCCCCTGCTTCTGAGAAAACCTGATCCATGGCTACCAATCTAGCCTTGAACTTGTCAATAGTTTTGTCTGCTTTCATCTTCTTCTTGAAGATCCATTTTCATCTGATGGGTTTCGCTCCTTCAGGAAGATCAACCAACACCCAAGTGTTATTTGAGGTGATGGAATCAATTTCATTGTCAATCGCCTCCTTTTAGAAAACTGCATCTCCGGTCTTCTTCGCCTCATCATAGGTAAACGGATCTGCTTCCACATGATAGGTGACAAAGTCATTTCCGAAGTCCTTTGGCCTCCTCACACGCTTCGCTGACGGCTCAGCGAGTTCTGGTTCAACTATTGTTTCAATAACAATATCTTCTTGGACTACTTCTTTATTGAAAACTTCACTTTCTATATCCGCAAGAACAATATTCGTGTGCCTTGTAAATTTGTCTTCAAAATATTCTGCATCGCGAGATTCAATGATATGATTTGACTCAATATCAAGAAATATTTGAGCATCACTCTTCTCGGCATACCCCAAGAAGATCGTCTTCGTAGTCCTTTTTCTTATCTTCTGAATCTTCAAATCTGGAAGCTTCACATACGCCAGACTCCCCCACACTCGAATAACATTCAAGTTGGGTCTGACCTTGAACCAGAGTTCATGAGGAGTGACATCGGAACATCGAAAGTTGCATACGGTACTCTATACAGAATGAAAGTAGCAATAAGCACTGCTTCAGCCCAAAAGCAAATTTGGAAGACCCACAGTCAATATCATTGAGTTTATCATCTCTGTTAACTGTAGAGCCTAAAAATTAAGATGCGTCACCCATTAAAGTACTCAATCATCTGATGGCGCCAAAATATTATATTGTGCCAAACATTCAAGTTGCGCAGCATCAGGTTGCGCCAACGCCAGGTTGCGCTGGAACCAGGGTACACAGAGCGACACGTGGCACACTTTCTTGAGAAGCTGTAACGACATCATCATTTCCTGACAACTGACAGCACAAAGACTAAGAAAAATCCATTCGAATCCCGTGCAACGCGGCGCTCGAGAAGATTTTGTCAGCATGTAATTAATGCTGACAGCTGGTTCACACAAGTCACTAAATGGCACGAGGATTAAACAGTACAGCACAGAAGACCTAGTCAAAAGGCTCTAGTCGTCGAGTTGTGCCTATTCGCAGCCTGACAAATTGGCGTCACTTGATCAACTCTTATTTTAAAACATGGTGACGTGACGCGCAAGCCATCAACTTCGCAGAGCGTGCCCACTATACTACCCACGACCACGTGCATCTCAATCAAACGATGCCACGCATCTACAGCAGTTAGTGCAAACCACTCGCGTAGGTTATTGTATTGTGCCCTTGTGCAACCTGATGAAGCACGTGCAAAGTGTTCAAATGGTGTTCAAGACAGAGTGATGTGGAGCACAAGCTACTAACTTCGCAGAACATGCCCACTATACTGCCTACGACCACGTGCATCTCAATCAAACGATGCCACGCGGTCATAACAGTTAGTACAACCGTTTGTGCAAGTGAACAGGAGGCATGCAATCTGAAGCACGCGAAATCTAGAATAACTACTAAATAGTTATTTCAAGAACTCTATAAATAGGATTTTAAATCAATCACAAGACATCAAGAGTGTTCATAATCTCCTGCTAAAGTGCTGCTATATTCTCCAGAGGCTCGTGTCTTCGATATCACATCGTCCAAGGGATACAGTGATCATATTCTGATCAGATTCCTATAGTTGTACTTCCCCAGAAATCAATTGTACTCATGTACTCTCTTTCTTAGTTTGTGATAAAAAATTTTATTCTTTGCAAACAAAATGGTGACTCTACTGGGGACGACTTTCTCCTCCGACAAAAAAGTGACAACTCAATGTGATACCGCGTCAATCGACAAAACACAGAAGACCCTGGTCGTTAAAGTCGGCCAGACAGCCTACGATACCATGATCAATGCTGGGGGTGCCAAGCGAACTGCTGCCGTAGTTAAGAGCAAGATGCGATCTGTTTGGACTCCTAAGTCCTCAACGGTGCAATCTCCTACCTCTGCGCAACTTGCCCCCATCACTGCTTCGACGTAACCTAGGAAAAACAACCTTTTGGCTAATCCCTCCACTTCTCCAATTCTGAAATCGGAGGAGACTGTCTCGACGCACTGCTGTCCAAAACAAGGAAAAGCGCCCTTCAGCCCTCTCTTCCCTAGCACAACCTGCACCTATTCCTGCTTCTGCGCAACTTGCGCCCATTACCGATTCGGCGCAACTTAAAGGAAATAGCCTTTTGGCTAATCCCTCTACTCCTCCGACCTTGAAATCAGGGGAGACTCTGTCTCGACACATTGTTGTCCAAAACAAGGAAAAGCGTCCTTTGGCCTTTTCTTCTTCGGCACAATTTGTGCATGTTCATGCTCCAGCACAACTTGCGCAGGTTCATGCCTTGGCTCAACCCGTACGTACTTCTGCACTAGCACAATGTAAAGGGAAGCACTCTTTGCCACAAATCAGAAGTTTAGTGAGAAATCACTAAATCAAGGAAAATGCTCTTTAGCCTTTCCTCATTCTGCTCGAGTCGTTGACTGGGTGGAAAGTACTGCTCTCCTTAATAGAGACAACCAAATCTCTATCGGGAAGATGAGTTCCATTCAGAACAAACCTTCCATGCAAAAGGGGATTTTGCCCACTCCAAAGAGATCAGGGCAGGATCTACCAACCTTATGTATTTCAAGATCCCGACGAGGCAAACTACTAGTATCTCAAGTAGATACACAAGCAGCCCCCCTGTCAAACTTGCGCACCTATATCAACAGCTGCCAATTAGGCTCAACCACGAAAAATCATAAGATGCATCAAGCGTAACCCGCACCAGTTGCTAACTTACATCAGAGGAAGAATGCTGAGGTGAAAGATCCTGTGACTTATGCTAACCAGCTTAGCACGTCCTTGTACACTCAAGGTACATGACACCTCAGGAACAGGAACCATGTCCCGAATATCATCAAGGACTATATTCCTGCAACTTCTTTTTGTCCTGTTAGTGACCTCCGTGAACTCTTAATACAGAAGCGGAAGGTTGCAAATCCATCCCGTCCAGCGGTGGTCCAACAACAAGAACATCATAGCAACCACCATCATGAAGTTGTCATCAAATGCTGCTGTCAGTCAGCCAAGTGGTCCATCTTTGACCGTTTGAATTATGTTCAGACTCCTGAACCAATCCTAGTGGACGAAGATGAACTACTCTATGCTTCTGTCAACATGGCATTTCGAAGCACTGGGGGTAGAAAACGTCTAAGACGTAATGCATTCCGTAATCCTAGTCAGCAATACTTCGATCGGATTCATGAATCCGGTGAAGGAGTATACCAATATACTCGATCAAGAAGTCGAGATACAATCGGTCAAAAGAATCTTCATGATTCAAACCAAGATTCCTTCAGTCAAAAAGATATCCCTATCACTTATTCCGGGGGTAGTTCTTTATGTGACTTTGATGTTGACAGTGAAAGTTCTGAAAGGACCATTCTTTCCACTAGCTCGTCTTCAAAGGCTAGAGAAGTTATTGCTTATGCCGTCACAGAAGATCAAGATACCTCTACTTCTTTCAGTCAAGAGCAGAGAATTGCTGCTTTGGAGGCTAGTTTGAAGAACATGGCTGCGATGATGGCAGGCATGCATGCAGTGATTATGGCACAACATACAGTTCCACCCGTTGCGAATCTGATTCTGACTAAAGAACCTGTGACAACATCCATTCCCACCAATATTGATCTGGGGGTACAATCTCCTTACACTGCTTCCATTCCTGTACAGGCTATTCCAAGTCAATCCGGTGCAGGGGTGGTACTTATCATGCGGTACCCCCTTCTAACACATTGAATCAATCTACTACTCCACAATCAATAGGAGATACCAATGAGGTCGTAAAACTTTTACGTACTCAATTTGAAGCTTTCAAACAGAAGGATGGCCTGCAGAAGCTTGGGATCAAACAACCCTATCCTATAGAATAGAAAGAGGTCCAATTTTCTCCTAAATATAAGTCCCCTACCAATATGCTATTTGATGGCAGCACGTCTCCAAGTCAATACCTCAACCACTTTGAAGTAATGACTGATCAACTTCAACCAAATAATGCTCTTCTTACTAGAGTATTTGTTGGCTATTTAGCTGGTACAACATATGACTGGTATCGTAGTTTACCAGATGGGTGCATAAGCTCTTTCATTGAACGGTTCCGCCGTGAAGCACTCAAAATGCCTCTCGGAACTCCAGATGCTTTAACTATAGACACTTGCAAATCAAACTTGTTGCCTATAATCAGCATGTGGACAAGATCAACACAGTTCCAGGATTGGCCCTCTTTTATAATGAATGCCAAAGCCGCAGAAGAGTGCGCTGAAAAATTCAAGCAATTAGGCATTCAAATGCCTAATCTTGACAAAGATGAACGTGCTACACCAAATGGCCGTCAGAACAATCGCAAGAGCAAGGAGACTTTAGCTATTAACCTCAAAGGCAAAGAAGCTCTAGCCATCAATGTAAATTAGCCAACATCTATCCCTTCAGCACCACCACAACAGACACCTCATCCAAAAAAAGAATACTCTTTTGATGAAGATGATACCATGAGTATCTTTGATTGTCTTATCAAGAGCAACAAACTCCAACTGCCAGAACCTAGACGGCCAGATGAAGTTGGTAAGATTGACCATCCTAAATATTGTGCCTACCACAGGTTTGTTGGACATCCAACTCGAGCGTGCTATGTGCTCAAGGGTAAAATACAAGAGATGGTCAATTTTGGTGCAATAACTCTCTAACAATATGAGAAAATTGTAACGGCTAATGTCGTCTCTTTACAGTTTGGAGATTTTTTGGCTCAATTTGTGCAGGACGGTATCATCCCCATCCCAAGAACTACTCTGGAGATTGTTAATCTTCCACCTGTATGGACAGATGGTCTTGTTCCTCTGTCTACTGATAAAGGAGAGATCATATGGATACATCCAGATTTAGTGGCGGACTTTGAAACACCATCTTCTTCCACCAACTCCAAAAAGGCCACTAAAAATAAATCATGTTACATGATTTCATTTGGTGAGCATTGTCTTCCACCTCTAGCTGCTACCTTCATCCCGACAGCAATAATCCTTCTTCTTCTTCTTCCACTGATAAGACAACATTCTCAAAATTAGAAGCCAAATACCAACCAGCTTTCCATCTGTACAGTCCACAATCTCGTGAACTCTTGACGAAGATGGGATATGATCTACAAGAGGACTCTGGTTTGAATTATGGAAAAGGGTCTCCTGTACCTATTTCTTTATGTCTTTCTCACAACCAATCTCCGGTTGGTTTGGGTTACTGGACAAACTCTCCATCTCACCGAAGGAAATCTTCCAGAAATAAGATCCAAGCAAAGAACTTCAATATAGTGTCCTTTGAGCCTGTATCCGAGAAAGAAGTCTTGACTGGTACCAGGTCTGGGAAACCTTACCTTAGGGACTATTCAGAAGGTTAAGAAGACCCCGCTCCAGCTCTAGAGGCTCCTCAAGCATCATCTTCTCCTGCTGTCAATGTTCCGTCAGCTTCATCACCTCCGATAGAGCCAACTCTTCCTAAATCGACGACATTTGACAAAGGAAAATAGCCTGTCCGTTTCGACAAAGTATTAAAAAAGACTCTAACTTTGGGACTTGAGAAGCCATATAACTTTGATATACTGGCTCAGCTGGCTAATACTCCAGCAAGATTGTCCATATTTGAGCTACTTCGTCTTTCAAGGAAAACTCGAGAAACGTTGAGTGAAGCTTTAATGCAAGCTGATACTTGTCTAGCACTTCTCAAGAAACCAGAGGATGAGCCTATAACATGTCTTCATTGTCATAGTGTGATGGAGCTGATGCCAAACATCACCTTCACACAAGACGATATACTATTAGAAGATAATCGTCATGATCGACCCCTCTACTTTTCGGGATATGTTGATACCACGAAGGTTGATCGTATCCTGATCGATCCTGGGTCTACGCTCAGCATCAAGACAAAGACTCTACTAGATGCATTGAAGATTCATGTACATAATCTTTCAACAACCATCACGACAATCCTAGGATTCAATTCTGGGAGAAGTGAACCTTTGGGGAAGATTCGCCTGAAAGTTCAAATAGTTAATCTTCGTACGAAAGTTACTTTCTACATGATCGACAATCACTGCTTTTACAATACTTTGCTGGAAAGACCCTTTCTGCATGAGCATAATATTGTACCATCCATTTTACATCAATATTTCAAATATGTGGATGCTAATGGAGAAGTCCAAATGGAAGTAGCTGACCTGAATCCCTTCAGGGGGGTTGAAACATATTTTACGGACTCTCGGATGTACAAAGAGGAGTTTATGAAAGTTGTATTGGCAATGGATAGTGAGGAGGATCAGAAATATACTTCAAAAGATGTTCTCGTGATCCCCGTCAAAGGACATGCTATTTGTCCTTCTTCTTTGCAGACATTGACCATACATCTTTTCTCTCATAACAAATAGCCTCCTGTTTGTAGTGCCCAGTCCCTTCATCGTGTCCCATACTCCGTCCATAGGGTGCGCGAGAAAGGAACACTGTCGCTATCGATTCGGTCGGGACCGATAGGTCGGGATCGATCGAATCGATCGAACGGGAACAGATGAATTAAAATCTATTCCCCGTTATGGAATGGCTTCTTCGGAACCAAGTTCCATATTCAGCGGGTTGCGCCTCAAGGATTGACTCTGCGGCTGAGTCGGAAGAGACCTTCCGTTGCTCTATTTTTTTTTACGCCGCTTGCGTTGGTTTCGGCTTTGGTTTTTTGAATATTTTTTAGTGAATGTTTTCGATGGTTTTCATGGCTTGCATTTCGAACCCGCATTTCCTATCGAACTTCTTGAATAATACAGTGTTCTAATCGGTTGCTTGTGCGATTTCAGGTAATCGTGTAGGCGACGTCTAGCACGACCAACAAGTTCTCTCGCCTCAAGCAAAACTCAAGGTGAGTGGTTGACCTTTCTCTTTTCGACTCCTTCTTAGTTCAATCAATAATAGTGTTGCAAAAGAAATGATAAATGGAAAGGCACGGACACTCTGTAAACTGTAGAAATGCTTTAATAAAAGAATGACTCAATTAAAGTGTGGATTCTACCTGAGTAAAATTAATAAGTCTAACTCGGTCATTGGACAACTTGTCAACAAGGAGAGAGTTTCCTTGAGCGACAACCCGGGGCCACGGGACCGACTCGGCCTAGGAGGAAACACGGTATAGCTGTGCTAGATGATAACACGGGTTATGAGGGGACTTTCAGCAGGGCTTGCTACTTGCGTTGAAAGGGCTCCTACTAATAAAGCTATAAGTCCAGGATGACTTGTGGTGTCAGTGACCAATCACACGTAATATTACACTTGGTATGAAAATGATAACAATTGACAGGGAAGAACGTGGTAAGTCTCATAAGGCACGGCACGGTCCGCCGTGGGTAAGTTTCAATATATTTTATACTATACTTGATTGAAAATCATTAGGATGGTTAGAAACATTCATCAACTAAGTCATATAAACTCTTCAACCAAATAAGAGCTTGGAACTCAAATAGCCATGCACCAGTACAAAGTGTAATGTACTAATCCTCGCTCACCACGCAGGTACCCCGAACCACGAAGGGCGTGCCATTTAAAGCTCAAGGCGATGCGAACACTTTTGAAGCCTCGTCCGTGTGTTGAAGGCTTATTTTTGAATCCTTTTGAAGACTTCGCACTCAATACAAAAGAAGAAAGTATGACGATTCGACTTCCCTCGATAGCAGGTGAAAAGTGTAATTATTTTGCTTGTAAAAAGGGATGTAATGTTTGGAACGACTATCTCATCATCGTTCATTTTGTAATTGAGTCATGTTTTAGCCCGTACGGCAATGATAGTAATGGAGCCAATGTAAATAAAGTTATATTATAAATGAAAAGTCTACTTCTATTTCAAATGTGTCAATTAATTTCTCTGCGTACTCTAACTCGATGTTGTGTTTCGGATAACCTTATGACTATGTCTTGTGCGATCGTAACTTAGGTTCGTACGGCATCACGTCCGGAGGACGAATACCGATTCTACGGAATCGGGGCCTGACATAATGGTATCAGAGCACGGCTTTACATCCTTTGGCCTCGTATCTAGAATTTCAAACCTTTGACCCCGCATCGATGAGATAAGTTGTTCCATATAATGAGTCCGTAATAAATTGAGACTGATGTATTTGCCTTCGTATTGCAGAAGCGCCGGAACCCACGGTCGAGCAAGAGCAGAGCGCTTCTATCAGCTCTAGTAGTTCGTGGGTCGGAGCTTCTACCAATACTATCGAAAGGATGCTGTACATGATGGAGGCACAGCAGAAACAGTCCGAGAACCGACATCAATAGACAGAGGCACGATAGGCCCAGTTCGAAGCTCACTTCGACGCACAAGCTAAGTTGCAATAAAAGCAACTAGATACTCTGCAGTAGATCGTCCAGACAATTGTGGCCAATAAAAATTCTACGACTGCGCCTACTATCTCCGTGCCGACGGTCCAACCCATTGAAGTCGACAAGGAGGAGCCCGAGCGTCAACCGGCGGCACCGAAAAAAATACAACTTTGAAGTGTCAGAATTCAAAAAAGCGTGCCGTACTTCCTTCAGCGGTACCGAAGGCCCCTCTATGGCAATCCACTGGTTGGAAGAGCTGGAAGATCACTTCGAGCGCCTCGGTATTGAAGAATCAAAGCAAGTCGCCTGCGCACAATTTCAACTACGGTTGAACGCGCACGACTGGTGGGCCGTACACAAGCGACCGATCCGATGTGACAATAACTCAGTGCCGATCTCTTGGACCACGTTCCGTAAAGCCTTTGAAGTTGAGTACCTTCCCTCCGCCGTTCGCCAAGCGAATGAGAATGAATTCATGCAGTTGAGACAAAAGAACCGGACAGTAGAACAGTATGCCGCAAAATTCAATAAATTGTCCAAATTTAATGGTGCGTTTCTTCCTACAGAGGAGTGTCGTATTCGACAGTTCAAAGTGGGTCTGCGACGCTCTATCGGTGCGCATATAGGTTTTTCGGAGTACAAGACCACGGAAGATGCTCTAAATTATGCTCTCCGCCTTGAGAGCCAGTTCCCTCATGTTGCTGCGGACTTTGTGTGCAATTCCAATCACAAACGTCCTAGCTATATAGGAGGGCAACAATCACGAATCGAAGCATCCAAACAATGGCGGCTATGGAGGACATAACTCATTCCCTCTCTGCACCAAGTGCAACCACTTCGGACATACTGACAAGAAATGTACTATCTTAGATGGGGGATATTTCTTTTGCGGACAAAAGGGGGCACAAATTTTGAGATTGCATGGCTCAAAGACAAAATCACAACGCACCACCACAACAAAACCGTCAAAAGAATCGAGGACAGGCGCCCCGACCTCCTCAGCCCACTCAACCCAACAACCAAGACCGACGTCCTAATGCTCAAGGACGTATCTTCGTCCTGACTCGAGATGAGGCGTTCGCTTCCGATACTGTTGTGACAGGTATATTGAATTTTAATAATGTACCTGCTCGTGCGTTATTTGATTCAGGCACTTCGCTTACTTTCATATCGGCGGACTTCGCCTTCGAGCACAAATTTCCTATAATGTCGTTAGACCTTGATCTTAGCATAAGTATGCCTTCGGGCGTGCCACTACTCCCAAATTTAGCCTACGAGAGAGGAACCATATGTATTGGGGGTCAAAAGGCCAGTCTTGATGCGATAGTTCTAGATATGAAGGACTTCGACATCATTCTGAGTATGGATTGGCTCGATCCTTGCAACACTACCATCGACTGCGCAGGAAAGAAGGTCACCTTCCGCATACCTGGAGTGCCCGAATTCTGCTATTCGTATGGTGAAGCATTGCCGACCTGCATGGTGATCTCGGCAATTTCTGGTCGAAAGCTGCTGCTGTAACTCCCTGTTTTCTGAAATTAGAGATTTTTGAAAAATTATTATTTTTATTATTTAATAATAGTGATTAGGGCATGATATGGTTTATAGTGTTTATTAGTGTGTTTAAACCATTTTCTAAGTCATGCTAAGTCATGACTTATGACTTTGTGATTTTGGTTAGTATAACTTAGTGTAAACCCTAGTTTTCTCTAACCTATAAGTTGCCATGACCATGAGAGCTTAGCCATAGGCTTAGAACATCAAATTAGTGGTTTTTGACCAAAAGGGTATTTTGGTAATTTTCTAGACTTTATTTGTGATTATGTGATTTTTAATATTATTTAATTCTTGGTGGATCTCATGTTTAGTCCCTAACCTATCCTACCTTAAACTAGAAGTTAGCCACTAACCTAGAATCATTAGGATGATGTTTTGGTCATGGGATAAAGGTTTAAATATCTAGACTTTGACTTTAAGGATATTTTCCTTAAACCATGCAAAATATCACACCCCTTTACCAAAAGTCCATGCCTTAGCCTAGAAGGAAGGCCAAGGACACCCCCCCCCATGCTTGGCCGGCCAAGGACACCCCCCCTTGGCAGCCCACCTTTGATAAATACCCCATGGATTAATTCATGAACAAAATTACATGAATTTTATTCCACAAAAATTCCCTTTTACTCAAACCTTGATAACTTGATCATTTGTGATCCAAATTGACTCTAGTCTTTTGCATTGGAACCCTACAACATCTAGGGAGCTAAGGGAAGCAAGAAATCTAGAATTTGGGAGCTTGGGCATCATCGAGTTGGAGATCACACAACCCCTTTTTTCATTGATTTCCTTGGAATTTCACCAATAGGTAAATACATCCAAACCTAGTCTAATTCCTGTTTTTCTTTCATAAATGCATTCATATAGGGATAACAATACTGTGGGTAAAGTTTGGTGGGATTTTGATGTGATTTGGTGTCCGTATCGGACACGTATCATGGGTTTAATATAGGTGTTTGGTTGAATGCCTCAAAGGAGAGGACTTCCAGTTTTTACAAAACTTTTTATACAAAAACCTAGTCTTAGGTTTCCTAACCCTAACCCTAGTCTACTGCACTCAAACCAATACAGTGTCCGTGTCCAAATTGGACACGAACCCGACAGGACACACTGTGCACAAGTGCACAGTAATGCCCTGCTACCCGACACCTAGTGTGCACAGCACAGGCCATTAGGACACGTAAAAATTGACACAGACAAGGGGGCAATGTCTGCGAACATGCCCCCAAAGTCTCGTGTGGTGTCGTGTCGTGTCGAGTGAGAAAACTCACTCGCACGGGACACGCACTGGTCACGCACACACGCACAGACACCAACTTCGAGTGTCTCGTGTCGCACGGACACGACACGATGACACCTCGTGGTGACACGGGCATGAAGCCCTATACGTGGCGTACACGTGGACACGAGCACGTGGTGCTTCGTGTCCTGTGTCGCGTGTACGATACGTGTGAACGCGTGCACGACGCTGTTTTTGTGTGCACGTATCAGTGCTTACCCGAGCTGGGTTTTTGGGAGTTTGGACACACGAAAACGTGTCGTGGTGTCGTGTAAGTGTCTTGGGATCCTAGAGTATCTATGGGGTGTCAGTTACCAACCCTTGGTTGGGAGTCTTAGCTCGTTGGGTTGCGTGAAAATCGAATTACCCTAAATTCCAGTGCACTGTGCACAGTCCCAGTTTTGAGTTTGTTTCCCAGTTTTGAAAATCGAATTTCGATTCGATTTTGTTTATGTTTAATACATTAGACTAGTGTATTTTAGTGTGTAGATGTGAAGTGCATAGGTATTTGTGAGGGTAGGTCGAATTTGGGGAGATTTGGTTGTGTGTGTGTGGTTCTGGAATTGTTCCAGAACCTGGGAACAATCCCCCCCCTGTCCTGACTGTTCACAGTCTCTCTCTCTCCCTCACTGTCTCACTCTCTCTCTTTCCCTTTGTCTTTCTATATATATATGTGTAATATATATATAGTTATATATATGTATTGTATATATATATATATATATATATATATATATATATATATATATATATATATATATATATAAATGATATATATGTATATTTGTATTAGGTCTCCTTAGGTCAAATATAATGTATTATAAGTATATGGGTTTGTATTGATATTGGGTGGTGATAGATAGTGTGTATCTATATATATAGATATAGTTATAGTTATATATATATGACTCCTAGTTATAGGTTTATATGAAAAACCCATCATTAGCCTATGGCCTAGGTTTACTAGCCTATGGTTGGGGCTAGCCATAATGACCCAAAACCCATTGTTGACCCTTGTTGACTGAAAGTTGACCAAAGTCAACCTTAGGTCAAAAGTGACCTAGTTAACCTAGAAATGACTAGGAATGACCTAAATCAACTAGTTTGACTAGTTTGACTAAAACCCTATTGACTTAACTTTGACTAGTATTGACTTAACTTTGACTAGTATTGACTTAACTTTGACTAGTATTGACTTAACTTTGACTAGTTTGACTTTAGAGTTGACCAAGAGTTGACTTTTGACCAGATTGACCTAGAATCATGTAGTATGCATAGTAGACTTCATTTTTACTATTTAGAATACATTATGACTTATGTTGCTCTGATCAGGAGCCAGACACCTCTCCTCAGACTGCATATTCTCTACAGACATTCATACAGCAGGCGAGTACATTCTCTGACCGTTTCATACTTGTTCAGGCTTTACTTCTCGCTCTAGATTACTTTACTTGTTGCTGTCACATTTGTAACACGGATTGGTACTATATGGATCTTTACATAAGATGTTATCTCCCTCGGGAGCATCGGGTACTTCATGTTATGTACGTTTCACTATCATCATGTACTCCTATGCTTCCATCATTCATGTGCACTCATGTGATCATGTACTCTCATGTTCACAGAGCCCTCATGTATACTATCACGTGCACCCTTTCATGGGCCCCATGTGATATCATGTATAATAACGTAACTTGTATAGATCCTTGTGTATTGATTGGGGAAACGGGGGAGTAGAAGTGGACATGTGAATAATTCCAAAGTAGTGTAATCATGTGCAAACTCAGTAGTGTAATCATGTATAAATTCTAGCCATTCACATGCCTATCTTGTGCTCTACATCACTAGTCACTTACAGTTCTCTATATACAGTAGATATTTCATTACAGCTATCTCTTTTACAGCGTATATTTCCTTTCAGCAGTTCATGTATCTTACTCTATTGCCAGTATCGTATTTCCTAACCTGTTATGAACTGTGTGAGATGTATTGTGCTCGTTCCTGTCCTGACTGGACCTGTTGAAAATATTACAGAGGATGAGGACGAGGCATGGGTGACTACTTATTATGGAGCAGGACTAGATGACACTTGTATTGAGGACCCTCAGCAGGTTCTACCTACAGCTGAGGAGGATGTTCCAGTAGTCTAGACCAGTTTAGTCTAGGCAGTCTTTTCTACTACATTTTGTCTCACATTCTGTGTTGTATTTTGAGATGTGGAGATGTATAGACTCTTAGACTTATTGTATTATGAGTTGACATTCTGGATGTTATGTATCCTAGACCTTTAGACTTATTTCATCTATGCTATGGTTCTCTTTGAGTTGCTATCTATCTTCTGTCTTTCATTTTTCTACCTTAGATGTGATTGAGACTATATATTGTGATGTTACCTCCATTCGGAGTGTATGAACTGTACAGGTACCTTATATTGTTAGATGATTACCTAGGATAGCGTTCTACCGTCGACACTGCGGCGTAGGCTGGACGTACCCACTTCTCGTGCCCTTACTCTAGGGTGCGGGTCGTGACACGTTTTTAGTGGTGGCCCATGCAGGTCTAGTTTATGTGGTGGTATTCGAACTAGAGTATCGCCACAGCCTGCAGTAGGAATTAGGATGTAGTTGAGGTACTCAATCACATTAGGAAAAACTCTTATCTAAATCTCTGCTATCTAAATTCTTGCTGATATTGTTTTTCTTTTGGAAATAAACTGTCTCCTTTGACTATATCGTTTCTTCTCCGTATTGATTTTCTTGTTGATCTGTCTTCAGGATGGTGGAGACACGGTCGCAGCGTCTCGGTCCAGGTGACACCACTGAGAGGTCTGCCACCTCTCGTCCAGCTCACCAGGACCCGGGGACTGCAGCTCCCCTTACTCCAGCTCATGTGGGAGTTTCTGCCACTTTTGGAGGTGTACCTCTATCTATTCGGGGTACCATCCCAGCTACCCCAGACATGCCTGCCCCGCAGTTTCGTCAGCCTCAGTTCCAGCAGCACCAGCAGCATCAGCAGAAGCAGCAGTACCAGCAGCAGATGCCATCTGGGTATGTGGATGCTGTGCAGATGTTTTCATATTTCCAGCAGTTTCTAGAGTCGCAGCAGACCCAGCAGCAGCGTCAGACGACGGCATTTACCAGAGGCATTGATGATGTCCATCAGCTGGCTACAGCGACGATAGAGAGGTTGGCAGCCCAGCCGCAGGGAGGAGCAGGACCGCCGCGACAGCAGAGGATTCCAGGTATCTAGGACTTCAAGAAGATGAACCCCAGGGACTTCTTGGGTACTGAGGGGATACTTTATGCTGATGACTGGATCGAGCACATTGAGGAGATCTTTCGACTAGCGGAGATACCAGTCGGACTCCAGGTCGAGGCAGCAGCCAGCCAGATGCGGGATCTTGCCCGTACCTGGTATCAGACGGATCCGAGAGTAGGTACTCCAGGGCAGGCATGGGGAGCTTTCAAGGAGCTCTTCAAGGGGAAGTTTTTCCCAGATCAGGCAGTCGGTGCTTTGGAGACACAGTTCGAGAACCTGGTTCAGGGGAACCAGACCGTAGAGGAGTACGCCGGTGAGTTTTGCCGGTTGAGCAGATTCGTGGAGGGCCTTAGCGAGGCAGTGAAGGCGAGGAGGTTCAGGAAGGGCTTGGTCAAGGAAGTCAAGTCCTTGACCAAGAGTGAGAGGAGTGCCACCTTTGAGGATATTCTAGCAGGAGCGATGGCGGCTGAGGATGATCTTGAGCTGAAGCTCAAGAGGGGCCGCGACACCCAGGGAGCTGGCAGCAGTGGAGGACAGGCCAAGAGGCCTCATTTTCAGCACCAGCAGCAGAGGCCATTCCAGCAGCAGAGGCCGTTCCAGCAGGTGCAGCAGCCGAGGCACCAGCAGCAGGCACCCAGGCAGCAGGTCGTCACTTGCACTTTCTGTAAGAAGCAGGGTCATGGATGGAATGACTGCAGAAAGAGGCTTGGCAGATGTCTACTATGTGGTTCTGGAGACCACCAGCTGAGGGAGTGTCCCATGTCTTCGGGACGACCAGTTCAGGGAGGCGGAGCCAAGGCTCCGGCAGGGCAGCAGAAGGGACCTTTGCCGACTCAGCAGCAGAGGTTCACCCAGCACCAGCATCAGGCCAGGGGAGGACAGCAGGGACGAGCCTATGCCATGGCAGCAGAGGATGCCGAGGTTACTGGAGAGCTGATAGCAGGTTCTATTCTTCTCGACTCTATTCCAGCTTATGCATTGTTCGATTCTGGGGCTTCCCATAGCTTTGTATCAGTATCTTTTGTGATTCGACATCATGTTATATCTGAATCGTTGCCTAGGACTTGCAAGATTACGACCGAGGGTGGCATTATCCTCGTTCGTGATATTTGCAAGGGACGAAGAGTAGTTATGGGAGGCCGAGAGTTGGATGTGTGTTTGCTCGTAATGCCACTACCGAACTACGATATTGTACTCGGTATGGATTGGTTGAGCATGCACCATGCCAGCATAGATTGCCGCGGGGGTAAAGTTCTGTTCAGAGCGCCAGGAGAGCCAGAGTTTGTATATTCCAGACGGCAGGCAGAGCAGACTTGTGGAGTTTTCTGTGGAGCTTCTGTTGAGGAGCAGCCAGCTTCACATCCATTGATTGTTGAGTTCATGGACGTGTTTCCAGAGGAATTGCCTGGACTTCCACCAGATAGAGACGTTGAGTTCTCGATAGACTTGGTTCCAGGTGCGGAACCCATTTCACAGCACGTCTATCGAGTGAACAACAGCGAGCTGGTGGAATTGAAGAAGCAGGTGGATGAGTTGCAGGACAAGGGCTTCATCCGCTCTAGTTCTTCACCTTGGGGTGCACCGGTACTCTTTGTACCGAAGAAGGATGGGTCGGTACGTATGTGTATCGACTACAGGGCACTCAACAGTCTGACGATCAAGAACAGATATCCACTGCCGCGGATCGATGATCTTTTCGATCAGTTGAGCGGAGCTCGGGTATTCTCGAAGATTGATCTGAGGTCAGGCTACCATCAGGTAAAGGTGAAGAGGGAGGACATCCCGAAGACGGCGTTCAGGATGCGGTACGGCCAGTTCGAGTTTATGGTGATGCCGTTTGGGTTGACGAATGCTCCGGCGGTGTTCATGAACTTGATGAACAAGGTGTTCCACCAGTACTTAGATAAGTTCGTGGTGGTGTTCATCGATGACATCCTGGTGTACTCGAAGACCGAGGAGGAGCACGAGGAGCACTTGAGAGTGGTCCTGGAGACTCTCAGACAGGAGCAGCTTTACGGCAAGCTCTCGAAGTGCGAGTTCTTCCTCGACAGAGTTGACTTCCTGGGTCATGTAGTGACTGGAGATGGGATCTCAGTCGACCCGAGGAAGATATCAGCAGTTGAGGCTTGGGCAGCGCCGACGTCAGTGGCAGAGATCAGGAGCTTCCTAGGATTGGCAGGCTACTACAGGAGGTTCGTCCAGGATTTCTCCCGGGTTGCAGAGCCGTTGTCTAGGCTGACCCGGAAGGACGCAGAGTTTCTCTGGTCAGAGGAGTGTCAGACCGCTTTCGATGAGTTGAAGAAGCGGTTAACGACAGCCCCGATTCTGACATTGCCATCAGGATCAGGCGGGTTCACTATCTACAGTGATGCCTCGGGGAAGGGTTTGGGTTGTGTCTTGCAGCAGCATGGGAAGGTGATTGCCTATGCTTTCAGGCAGTTACGGCCCCATGAGAAGAACTACCCTACCCATGATTTTGAGTTGGCGGCAGTTATCTTTGCTCTGAAGCTGTGGAAATACTATTTGTACGGAGAGCGCGTAGAGATATTTACAGACCACAAGAGCTTGAAGTACGTGTTTACGCAGAAGGAGCTGAATATGAGGCAGCGTAGATGGCTGGAGCTGATGAAGGACTTTGATATTCTTCTGCAGTATCACCCGGGGAAGGCCAACGTAGTGGCCGATGCTTTGAGCAGATATCCGACAGCTATGTTCTTGACGATGGATCGTCACTTGTTAGCGGACTTGGAGAGCCTTGGGATCGAGGTGATTGTGCCGGGAGTACAGATGCAGATGTTGGGTCTCCAGATTCAGTCGGACTTGATTGATAGGATCAAGTCGGCTCAGTTCGATGATGTTTCTCTACGAAGCATCAGGGAGCAGGTCAGCCAGGGATTTGCGGACGATGAGTTCACTCTTACAGCAGATGGCGCATTGAGGCACGGTTCCCGGCTGTGTGTGCCCCGTGAAGACTTTCGAGAGCAGGTTATGCAGGAGGCCCACCGTTCTCAGTACTCGATACATCCGGGAGCCAACAAGATGTATAGGGATCTGAGAGAGCATGTATGGTGGAGTGGGATGAAGCGCGAGGTAGCACACTTCGTAGCCAGGTGTTTGATCTGCCAGCAGGTCAAGGCAGAGAGGCAGAGGCCAGGAGGACTGTTGCAGCCATTACCCATTCCGGAGTGGAAGTGGGAGCACATCACGATGGACTTCATTTTGGGATTGCCGCGTACTCTAGGAGGGAAGGATGCGATTTGGGTCATCGTCGACAGGTTGACCAAATCGGCCCACTTTTTGCCATTCAAAGTGGGTTTGTCTACAGAGAAGCTGTCAGAGATGTATATGAGGCAGATAGTCAGACTTCATGGGATTCCAGTGAGCATTGTATCAGACAGGGACAGCCGTTTCACTTCACATTTCTGGAGGAGCTTGCATATTAGCTTGGGCACTCAGCTCAAGTTTAGTACTGCATACCACCCGCAGACAGACGGACAGTCAGAGCGAACCATTCAGACGCTGGAGGACATGTTGAGGACTTGTGTACTGGACTTTGGAGGATCTTGGGAGAGTCACCTGCACTTAGTAGAGTTTGCATATAACAACAGCTTTCAGGCCAGCATCGAGATGTCCCCTTTCGAGGTACTGTACGGGCGTAGATGTCGTACACCCTTGTCTTGGGATGATGTAGGGGAGCGAGTTTTATTGGGGCCTGAGATGGTTGTAGATACAGCAGAGAAGGTGAAGCTTATCAGAGATCGGCTTCGCGTGGCGCAGGACAGACATCGGCATTGGGCCGATAGCCACCGCAGACCTTTGGAGTTTGAGGTACAGTTTAGAGATAGGATTAGAATTAGGTTGTCTTGTTTGTGTTTTGATAATCATGTTTGTTTATCATATTTAAATTGAGACCTTGTTTGTGATTAGGTCGGAGACCAGGTATTCCTGAGGATATCTCCGACACGTGGCACGATACGTTTTGGTGGAGGTGGGAAGCTTAGCCCGCGTTTCATCGGCCCTTTCGTTATCAGCGGGAGAGTCGGTGACGTGTCTTACAGGCTAGACTTACCACCAGCATTGGTTGGAGTCCACAACGTATTTCACGTATCGCAGTTGAGACGGTATGTGGCAGATCCTAGCCATGTACTTGATCATTCCGAGATCGAGGTTGGTCCTACTCTTCGTTATCCAGAGCAGCCTGTTGAGATTCTGGATCGACGGGAGAAGGCGTTGAGGAACCAGACGATACCATTAGTTCGTGTCGCATGGAGGCATCATTCTCCAGGAGAGTCCACCTGGGAACGGGAGGATGAGATGCGCGAGCGAAACCCTTATCTATTTGTACCTTGAGGTATGATTTCTATCCTTCTCATTTGTTTCAGTTTTGTCTTTAAAATTTCGAGGACGAAATTATTGTTAGGAGGGTAGACTTGTAACACCCTGTTTTCTGAAATTAGGGATTTTTGAAAAATTATTATTTTTATTATTTAATAATAGTGATTAGGGCATGATATGGTTTATAGTGTTTATTAGTGTGTTTAAACCATTTTCTAAGTCATGCTAAGTCATGACTTATGACTTTGTGATTTTGGTTAGTATAACTTAGTGTAAACCCTAGTTTTCTCTAACCTAGAAGTTGCCATGACCATGAGAGCTTAGCCATAGGCTTAGAACATCAAATTAGTGGTTTTTGACCAAAAGGGTATTTTGGTAATTTTCTAGACTTTATTTGTGATTATGTGATTTTTAATATTATTTAATTCTTGGTGGATCTCATGTTTAGTCCCTAACCTATCCTACCTTAAACTAGAAGTTAGCCACTAACCTAGAATCATTAGGATGATGTTTTTGTCATGGGATAAAGGTTTAAATATCTAGACTTTGACTTTAAGGATATTTTCCTTAAACCATGCAAAATATCACACCCCTTTACCAAAAGTCCATGCCTTAGCCTAGAAGGAAGGCCAAGGACACCCCCCCCCCATGCTTGGCCGGCCAAGGACACCCCCCCTTGGCAGCCCACCTTTGATAAATACTCCATGGATTAATTCATGAACAAAATTACATGAATTTTATTCCACAAAAATTCCCTTTTACTCAAACCTTGATAACTTGATCATTTGTGATCCAAATTGACTCTAGTCTTTTGCATTGGAACCCTACAACATCTAGGGAGCTAAGGGAAGCAAGAAATCTAGAATTTGGGAGCTTGGGCATCATCGAGTTGGAGATCACACAACCCCTTTTTTCATTGATTTCCTTGGAATTTCACCAATAGGTAAATACATCCAAACCTAGTCTAATTCCTGTTTTTCTTTCATAAATGCATTCATATAGGGATAACAATACTGTGGGTAAAGTTTGGTGGGATTTTGATGTGATTTGGTGTCCGTATCGGACACGTATCATGGGTTTAATATAGGTGTTTGGTTGAATGCCTCAAAGGAGAGGACTTCCAGTTTTTACAAAACTTTTTATACAAAAACCTAGTCTTAGGTTTTCTAGCCCTAACCCTAGTCTACTGCACTCAAACCAATGCGGTGTCTGTGTCCAAATTGGACACGAACCCGACAGGACACACTGTGCACAAGTGCACAGTAATGCCCTGCTACCCGACACCTAGTGTGCACAGCACAGGCCATTAGGACACATAAAAATTGACACAGACAAGGGGGCAATATCTGCGAACATGCCCCCAAAGTCTCGTGTGGTGTCGTATCGTGTCGAGTGAGAAAACTCACTCGCACGGGACACGCACTGGTCACGCACACACGCACAGACACCAACTTCGAGTGTCTCGTGTCGCACGGACACGACACGATGACACCTCGTGGTGACACGGGCATGAAGCCCTATACGTGGCGTACATGTGGACACGAGCACGTGGTGCTTCGGGTCCTGTGTCGCGTGTACGACGCGTGTGAACGCGTGCACGACGCTGTTTTCGTGTGCACATATCAGTGCTTACCCGAGCTGGGTTTTTGGGAGTTTGGACACACGAAAACGTGTCGTGGTATCGTGTCAGTGTCTTGGGATCCTAGAGTATCTATGGGGTGTCAGTTACCAACCCTTGGTTGGGAGTCTTAGCTCGTTGGGTTGCGTGAAAATCGAATTACCCTAAATTCCAGAGCACTGTGCACTGTCCCAGTTTTGAGTTTGTTTCCCAGTTTTGAAAATCGAATTTCGAATCGATTTTGTTTATGTTTAATACATTAGACTAGTGTATTTTAGTGTGTAGATGTGAAGTGCATAGGTATTTGTGAGGGTAGGTCGAATTTGGGGAGATTTGGTTGTGTGTGTGTGGTTCTGGAATTGTTCCAGAACCTGGGAACAATCCCCCCCCCCTGTCCTGACTGTTCACAGTCTCTCTCTCTCCCTCACTGTCTCACTCTCTCTCTTTCCCTTTGTCTTTATATATATATATGTGTAATATATATATAGTTATATATATATATGTATTGTATATATATATATATATATATATATATATATAAATGATATATATGTATATTTGTATTAGGTCTCCTTAGGTCAAATATAATGTATTATAAGTATATGGGTTTGTATTGATATTGGGTGGTGATAGATAGTGTGTATCTATATATATAGATATAGTTATAGTTATATATATATGACTCCTAGTTATAGGTTTATATGAAAACCCCATCATTAGCCTATGGCCTAGGTTTACTAGCCTATGGTTGGGGCTAGCCATAATGACCCAAAACCCATTGTTGACCCTTGTTGACTGAAAGTTGACCAAAGTCAACCTTAGGTCAAAAGTGACCTAGTTAACCTAGAAATGACTAGGAATGACCTAAATCAACTAGTTTGACTAAAACCCTAACTAGTTTGACTAGTATTGACTTAACTTTGACTAGTTTGACTTTAGAGTTGACTAAGAGTTGACTTTTGACCAGATTGACCTAAAATCATGTAGTATGCATAGTAGACTTCATTTTACTATTTAGAATACATTATGACTTGTGTTGCTCTGATCAGGAGCCAGACACCTCTCCTCAGACTGCATATTCTCTACAGACATTCATACAGCAGGCGAGTACATTCTCTGACCGTTTCATACTTGTTCAGGCTTTACTTCTCGCTCTAGATTACTTTACTTGTTGCTGTCACATTTGTAACACGGATTGGTACTATATGGATCTTTACATGAGATGTTATCCCCCTCGGGAGCATCGGGTACTTCATGTTATGTGCGTTTCACTATCATCATGTACTCCTATGCTTCCATCATTCATGTGCACTCATGTGATCATGTACTCTCATGTTCACAGAGCCCTCATGTATACTATCACGTGTACCCTTTCATGGGCCCCATGTGATATCATGTATAATAACGTAACTTGTATAGATCCTTGTGTATTGATTGGGGAAACGGGGGAGTAGAAGTGGACATGTGAATAATTCCAAAGTAGTGTAATCATGTGCAAACTCAGTAGTGTAATCATGTATAAATTCTAGCCATTCACATGCCTATCTTGTGCTCTACATCACTAGTCACTTACAGTTCTCTATATACAGTAGATATTTCATTACAGCTATCTCTTTTACAGCGTATATTTCCTTTCAGCAGTTCATGTATCTTACTCTATTGCCAGTATCGTATTTCCTAACCTGTTATGAACTGTGTGAGATGTATTGTGCTCGTTCCTGTCCTGACTGGACCTGTTGAAAATATTACAGAGGATGAGGACGAGGCATGGGTGACTACTTATTATGGAGCAGGACTAGATGACACTTGTATTGAGGACTCTCAGCAGGTTCTACCTACAGCTGAGGAGGATGTTCCAGTAGTCTAGACCAGTTTAGTCTAGGCAGTCTTTTCTACTATATTTTGTCTCACATTCTGTGTTGTATTTTGAGATGTGGAGATGTATAGACTCTTAGACTTATTGTATTATGAGTTGACATTCTGGATGTTATGTATCCTAGACCTTTAGACTTATTTTATCTATGCTATGGTTCTCTTTGAGTTGCTATCTATCTTCTGTCTTTCATTTTTCTACCTTAGATGTGATTGAGACTATATATTGTGATGTTACCTCCATTCGGAGTGTATGAACTGTACAGGTACCTTATATTGTTAGATGATTACCTAGGACAGCGTTCTACCGCCGACACTGCGGCGTAGGCTGGACGTACCCACTTCTCGTGCCCTTACTCTAGGGTGCGGGTCGTGACAGCTGCATTCCGGATACGAAGGCTACTTGGCGTCCATTCATGACATGAGACAGGATGGTACAAATGCGGGTCAGACCGACGTTGTAGCAGAATTCCCAGACGTGTTCCCGGACTAGCTACCCGGCGTGCCGCCCGATCGAGAAATAGAGTTCACTATCGACACATTTTCTGACACCCGATCGATCTCGAAAGCTCCGTACAGAATAGCCCTGGCAGAATTGAAGGAACTGAAGGCACAACTACAGGAACTACTTGACAAAGGGTTTATCCGTTCGAGTGTCTCGTCGTGGGGTGCGCTCATGCTATTTATGAAAGGGAAGGATGGATCGATGCGGCTCTGTATCGACTACCGGAAATTGAATAAGGCTACCGTTCGGAACAAATACCCCCTGCCCCGCATCGACGACTTGTCTGACCAGCTCCAAGGTACAACGGTATTTTCGAAGATTGATCTGTGATCGGGTTATCACCAACTCAAAGTCAAGCCAGATGACGTACCGAAGTCTACCTTCTGCACTCGCTATGGCCACTACGAGTTCTTGGTAATGTCGTTTGGTCTGACAAATGCCCCTACCGTCTTCATGGATCTGATGAATCGGGTGTTCCGTCCGTTCGTTGATAAATTCGTAGTAGTCTTCATCGACGACATTCTCGTCTACTCGTAGGATCGAGCGCAACTTGTAGAACACCTGCAGACGGTACTCCAAACCCTTTGAGAGAATTAGTTGTATACGAAAAGGAGCAAGTACAAATTCTGGCTGAACAACGCCTCATTTTTCGGGTACATCATCTCCGTCACGGGCATCTCAGTCGATCCGAAGAAAGTTGAGGCAGTTGCTGATTGGAAATGGCCCGCATCAGTTAGCAAAATTCGAAGCTTCCTAGGCTTGGTAGGATACTACCGATGCTTCCTGAAGGACTTCGCAAAGATTGCATCGCCGTTGACTCACCTCACCCAGAAAGGAGTCGCATTCGAGTGGTCAGACGACTGTGAAGCTTCCTTCCATGAGCTCAAACAACGGCTCATTTCGGCCCCGATACTTGCTCTTCCAGAAGGGACTGAGGGATTTCAAATCTTCAGCGATACTTCTGGTCGGGGCTTGGGGTGTGTGCTCATGCAGCGGGATAAGGTGATATCTTTTGCTTCCCGGCAGTTAAAATCGTACGAGAAGAACTACCCCACGCATGACCTAAAACTAGCGACAATTGTGTTCGCATTGAGGCTGTGGCATCACTATCTCTATGGCGTGGCGTGCAGAATTTATACAGACCATAAAAGCCTCAGGTATCTCTTCACCCAGAAAGAACTAAATTTGCGGCAGAGACGATGGCTCGAACTGATCAAAGACTACGACTTATCAATCGACTACACGCCGGGCAAAGGAAATGTTATAGCAGATACGCTGAACCGGAAGTACTTAGCTTCGTTATGCGTCAACGATCGACAGCTGCGTGACTTGGAAGGAATAGGCATTGAACTCCGAGTTCGTTTTAGAGACGTAAAACTAGCGCAACTGCGGCTGGAACTGAGCCTATTGGAGAGAATCAAGTCTGCTTAGAAGGACGACCCATACCTAGAGAAGATGCGGAAGCTGATATCGACAGGAAAAGCGTTCGACTTTGCAGAAGACGAGTCGGGAGTGTTGCGAGTGAAGGGTCGGCTATGCGTTCCGGATGACACAGAACTTAGAAAGGAGATAATGTCGGAGTCGCACTATATAAAATATTCTTTGCATCCTGGTAGCACCAAGATGTATAAGGACGTCCGCATTGTCTTTTGGTGGTACGGTATGAAGAGGGATGTAGCGCTCTTTGTGTCGAAGTGTATGGCCTGTCAGCAAGTAAAAGCCGAGCACCAACGACCGGACGGAGAGATGGAGAACCTTGCCATTCCAGAGTGGAAATGGGATCATGTCACTATGGATATTATTGTTGGCTTGCCGAGGACGCCGCGAGAAAACGATGCCGTCTGGGTCATCGTCGATCGACTAACCAAGTCAGTGCACTTCATAGCCATTAAAGTTACTTGGAGCATCGACTGCCTTGCTCAGATATACCTTGATGAAATAGTTCGGCTGCACGGGGTCCCAGTATCTATCGTCTCGGATTGAGATGGACGGTTTATAGCACGCTTCTGGGGTAGTCTTTATTCATCCTTGGGGACCAAGTTAAAGTTTAGCTCAGCTTATCATCCTCAGACTGACGGCCAAACAGATCGGGTGAACCAGATTCTCGAGGACATATTACGACTCTGTACGATCGACTTGAAGTCAAGCTGGGACGTTCATCTACCGTTGGCCGAGCTTACATACAACAACAGCTATCAGTCCAGCATCCAAATGGTACCGTATGAAGCTTTGTACGGCCGAAAGTGCAGATCATCTATTTGCTGGGATGAAGTCGGAGAACGGCATATACTCGATCTGGAGCTGGTGGAGCAGACTGTGCAGAAGGTCAAGCTAATACGGGAGAGATTGAAGATAGCACAAATTCGACAAAAAAGTTATGCCGACACACATCGATGCCCCCTCGAGTTCTCGGAAGGCGACCATGTATTCCTGAAAGTGACGTCCATGCGTGGAGTTACCAGATTCGGTACGAAAGAAAAGTTGAGCCGAAGATTTATTGGTCCGTTCAACATATTGAAACGAGTCGCCCCAGTAGCTTACCAAATTGCTTTACCGCCTGCATTGTCAGAAGTACACGTCTCACAATTGCAAAAGTACGTGCACGATCCGAGCCACGTAGTAGATTATGGTCAGCTGGATCTGAAGACAGATTTGTCACATGTTGAAGAGCCTGTGCAAATCTTAGAACGCAAAGATAAACTTCTCCGCAACCGTGCTATTCCTCTCGTCCGTATCCTCTGGAGAAACCATTCGGTCGAGGAGTCGACGTGGGAGCTTGAGTCAGAAATGAAGAAAAAATTTCCTTTATTATTCTTGTAGAGGTAGGTTCTATTCTTAACTTTCGAGGACAAAACTTTTTCTTAGTTGGTTATGGTGTAGTGCTCCGTCCCTACATCGTGCCCCGTTCTCCGTCCACGGGGTACACGAGAAAGAAACACTGTCGCTATCGATTCGGTCGGGACCGATAGGTCGGGATCGATCGAATCGATCGAACGTAAACGGTTGAATTAAGATTTATTCTCCGTTATGGAATGGCTTCTTCAGAACCAAGTCCCTTATTCAGCGGGTTGCGCCTCAAGAATTGACTCTACGGCTGAGTCGGGAGAGACCTCCCATTGCTCCTTTTTTTTTTACGCCGCTTGCGTTGGTTTTGGCTTTGGTTTTCTGAATGCATTTTCATGAATGTTTTCGATGGTTTTTATGGCTTGAATTTTAAACTCGTATTTTCTATCGAACTTCTTGAATAATATAGTGTTCTAATCGGTTGCTTGTGCAATTTCAGGTAATCGCGTAGGCGACGTCTAGCACGACCAACAAGTTCTTTCGCCTCAAGCAAAACTCAAGGTGAGTGGCTAACCTTTCTCTTCTCGACCCCTTCTTAGTTCAATCAATAATAGTGTTGCGGAAGAAATGATAAATACAAAGACACGGACACTCTGTAAACTTTAGAAATGCTTTAACAAAAGAATGACTCAATTAAAGTGTGGATTCTACCTGAGTAAACTAAATAAGTCTAACTCGGTCATTGGACAACTTGTCGACAAGGAGAGAGTTTTCTCGAGCGACAACCCGGGGCCACAGGATCGACTCGGCCTAGGAGGAAACACGGTATAGCTGTGCTGGATGATAGCACAGGTTAGGTGGGGACTTTCAGCGGGGTTCGCTACTTGCGTTGAAAGGGCCCCGACTAACAAAGCTATAAGTCCAGGATGGCTTGTGGTGTCAGTGACCAATCACACGTAATATTACACTTGGTATGAAAATGATAACAATTGACAGGAAAGAACATGGTAAGTCTCATAAGGCACGGTGCGATCCACCGTGGGTAAGTTCCAACGTATTTCACATTATGCTTGCTTGAAATTCATTAGGATGGTTAGAAATATTCATCAACTAAGTCATATAAACTCTTCAACCAAATGAGAGCTTGGAACTCAAATAGCCACGCACCAGTACAAAGTGTAAAGTATTGATCCTCGCTCTCCATGCAGCTACTCCGAACCACGAAAGGCGTGCCACTTAAAGCTCAAGGCGATGCGAACACTTTTGAAGCCTCGTCCGTGTGTTGAAGGCTTGTTTCTGAATCCTTTTGAAGACACCGCACTCAATACAAAAGAAAAAAATATGATGACTCGACTTCCCTCGATAGCAGGTGGAAAGTGTAATTATTTTGCTTTTTAAAAGGGATGTAATGTATGGAACGACTATCTCATCAGCGTTCGTTTAGTAATCGAGTCATGTTGTAGCCCGTGCGGCAGTGATTGTAATGGAGTCAATATAAATAAAGTTTTATTATAAATGAAAAGTCTACTTCTATTTCAAATGTGTCAATCAATTTCTCTGCGTACTTTAACTCGATGTTGTATTTCGGATAACCTTATGACTATGCCTTGTGCGATCGCAACTTAGGTTCGCACGGCATCACGCCCGGGGGACGACTATCGATTCTACGGAATCCGGGCCTGACACTGCTGAAGAAAAGGAACAAAGGGAGCTCACCTCTTCTGAGCCTCTTCTTATCGACCTTTGTCGTAACAAACCTTCCCCTTCTCCTTCTCCTTCTTCTCCTCTGGTTATCAACCTTACTAAGCCTTCTGTGAAGGCTAAAAATTATGTTGTAAATGATGATGCACAAATCAATAAAGTAGCATCTCCTTTACAGTATACTGATGTCTTTTATTATACTCGATGTTATTTTAAAAATGTTAGATAACTTCGAACCACTTGCCATAGGGGCAGTTGAGGCTTCCTATAACTCCTCTTCCCGGATTTTTAAAACTTATTTTTTTTGTATATTTTATTTTAAAAAATTTTGTGTATCGAATGTTACGATATTATTTTCCTTCCCCTCGGATTGGTCAAAGCATTGTTCTTGAAGTTTTTGGAATTACAAGAGACGTGGGTTGTTATTTTTGGACTTCCAAACTACCGGCTTCAAGAGCGATTGAAAACCTTACTTATTTTTGTCAATAAAGAGATTTCTGCTTAATCTATTTTCAAATTAGGATTTTGATTAAATCAAAAATATATTTTAAATTATTTAATGGAATCAAATGATTTGTTTAAATACAAATGACTATTATTTGCATTGGATTTATACCGATATATTTAAATTATTTGATAGCAACAAATATTCTTCCAAAGTATATTTGGGTGGCAAGGAAATTGTCATGTCATTATAAATAATTTGATATGGATAGAAAGATATTTCAAAGTTTATTTTAAAAAATTTGATATGGATATAAAGATACTTCAAAGTTTGTTTGATTTAGTCGTACCATGATTTGAATTCAAAAACATATGTTTCATAATATTACTTGATATTAAGTCTTATCCTAGGAGTATTATTTTAAGTGTTAAATTTAGTTTTGGCTATATTTATATTTTAAATAAATATAGTATCATTTTTAAATTATTATAGATTGATTTTTATTAGATTCAATATTATTTGAACCTATAAGATTTATCCCAAAGTTCAAATCTGCGTAGTTATGCATATCTTATCTTGATACTTTACTCTATATCTCTATTCCTCTATTCTCATGTAACCGCACACATGAGAACAACCTTGCTTTCCATATCAATATAACCTTCTCCTTCTCGAGACCTCACCTCTGCCCTTTTTCCCGCAACCAACGGCAACACCAGACCCATCATCATCACCACCAAACAACAAGCATCTCACCACCCTCATCCGCAGAACCCCCATCACCATGTCCGTGTTCGTTCGTGTCTGTGTCCAGCACAATGATCACCATCACAACCGTGTCCAGACCCGTGTGTCTGTGTCCTTTATATCGCATTCCATTACAAGTACATCACCACCGTACATCATAGCCGCTCCCCGGCAATTCGACCCGACCCACCAAACCAAATTCCTGACCACCATCACATACCTCCCGGGACCACCACCGTCGGCGATAAAGCTGCCTCGTGCACCGCCGCTGCCTCGTGGCAGATCCGAGCGACCGTCGTTCGCATGACCACTGCAGCGACTGGGAGTCGCCATCAGCCCGCCAAGCACTGGAGAAGCCAGCGAGTGGTCGTTCCGTCGCGCGACGCCACCGCGGCCTGCACCTAGACCCGCCACCGCCGCGTTCAGCCGAGCGCAACCCCTGGTCGTGCGAAACAGTCACCCCTCTCTTCCGCCGAGAGCCCACAACTCCGGCGTGCTCCGCATCCGCGTCCCTCTCCCCGAGCTGTTCTTCTGCGCCGTTTGTGCTGACTCGCTCCGGCGAGTACGGTCACTCCTCGTGTGGCAACTGGCTGGCCGTCCACCACCAGCAAAGCTCCACCCGGGACTCCAATCTCTGCTGCACTCATGTGGAGCCGTGGCCACTCTTCCTCACCCAGCGCTCGTCTCCACCAGCTCCGCTCCCAATGCCGGCTCCGTTCCCTTGGGTGCTGACCGCCGGTGACGTTTCTACTAGCGCTGGCATCTCGTCCTCCTCTTCTTGTTGAGCACCACCGTACCTCCGATCTCTCCGAAGAACTCTCCGGAGGTGAGCCACTATCAGCCCCCTCTAAAACCCTCTGCTCGCCTCCTCCTTTCCTTTATTCTCTCTTTCTTCTGAGAAAATAAAATGAGAGACCTCTCTCTCTTTTCCTTTCTCTATAATAATGGAGAGAGAGAATTTAACTGATGAATTCCATTATTGCTTTAGTATCTTATCTAAAATAATAATATCAGTACATGGTATGTATACACATGTGGGGTATACATACATGACAATAAGTATGAAGTATAGTATTCTTATTTTATTTATATTTGAGGGAACAACATATATATATATATATATATATATATATATATATATATATATATATATATATATATATATATATATATATATATATATATATATATATAAATGTAGGACTTAATAAGTAGTATTTTCATTATATATATATATATATATAGATATATATAATGAAAATACTACTTATTAAGTCCTACATTTATATATATATATATATATATATATATATATATATATATATATATATATATATATATATATAGGACTTAATAAGTAGTATTTTCATTAATATTGTTAATAATTATTTTATAAAGATTGATTCTAGTTATTTTTCCAACACAGTTGAACCAAAAATTGTATTTTAACAAATATGGGTTTTAGCTCTAAAAAGGTTTCTATGATTATCTATCTAAAACTATTTTAGTAAAATATGACTTCAACCATCATAAATATTTTCAAAAATATGTTATAGATATTTTTCCTAAAATAAATATAATTTCCTTTATTTTAGAATTTTCTTTAGATCATAGATTGAATTGATCTTGATCGTGCTAATCGTACGGTCCTAATTTTTGTGAATTCTAACTTTGTCATATCGACCCTAGGCTAATCAGACTATCCTGGACCCAACGGGACTATCGGTTTCACCAGCACAGGACCTCAGGTGAGGATATCTCTGATAGTTTTCATATTTGATTATCTCTATGAATCATGTAAGTAGTAATGTTTTTACATTGATATTTTATTGGTTCTTGACATGATGTTATACGAGATAGTAGTTATGGATTCTTTACATGTTGTTCATGATAAATCTATTACCGTGTTTGTGACCTGTTTGGATCCATGAGTACGAGTCGGGCGAAGAAATACTCTAGACATGTAAACAAACCCAAAACTATTCATGTCTGATAGCAGTCGCACACTTCACGTGCAGGGTGCCGGATCTTATTCGTGCCTGATAGCAGTCGTACATTTCATGTGCGGGGTGCCGGATTTACCCTTAGCCATTTACATGTCGAAGTAATATTTCAACTCACTAGATAGATACAGTTTCTGGTTCTACAGTATACATTGCTAGCTACATGTCTACTTTGTTTTAGTACTCACTTGCCATGTTTACCGTGCCCAGTTTTTGCCATGATTCCATGCTTATCTTTTCGTCGTGTATTTTATTATCATTTACAGATTTATGGATTTTGTCATTTATTAAAACTGTTGTGAGAATGTACTCGTTCCATTCCTGACTGGAAGCTAATATTTTTCAGGTTTAGCCACGATCACTCTTAGCATTGGGAAGGCATGGGTATGCCGAGGTAAACCTAGATAGTTGAATTAGCTGTCTTTTCTATTTTGCGAAAAATTGTATTTTCTAGCAAATATGAAGTTGTGAAACCTTGTATTTTGTAAACTTGATTTAGTAACGTGAATGAGCAATATTTGTTACATTTTGTGATTTTGAGCATCTTGACCGTGACAACGTTCTACCGCCGACTCTGCGACGTAGGCTGGCCTGGACACGCCTCGTATCCAAAAAGCGGGTGCGGGTCATGACAAGTATTTGTGGTGGCCCATGCAGGTCAGTCTTCGTAAACTGTGCGAACTCGTGGTAGTACCATATTAGTCGTACTACTGCGAGCCTGCGACTAGGAAATGCTCATTCACAACTAGGAGTAAATCAATTTTAAGAGAATGGTTAGGACTAGGAGTCTCTAATTTAATTTGACATTTGGGTAGTTAAGGTTGCTACATGGGTCTCACTAGATGACTTTCATAGAAGGATGCACTATCGTATTTTCATTCGGCGCTATTTCTAAGGAGGGTGGATTCGTAACATCTTTCCGAAATCTTAAAAATAGCATTTATTCCTTTTATTTGAATTAAGATGTTATTTTTGAATTTTTATAAATATTTAATTAATTATTATTATAGAATTCCTTAGTCTTGGTTAAATTTTGGAGCGCCAAATGACTAGAAGTGATGACACGGATAGTGCAATGGCATGCTTTGACTAGCGTATAGCTATAGTAGAGAAGGCTGAGTCATAGATGTATCCTAACTAGGAAAACCAGGCCAAGTTGTGACATGACCCTAGGAATAATTTAATTACGTATTATTAAGATTATTGGCTTTTAGAAGACCCTGTTATCCTAAACTAGTCCGAACACAACCCAAACCTTGGTAGTCACGTAGAGCGACCAACGACTTTCACGTATATATATATATATATATATATATATATATATATATATATATATATATATATATATATATATATGCAAATGACCTCTAGCCTAGTGGTTAAGAGAGATGCATGTGGCCCAAGTGGTCGAGAGTTCGAGCCCCAGTGGAGGCGAGTTTACCACAATTAACCATTGCTTCAAAAAAAAAAAATCTTCTTATATATATATATATATATATATATATATATATATATATATATATTAAGAAAGATGCATGCGGACCAAGTGGTCGGGAGTTCGAGCCCCAGTGGAGGCGAGTTCACCACAATTAATTATTGCTTCAAAAAAAACAAATATTCTTCTTCTTCTTCTTCTTATATATATATATATATATATATATATATATATATATATATATATATATATATATATATATATATATATATATATATATATATATATATATATATATTTATGCATATATATAGAGCGACCAACGACTTTAATATATATATATATATATATATATATATATATATATATATATATATTGGAAAATATATATATATATATATATATATATATATATATATATATATATATATATATATATATATATATTGGTGGTCTATTTTTAGTCTCATGAATAATTTCTATAAATTGTATATTTGATATAATATATGTATTATTGTTATTTAAATTTATATTTTACTCAGAAATAGATAATCTTCTCTTAGATTGATTTTTGGAATTTAATTAGGCTATACATATATACTTGTGTAAATATATATTCATAGTAGGTAGACATAGTGCTTTATACACATTTCCCTTAATCTTGAATATTAGAATTAAAATTTATCTCTCTCTTGTCTTCGTTCATTATTTTCCTAATCTTGATCATTTGTGTCTTCCCCTAAAAAATCGTCACATCGTAAGACCGTATCACCTATATTTTTCCTTGGACCTAAGAAAATGTTATTTTTTAAAATAATTTTCCACTAAAAAAAGGTTTATATATTAATCTCGAGTTAGATTTGACTCAATACTTTCCTCTCGATCATTAAATAGTGAATATCCATGAAATAAGGATTAGAAGATTTTTACTCATTTTGACTTCGATCATTATCCTTCCTAATCAATTATTATTATTATTTTCTTTCAAAAAGCTGATATTATACTTGAAGAACGGATACTTGTACTTTTTCTATCTTTATCTACTTGTATGATATTTTTAAACTCCTATGATATTCTTGGAGATATAGTTGGAATAATTTTGAAGACTTGCGATGACAAGACAGCAGCGTACTGTTGTCACTTATTTAAATTATCGAGACTGCGGGTTCACTGCAGCCAGCAGCGCACTGGCGTGACATGACCCCTAAGTTAAAATAATTTCAAATGAGCATGGGTGATCGAGCAATATTAAAATTATGTCTTAATTGTCCTATTTGATCTTTGAGTTATTATGTCACGACCCGATCTCAAATTATTGGGTCGAACCGGATCATGCCCAGCCTGCACCGTTATAAGACGGCGGCAGTAAGCTGTTCTATATGCAGGTATTCACAACAACATCTATACATTTGTCACTACTCAATATACGGAAATTTTTAAAACTTTTATTCAACAATTGAAAAGTACAACTGGAAATGAAAGATCTGAAATAAACTGCTGAATTCAAAATTAGCAAAACTCCAAAACAACAAAACTAGAAAACTAGAAATGACTAGCTAAATGGTCGGCTCGTCGTCCTCAGGTCCTCCGTCCTCCAAGGGGGACTCTGGCAACACCACAGGGTACAAAACCGGGTCATAGTAGCTATTGTACAATAGCTCAGCATCCTCAATGTCACCTAAAAATGTTGTCTCCGGTCAGGAGGGAGCAAGTACGAATATGTATCTCATATTTCAAGTAATAATGGAAAAGTGCAGGCTAAACAGTTGAAACAATATTTTTCAGTAATTCTACAATTAAAAATAATGTGATTTGAATGTGTAATCGTCTATGACCGGCTTGGGTTATACAATAGCATCCTAGCGACGCGATACGGCTTATCCCCGTGTGTAAGAGGTGTAAGCTCGCACAATATGCAATATGAGGGTATTGGCCATAAACGTACACTATTCCCCCAATCTCCACAATCAATATCAATCAATATCTGAACCCTAGGAGAGGGTTCCGTGTAGCAATGTGGTTTAAACATGCAACTAGACAATTACTAAATAAAATACAAGAAAACATAACCGTAACTTGCCTCTGTTAATTGACTGGATCGGGAAAGTCGGTACCGAGGAGGATGTCAAGTTCGTCTCCGAGATCCTACAGTTGAGAACCTTGGCTTAGAACCATAATGAAACCATTCTAGGTGTGCTAGTTGCAATCTCTAGAAGTAGACCCTAGTCAGGATTTAAGTTTATTAATTAATCTACCGAAAATCGTCTAACGTCGCAATCTACGTTCGTTATTATTTTAATTAAATAAGTCGATTATTGATTTATTTGGAAAAATGGCAATTACCGATTAATTTGGCAAAACTTTGTACTTTAAAATATATGTATAAAACTAGATTTTCCTTTTAGTAATAAAACATGGACTTCGTTATCTTACCAATATTTTATTCAAGTTAATTTATCGTAAAAAACCTTATTAATTTTTATACAAAATAATTAATACCTAAATTATAATTATGCGTCTGATAACGAAAACCAACTCAGAAAAGAAAGTAAAAAACCTAAACTACACAATACAGTGTCACAGCGAAATAAAATAAAAAACTGGGCTTATGCCCTTTATAAATTTTACATAAATTAATTAATTCATCTAGACGAGCTCTGAGTGCCGCGAACGGTCCAAACAGTAGGCCGAAGCCCTGCACCAAAAATACTAACAGCAGTACCAGTTCTAAAAATAATTATAAATATAAATATAGTTGTAAAAATGCGTCTCAGACTTGGTTCAAATGTCATGTTGCTGGCTAGCGCCTCAACGTACAGAAACCCTGTAGCGTTTGCGCTTCGCCGAGGCTCATTCGACCGATATGGTCGTCGCCTAACGAGGATACGAAACTCCAAAATCCACTTTCAAATCGACAAAATCACTTTTGTAATCCGTTTGCAAAATATCGAATTTGAAAATAGAAACCCATTTTAAAATACTTTATTTTTAAAAACTTTCCTGAAAATTTGGGCAGCATCCCCTTTGTAATTGGGACAACCCAATCCTGGGACGGTGCCAAAAGTCAACATAAACAATATCCCGAACCAGGAAAACAACCCAAACCATTCATAATAATATTCCACACAGAATAATATCCAACCCGAAAACACATCATAATTATATATAGCCAAAACCACAGAATACTCCCGAAATGAATTCGAAAATCCCGAAATAAAGTTCGAAAAACCGGAAATCCACAGAACCGAATTATTCTGAAATAGGATTAGGAAAATCCGAAACTACAATCATCTAAACCGAATCCCGTAACGGGATCGGGGACCTTATCATCATCGATACTAAGGTAGGGACACGGGGACACGAGATATACCATGGGTTGCTCGGCTAGAGCTCTCAGATGATAATAGGAAAAGAAATATCCATGCGGAAAGTAGATCGAGATTGCTGGAACAGCGCACAGGAGCCGCGGAAGAGGCGGACAACGGCAGCACTGTTGCAGAAATCGCAAAAATAGCGGATCGTCGCACGGCCACGGCGCGAGGGCGCTGGCCTGAGCGAGGAGTGCACAGGGGGGTAAGCGGGTCGAAAACCCGCGGGGGTCAACGGCGCTGGGAGGAGGCGCGCAGGGGCTCGCGGGGTCGGCGCCGGAGGGGCGCTGGCCGGGCACGGGGCTGCCGAGGTCGGGCGCGGCCAGGAGGTGCACGGCTGGGCGCTCGGCCTGGGCTTGGCCGGAGCGGGGTCGGGGCGCGCGGGCGGAAGATGCGGACGGCCGGTTGGTCGCGGCCTTGGGACGCACGCGGAAGGGCGACGCCGGGCAGGACGGGCCAGCGGAGGCGGCACGGAGGGGCGCCGACGGTCGTACGGTTTGGACGCCAGAGTCGGCCGGGGGTGAGCGGGAGAGGCTCGGGCGCGACCGGAAGTGGGGGGTCGGGTTGAGGCTCTGGAGAGGATGAGGAGAGTGAGAGGAAAGAGTAGGGGGTTTATGGAGAATAAGTAGGGGGTTTGTGTGGAGGAGAGGAGAATGGGGAGGAGTGGGATTAGGGGGTGCTGGCTTGGTCGTGGGAGACCAAGCCAGATGGGTTTTTTTTTAATATAGAAACTAAATATAATCAGAATTAAAAGAAGTAAAAAGAATGGGTTCAGAACTGGGATCAGGTGTTCGGACTCGGGGTCGGAGTCCGGACTCGGGATCGAGGACAGGGCCACAATAAAAAATCAACGATTATTTTAAAAATATCCTTTCCTAATTTCGACTAATAAATAATAATAATAATAATAATAATAATAATAATAATAATATATAATAATAATAATAATAATAGTAATAATAATAAACTAAAATTATACTACAATCCAACAATTCATAAATTCTAAAATACTGGGTTTCACAATCTTCCTTCCTTAGAAAATTTCGTCCTCGAAATTAAAGGCAGGGTTAGGGGTTACCTCAAGTTTCAAACAGATACGTGTAGAAGCATGGAAAATAATAAAGAAAGATCCATGCGGCCAGGGAACCCCATGCGGCTCAGATAGCCCATGCGGTTCAGAAAATCCATGCGGCTCAAACGAGTCCATGCGGCTCTATGATCTCCATGCGGCTCAGAAGAAAAGACACGTGGCTTACAAATAGTTCTCTCCTCCGAACTGTACTGCATTAATTGCTTGGACGGCTGACCACTCTGACGAAGCGATAGGCCTGACATAAAGAGGCAATTATGACTCTGTCATAATAACAGAATCCTAGGAAATCAAAGAAAATCTCTGACACAACCCCCTAGATCCAGAACACGCCACGCAGCTGAGACACGTGGACAGCCATATGCGGCTCGAGCGAAGATCGCCCTATGCGGCTCAAGCTGAAGTTGTCCTATACGGCCCAGATCGAGACAGCCCTATGCGGCTCAAACAGACGCAGCCCTATGCGGCTCACAAGGATCAGCCCTATGCGGCTCACAAGGATCACCTCCATACGGCTCACTATCCATTGTATGGTCCAGATCATCATGTGGTTCGAAGATTTGGGGTCCACTCCCCAAGCTGCCCTGACATGTGGCCAGGCTTATGTGGCTCAAACTTTATGCGGCCCAATCCTTATGCGGCTCAGTGACTCCCAGGACACGTGTCATAAATCCAATCAATTTCCCAGATTTATCGCAATCAAAGATTGGGTCAAATCCCAATAATCTGGGACACGTGGCAGGAGAATGAATTAAATTTATTCATTCAGATTCGTAGACATCAGCATATCATCATCGTGGAGATTTATTCTAATCAGCATTAATTACTGATAGGATTTGGTGCAATCTACACTAAATGGCCCAGATTGATCGATCAACAGGCCGCCGCCACTTTGAAGGACAATCATTGTGAACCCTAATGAGGTCCCTCCATTCTTATAAATAGCAGGGTGCTATTCTCTTGCAAGACACACACACACAGAGGAGCACGCATACATACAGAAGAGACCACTTTTCGAGATCAGAGAGCACCAGATTACCTGGAGAGAAAAAGCAGAGAGAGAGCAAAGGGAGCATTTCTTCAACGCCAAGCAATCTTCTGGAGTCAAGGCTGCGTACCGATCGTCCAAGGAGTAAGGCAGAGCTGCCGTCGCTTTTCCGAACCTCTATCGTCACCCCCAGAATCTAAAATAAACAATTGTACTTAGACTGATGTACCTAGGTTTTCGTCCCTAGGCTTTCTTTGTACAAGCGAGTTTGTAACGTAAAGTAAAAGTACAGTCCTCCGATAATTGCTCTGCTCTTTTATATTTTATGGCAAATATGATGGCAACTCTGCTGGGGACAAACTTCTCCACGACTGAGGAGTTGGTGATGCAGTCGGATGCAGCCAAGCTTGGCTCCACGCAACAGAAGATGGTCGTCCGTTTCGACCAACAGGCGTTTGAAGAGATGCTCTCTGAAGGAAGTGCTGGCCCGATCCAGAAGCGAACCCGCACAAAAAAAGCTCGCTGCGAGTGGAGGCCAAAATCATTTTCTCCTCCACAAGCTCTGGACGGGGTACTCTCTGCTACCCAAGACGGCGAAGACGATTCTCATACGGCTCCACTTCGAGCCGTAGAGAACTCTGCTGTCCCCAAGTCCGGCAAAGGAACGCACTACGATGCTGGACTTACAGGGACAAAGAGTGACTCTATGCGCCCCAAGAAGAAGCCAAGCGCTCCTGCGGCCAAATCTGCCAACCACATGCAGGAGGCTCATGCGGGTGGATCTACCAGCCGTATGAAAAAAGTCTATTCGGCCAGATCATCCAGCCGCATAAAGAAGACTCATGCGGCTGAGACTCCCAGCCGCATGAAGAAAGCCTACGCGGCTACGTCTGCCAGCCGCATACGGACCACCGATGACAGCCTCATGACGCCTACTCCACGCGGCTCTGTCTTCGACCGCCTCTCATACGGTCCTGATCTCTTGTGCTCCCAAGAAGATATGTCTGACACTCTCCAGTATCACTTAGACTCTTCCTACTATGTGCCCTTACGTACTAGAGCGAAGAAGTCTAAAGCAGCACGAGCCTGGCGAGTTCGGTCCGCTGATATGACCTCTGACCATCCGAGCGTTCCGTATACTGTTACGCGGGCCTCGGATGGGAAGTTGTACAGAACCACTCGAGTCCAGCCCCCGGTGGCAGACGGACAGAGAGGTTCGCAAAAGTCTCCCAAAATCCCGGGAGCAAACATGGTCGGTCCAGACCCATCTGACTTGCGTGAGGCCATCCTCCACAAACGCAAGAAAAGAGAAGATGCATCGGGGTGCAAAGAGTCCTCCCACGGACGTCACTGCACCCAAGTTATCGTCAACTGCTGCTGCAATAACGCGACGGTGCAAAAAGATCGGCAGTCCGTCTTTCAAAGACTGCAATAGCCATCTTCAGAAGACGAGGTATTTTCCGCCGTCTCCTGCAACTCTGCTTGGAAAGTCCCCGCTGATGGAAGGGGAAAGAAGACAAATGTTTCCAGCCCGAAGATTTCAACCACTATGACTAAAAGACTGTCGTCTAAGCGGGTGCCCACCACCGGAGTTTTCTAAGGTACTCGCTCTAAGTTGAAATCTGCTACAGTGGGATATTCGTCGTCCACAACGCAGGGGGTTGCCGGGGCTGGGGGTACCACCCCTCCGAGCCTCCACAGCAATCCGATGCTCCAAGAAGATGAGCCGGGGGAGACAACTCTCCCATCAGATGCAGCAAACCCCGACATCCCCGAGGACGTCCATAACTCCCAAGACGAGGCGAACTCGGAGACTAGGGGTACTGTCCCTTCCGAGTCTGAACCAGAAGAGAACATACCCACTGTCACGACCCGCACCCTAGAGTAAGGGCACGAGACGTGGATACGTCCAGCCTACGACGTAGTGTCGGCGGTAGAACACTGTCCTAGGTCAAACATCTAACAATATAAAGGTACATGTACAGTATATACTCTCCGAATGGAGGTGACATAGCAGATACAGTCTCAATCACAACTAAGGTAGAGCAAGATAAAAGATAGGTAAAACATGAAATCCAAAAGAGATACAGCAGATAGAAGTTTAAGTGTCTAGATACACAAACCCAGAAAATATCTCAAAGCTCAATACAGTAATCCATAAAATAAATACAACTCAATACAACTGAAATAACTAACTATACAACCTCTACTGTGTCTCCTCTAGGCTAGCAGGCAACCTTCAGGCTATCTGTAAAATTTATCAACATGTCCAGTCAGGACAGGAACGAGCACAATCTCATCTAGAAAACCCAAGTAAATGACAGAGAACTATACAGCAGTTATAGATAGTTGTGTTGATGGAAATGGCAGTTTATATTCAGGTGATGGTAAGAAAGACAGATAAAGTGCAAGGAAAGAAAATAACTAAACAAGAGAAGTGTAGACAAGTGTAACTCCAATGTAAGTCCAGTACAGGATGAATCTAATACAAGATGAATCCAGTAAGGGACGATTCCAGTTATAGTGTTCAACGATTTCAGGGTGAGTCCAGCCTATACTCTAACAGTGTGTTTTAAAATACCGAGATCGACATGTAAACGGCTGTAGGTAATACGGCACATCACACACCTGGCCGGGTGTGAGATGGCTATCATTCCAGTAGATTCCAGTTGGAAGATTCCAGATTAGGGTATGTCTACATGTCTTACTCTAGTATTTCCCCTCCCAGCAAGTGAATCCAGAATTCCGACACAATGATTCAAGATGAGTCCAGCCAAAATATAATGATACCAGTAAATGATTCCAGTAGGTGATTCCAGTAATAGAAGCCAGGAATGATAATACCAGTAATAGAGGCCAGAAAATAAAAGTGTGTCGTATACATGAATCCAGAAATATCCACACGTATTGTAACAGAGAATCACATACAACTAACTAGAACTGAAGTACAGTAATTGACAAGTAAATGAGAGAACTATCAGAGAATGTACTCGCCTGATGTCTGAATGTCCAAAGTAAATATACTGTCCGATAAGAGGTGTCTGGCTCCTAATCAGAACAGCATAAGTCACAACAAGTCCAAAATGATAATATGAAGTTCTACTATGCATTCTACATGATTCTAGGTCAATCTAGACCAAAGTCAACTCTTGGTCAACTTGGTCAACCCTGAAAGTCAAACCTAGGTCAACTATGGTCAAACTAGGTCTAACAAGTCTAAATTAGGTCAAACAAGTTATTCTAGGTCTAAACAAACTAAGTATATGCAAGTCAAGTATCCAAGATAGCTACTAACTCATAGCCTAAGTCACTTGCTAAACCAAGCATAAAACTAAACCATAAGCTAACAAGGTACACAAACTTAGTCATATAATGTATATATATTATTCACATTCACATATTCATATACATAGATATATATAGGAAAGCTATATATATAGGTATATATATATATATATATATATATATATATATATATATATATATATATATATATATATATATATATATATATATATATATAGAAAGAGAGGTAAAAGAGTAAGTGAGTATGTGTGTGTTTGGCATGTGTGTGAAAGGATATGTGTTAATGTTCTAAAATTTAGTGATCGGTAGGTGTATGTGACATGGGATACATGATGTCAAAGGGTGTATGAATGCATGTGTGTAAAAGGTTATAGGTTAACTCAGTTTATAGAAATACATACATACATACTTACCTTGTATACATGCATACATATATATCATACATATTACATTTACATGATACATACATGTATACTTGTATTATATTATACTTACATTCATGCATATTAGATACTTGTATTTATATTAACATATTGCAAATATTCATTTTATTCATGCATCTATGCATTACCTACATGTTTTATACATATACATATATTGTATATTCATATCATTTCATACATTAACATAGAGACATACAAATATACACACATCATATATTTCATACCTTGCATTACCTTACATATCATGTTATATATTATCATTCATTCCTTTCATATATTACATTTTATATTACCTATATACATGTATTTCCTCCATTCATTCATGCTTGCATCATATACTCTACATTACCATACATGTTATCATTATATATTGCATTACAATAATTATACATTATGCATTCATATCTATCATTACATATATATCTTGCATTCATATCTAGCATTCATTATATACTTTCATGCATACATTGTATATCATTCTTTCATTCATGCATTGCTTATATGCATTATATTAATAGCATTCCTACATGCTTGCATTCAACCATATATATACATTAATGTAAAGAGAATATATATCATATATATCATTTTATTCATCTAACATATCATGCATTACATACTCTATATTCATTTAATATCCATACTACATAGGCTCATAGGTTACACAAAATGCATATATCGTATAGTCACTCTTCTACTTAAAACCAATACTGTACCAATTGGGCATTCATTAAATTCTAGGATTAAAGTATGTTGTAGCTCTTCGTGTTAGCTTTCCGAAACTTTAAACGGATTGCATTTTCGTGTCCGGAAGCTCCCGGAATCGCAAAAATACCGAAACACGTTCGTCTTTTGTACAGCTGACACTCAAATAATTCTACAGAAATTTACAGAAAGAATTTGGCTTATTAAAATATATATTTGGAAAGCTAACTTCGATACGGTTCTTTTAAAAAACGGAAGATAAATCGGAGTTCTAAGCTAAAAGTTATGACATTTCTAAGTTGCTTTGGTTAATAAAAACGTGGATAAAAATTATGACGGATTTGACAAAAGAACACATATAGGCCAAGATACTTGGATACAAACATAGGTATCCAAATGAAACTCATTCTAACCATCCTAACTAAGATCAATCCACTCTTTAACCATCTAACCACACACACAAATAAATATATATATATATGCACACAAGTGTCCAAAATAGGGGTTTTTTTTCACTAGGACACAATCACAACACAAAGGACACTCCTATGACCTCCAAATGGACACGAAATGGACACGAAATGGAGATACAACTATGGGCGTCATTCCTATGGGTTCAAAATAGACCTATATGTATGAGGAAATGAAAAGGAGAAGGAATTTATACCGACCGGTAGATCGAATCGAAGAAAAGCCTTCCCGGAGCGACACCGACACGTAGAGATTCCAAAAGGACACAAACGAGCTCCGAATCCTCCCACACTTGGGTAGCTTCCTCCTTGGCTAGAATGGAGAAGGAAAAAAGAAGATTTGGTGGCGAAATGGAAGGATTTGGTGGAGAAATTGCTAGGGATTGCTCTCTAGAAATTTGGGGAAGAACAAGAGAGTGTGTGGATGAGAATAATAAAATGAACTTGAGCCTATCCTCTCCCAAAGTGGCTGGCCATATGGGGCTATTTGTCCTATTATGGTAAGGTCCAAAATGCTCCCACTAACCTATTCTATTAGTATTAGGAAAGGGCTAATTGGTTGGGGCTAAATTAGTCATTCTAAAGTCTCTAATCACACTAACCTTATCCATAATAATTAGTCTAACCTCTAACTAAAATATTTCTATCATGTGGGCCATGGCTAACTAATGTGTGGGTCCACTAAAGTCAACACTACCCCCGGGTCCCCGTTTCAAGTCAGATTGAGCTGAAATTCGAACCCGACTCAAATAATCCCAAAACAATATCATAAATAATAAAATAAATTTCAAAAATATAAAATGACAAAAATACCCATGTTCCTAAAAACTGGAGGTGACAAATTTCTCGAAATTAAAACCAAACAATAGTAAAATGTCAAAATCACAAGTCATAATTTTAAATAGTTTAAAAATGATTTAAAATCACTAAAAATCATAATATGAAATAATAATTATAATTACAAAATTTCAAAATTACCCTCATCTGGAAAACTGGGTGTTACACCCACATACCCCGATGACTTCTCACTACAGGGGTATGATTCGGAGGGCGCTTCCTCCACCGCTCCGTCCATCTCTCCTCATGTGCAGACGGTATTCATGACAGACAGCAGCCAAGGAGGTTCCAGTGATCGCCAACGCATCGACAGTCTCGAAGCCATATTGCTTGCTTTGGTCAAGTCCGTAGACGAGATCAAAGCGGCCCTTCCAACTCTCCGAGGAGGGACGTCTGGCCAAACAAGTGCGGGTCCCGCGGTCAATGCGGACTCGAACTCAGCAGCACCGATCCCGGGCAACATTCCTCCCGAAGTGACGGCCCCCACCGCTGTGGATGAGGCCCGCAAAGCGAGAAGAGAGGTCCAGGAGCTCCGAGCCATGTTTCACGCTCGAGAAAACTCTCAAGACCTCAGAATACGGCAACCATACCCTGCTGCATTGAGGGATGTTCCATTTCCACCAAGATATAAGCCGTTCAATATCAATCCGTATGATGGTAAGACCTCGGGGCATTGGAAGGAGTCGCCTTCGACTGGTATCATAATCTGTCCGATAACTGCATCCACTCCTTCGTCGGCTTCAAGCGCATGTTCTTAGAGAGATTCTACGAAGTAGGGCAGGACATCACCATGTCCATCCTCGTGGACGTCGTCCAAGGGGAGAAAGAGCTGACAAGGAACTACATCGAGCGGTTCTGCCAAACCGCCATGAAGTTGCCCTCTGGAAACCCAGATTCCTCCTTGATTGAAATTTACCAAAAGAGACTGCTTCCAACAATCAGTCTCTGGATGGGCGAAAGTCAATTCAAAGACTGGAAGACGTTTATCATTAGTACCACAAGCGCCGAAGAACGATTGAAGAAGGCTCGCCAACTGGGATTACACATCTCGGACGGAGAGAACAAGGGCAAGCGTCCCAACAACGACAATAGGGGTAATCCCTCCAACAATCGGGACAGCAGGGGTAAGCAGGCAATGGTGGCCGACACGGCACAGAAACCTGAGCCAAAGTCGGCCGACAAACAGTGGCCGCAAGTCACCTACTCCTTCGAAGACGGTCACGTCAAGCCCATCTTGGACATGCTCATACAAGGAGACAGAATTCAGCTTCCTCCACCAAGACGGGAACCACGGCCGGCAGAGATGGAGAACCCAAAGTACTACCATTATCATCGCTACGTCCACCATGCCACACACGACTGCTACCAACTAAAATGGTACATCCAAAATCTTATCGATTCGAACGCACTGGCCAACGATTTCGAAAAGGTAACGGTGCCAGCCAATATGGTGTCAGTACAATTCGGCAGCTTTCCTCCCACGAAAACTCAAGACGGAGTGGTCCCCATCCCTCTGGCGACAATGGAGGTTGCTAATCTCTACCTTCCCGAGATCATGCTGCTGGTCTAGTGCCCCTCACCACATCACGGGGGGAGGTCATGTGGATCCATCCAGACTTGGTATCGGAAGTGACTCAGCCCACTCCATCTTCCACCTACAAGAAGAAAAGTGGAAAAGTCAGGACCTACCACACAATCTCGGCAGACATCGAAGAAGCTACAGTCGTCGTCACGCGGTCTGGGGCGCAATTCCAACCTGTGGTTGACAATCCAGCTGAAGATCATCAACCCACTACAACTGATGCTCCGGGACCGGCTCAGCCTCCGACGACCGACAAGCCTAGGCCGAGGGAGACTCGCTTTGACAAATCCCTCCGAAAAGAGGCAGCACAAGGGCTGGAGAAGCCCTACAACTTCGACATCTTGGCACAATTGGCCAACACACCGGCCAAGTTGTCATTATACGAGCTCCTGAGACTCTCCAAGGATGTTCGTGCGGCTTTGAGCGATGCACTCCAAAATAACGACGCATACCTGGCTCAGGTTAACCTCACGGGAGAAAACCCGCCTGCAGATCTCCAAGACAGCGCCTGCACGGGAGCGATGCCCAACATTGTCTTCACTCCGCAGGACATGCTCATCAAAACCAACCTGCATGATCGCCCGCTATACTACACTGGATACATCGGCGACGTAAAGGTGGACCGGATGCACATAGATCCTGGCTCTTCCATAAGCATTATCCCAAAGGGTCTGCTACATCATCTTCGCATCCCAATGCTTCGCCTGACGCCTACAAGCACCGCCATCAGCGGTTTTAATTCGGACATGAGCTACCCAATTGGAAAGATTCGTCTGAAGTGTCAAATTGGCGATCTCCAATCAGAGGTCACCTGCTACGTCATAGATGTAGACACTTCATACAATATTCTTTTGGGACGCCCGTGGATACACGATTATATGATCGTGCCTTCCACGCTGTACCAGTGCTTCAAATATGTCGACAAATACGGCTTCGTGAGGACGAAATTTGCTGATATCGATCCCTTCAAAGGGGTCAAATTTTACTACTCAGACTCCTGCTTATACGAAAAGTCGAAGAGGCACCTTGGTGGAGGAGATGTGCAAGCTCATACAAGACAGTCACAGAATCAGAAGAACCTCTGACGATCCACCTCCAAGCTCGTAAACCTGGCAGGTCCGCACCCCTTTCTGCCACTCTGCGTAAGGACGCAATCAGCCTCTCGGCACAAGAAGAACAAATGATAATCCGGCTGCCAAGGTCCGGCCAAGTGCCAAGACCCACAACGGGGCCACTGACAATCAGACTGCCGAGAGTCGGTCAGCCCCAAACGGAGAAGCTCAATCCCTCCGACAAGCCACTGACGATACGCCTTCCCAAAAAGGGTCGTCACCCCGATGCAAGGTCTGACACTTCTAGCGAACCAGCCACTCCCTGCCCCACATCGAGTACCAAACTGGGGGTCGCTAGTCTGCCAACAACTCCGTGCTCTGCTCCATCAGCTGAACCGCTGACGATCAAGCTGCCCAGGTCGTCCTCTCAGTCTTCATTTACACAGGGGTAGCCGAAGAGGAACCGGAGCTAGCCAAGTATGTGGCTGTCCATACTGATGTTCCCTCCGCAGATGATGTAATCCCCCTAGAAAAGATACCTTACTTCATCAATAAAGGGCTATCTTTGAACTACCTCGAGCTTAATAAGCTTTGTACAATGTACGCTATGGAACACGGTATAGGCACTCACCTACACACACGGGTGACAAATGTCTACACCACGATCCAGCTTACTCCAGCGGAAGACGCTTACCGCATAATCGAGGGAGGGGACCATCCAATCATCTTCGGCCGGAAGGACGATCCGCATCCCTTCACCATAGAAGAAGTCAACCTTGGATCAGATGCCGGGAGACTACCTCTGTATCTTTATAGCCCCCAATCTAAATATCTCATGCAGAAACAGGGGTATGATCTGGAGACGACGCCAGGTTTGAACTACGGTACTGGACGACGACGCTTATCAGATACCAGCATCGAAGATGTATTCAGACAAGTCTTATCAGTCAACATGGCATTCGCCGACGCTTATGAAGAAGACGAAGACATCCCTGAAATCCTCAAGTTCTGTGGGCCCAACAGTTGGATACACAATAGGAAAAGTGGTTCGAACTGAGAGAACCTCCTACTGAAGATGAGGTTGTACAGGTCGACCTCGGCAGCGAATCTTCTCCAAAACCAATCTTCGTCAGTAAGAGCCTAACAGACGAAGAGCGAGAATCGCTGCTAGAACTTGTCAAAGAATACATTGATGTGTTCGCCTGGAGCTATAAAGAAATGCTGGGGTTAAATCCCGATATTGCTCTTCATAAGCTCAACATTCGGCCAGATGCAAAGCCAGTCAAACAACAACAGCGACGCTTCCGTCCGGACATCATAGATGCGATCGAGGCCGAAGTCAACAAACTGATAGCCAACGGCTTTATTCGTGAGGAACAACATCCTGACTGGGTCGCCAACATAGTACCAGTCCTCAAGAAGAATGGAAAGATTCGAATCTGCATCGACTTCCACAATCTGAACGAAGCATGCCTCAAAGATGAATTCCCCCTCCCCATCACGGACATCATGATTAACAATACCTGCGGCTTTGAACGTATGTCATTTATGGATGGCTTCTAGGGGTACAACCAAATCAAGATGTCTCCTGACGATGAAAAGCACACATCATTCCGAACACCGATTGGCACGTATTGCTACACAGTCATGCCTTTCGGTTTAAAGAATGCTGGCGCCACATATCAAAGAGCCATGAGTATCATCTTCAGAGACCACTTACGCAAGACGGTGGAGTGTTACGTTGATGACATCGTCGTCAAGAGTCGCTATAAGGGAGACCATCTGCATGATCTGAGGACGGTATTCGACCTAATGCGAGCGCACAATTTGAAAATAAACCCTACGAAGTCCTTCCTAGGCGTATCCAGTGGGAAGTTCTTGGGCTTCATCATCACCCCCAGGGTATCCATGTAGAAGCTGAGAAGACAAAGGCAATCATGGAGATGGGTCCCCCGAGAAATCTCCGCGAACTCAGAGGCCTTCAAAGGAGGCTAGCTTACATTAGGATGTTCATTTCTAACCTCTCCGGGCGATGCCGACCATTCATCCACCTCATGAAGAAAGGCGTCTCGTTCGTATGGGACGAAGAATGTCAGCGGACCTTCGACAGCATCAAAGAATACTTGTCAAACCCTCCAGTCCTGGTGGCCCCGATTACTGGAAAACCATTCCTGCTCTACGTACGAGCAATGGAGCATTCCCTCGGAGCCCTGCTGGCACAAAACAACGATACAGGCCATGAACAATCCATATATTACCTTAGTCGAATGATGATTGGGCCAGAGCACCGATATACCGCTGTGGAGAAGGAATGCCATGCTCTGGTGTTCGTCATTCAGAAGACGCGGCACTATGTCACCGGACAAACAATACATGTAATCTCACGAGTCAACCCTTTCAGGGTCCTCTTGACTAAACCAGGGGCACTCAGCTCTTGCCTCGCTACATGGGCAATATTGCTATCCCCCTATCATTTGATCTTCGTCCCATAAAAGGCGGTCAAAGGCCAGGCCTTGGCAGACTTTTTGGCAGCCCACCCGTGCTCGGAGTCGTCCAGAATATATGAAGACATCCCAGATGAGGTCGCCGACTCGCATGCAACCTCCCATGATGATATATGGCGAATGTTCTTCGACGATGCTTCGAGAACTGGACCCAAGGACAACATCGCCGTCGGAGTCGGGGTGGTGCTGGTCTTTCCTTCCGGATTGGTGATTAACCGTGCTTATCTCCTCACGGAACCCTGCTCTAATAATGTGGCTGAGTTTGGCCTCCAACTTGCAAAGAAGCTGGGGTAGAATACCTTGATGCATACGACGATTCTCAGTTAATCATCAATCAGATCCGGGGCTCATATGAAGTTCGCCACGAAGACATGATCCCCTATCACCAAATAGCGATCGACATCATCTCTTCGTTCGAGGGGTTCTTCATCGAACACGTCCCCAGACTCCGAAATGTCGAAGCCGATGCCTTAGCAGGTCTGGCCGTTTCCCTAGCAGTGCCAAATCATACTCATCAATCGGTAGACGTAGTAGGCCACGAACTGGTCTGCCCCAAGAACAACGTTCAATTCGTGACGAGTTATTCCGCTCAGACAATCGATGATGTCCCAGATTGGAGACAACCATTCATTGACTTCGTCGTCTACGACATCCTGCACGAGAACCCGAAGGAAGCCACCTCCATCAGACGGTGTTCTCTCAGATTCTTCTACGATACAGAGACGAAAATGCTGTATCACCGATCCTATGATGGAGTATTGCTTCGGTGTCTGTCGAACGCAGAAGCCAAAAAGCCGTACGAGAAGCTCATGACGGTGTCTGTGGGGCCCATCAGCCTGGTCCTAAATTGCAAGACCGTCTTCGCCGAATGGGCTACTACTGGCCCACGATGGTAGCAGATGCGATAGACTATGCTAGAAGGTACAAAGCCTGCCAAGTCCATGCGGACTTCATCCACCAACCATCCGAATTTCTATATCCGACAGTAGCATCCTGGCCATTCGAAGCATGGGAGATGGACATCATCGGTCCGATTACTCCACCTTCCTCCCGTGGACATCGCTTCATACTTGCGATCACGAATTATTTCTATAAATGGACAGAAGTTGTCCCACTTGCAGAAGTAAAAACTTCGAACGTGATCAGCTTCCTCAAGCATCACGTCATCTATCGCTTTGGACTGCCCCAGAGGATCATCCACGATAATGGTCCACAGTTTACGAGCCACGCCTTTTATCGGTTCTGCGATAAACATCGTATCCAGAATATTACTTCGACACCGTACAACCCGGCAGCGAATGGGTTGGCAGAGGCATTCAACAAAACAATCTTCAAATTACTCAAGAAGTTCGTATCGTCCAACAAACGCGACTGGAACGAGAAGCTTGGTGAATGCTTATGGGCGTACCGTACTACAGTCCGAACAGCTACCGAGAACACACCATTCTCCCTGGTGTACGGGTGTGAGGCAGTTCTTCCATTAGAGACTCAAATATCCTCACTCCGTGTCGCCCTCACATATCAATTGACGACGGATGATAACTACCGACGCCGACTACAAGAGTTGGAGGCCTTAGATGAAAAGTGCCTCCTGGCTCAGCAAAGGATCGAACTATACCAAGTACGCATCTCTGGAGCCTTCAACAAAAAGGTCAAAATCAGAATATTCCAAGTGGATGATATTGTTCTGGCAATCCGGAGGCCGATGGTCATGTCTCACAAGACCGCCGGCAAGTTCCAGCCAAAATGGGAAGGTCCATTTATCATCGAGGCCGTATTCTCCAACGGTGCTTACCGCCTCGCCAAACAAAACGGAGACTTGCTCATGTTGCCCATCAACGGTAAGTTCCTGAAGAAATATTATGTCTAAACAATATTTTCCAGATTATCGAGTCACGTACCCGCTGGTACCGCTGAACTCACCCTCATAATTTTCCAGATCATCGAGTCATGTACCCGCTGGTACCGCTGAACTCACACTCACCATTCTCCAGATTTTTTGAGTCATGTACCCTCTCATGCCGCTGAACTCACATCCACAACATCTCAGATTATCGAGTCATGTACCCGCTGGTGCCACTGAACTCACACTTTCACAATATCGAGTCATGTACCCGCTGGTTCCTCTGAACTCACATCCCGGTCACTCTTTCAGATAGCAAGTCATGTATGATCATACCTCCGAACTTTCTTCCTGGAAGAGATCCTCCCTCATAATCTAATACCCGCACTCCCAGTGCACAAAAAGGGTAATCGATCCACAAATTACCAAAACGGCCATGTCCTCATTACCTCTGAGTCATTTCACTTTCGCCAAAAACAAATCACCCCCTACATAGAACTTCCATGTCCTCATTACCTCTGAGTCGTTCTATGTACCCCCTCTTCATTGAGCCTACTCCTGCCATGTCCTTATTACCTCTGAGTGGGAAGGCTCCGTAGAAGAAACCTTCATACTTGCCATGTCCTCATTACTGTAGGATGTGGAAAATTATGACACGCTGTCATACGCTCAAGGCCATACGCTTATCAAAAGCCATACGCTTAGTGGATATTTTATTATTTCTTCTTAAAGTGGCGGCACAGCATATATTAAATAAAGAATGAATCTGACGTCTCGTCTTTCGTACAAAGATAGTTGTCATGAAAAGAGCAACCGTCGTATATGTATTCGAAGAGTTAGTTTTGTCTTTTACGAGGACAGCTCAGCAGATCATTAATGCAAAGTTATTATTACTGACAGTCTGTCAGCCGTCATATCTGCAGTCACGACGCTCGAGAAAATCTTTTGACAGTTATTTTAAAGATATGGCGTATCAGAGAAGATTGATGATGGCCACGTGGCCATTTCTTCAGTGAGCGTATGAAGTCTATACGACTCCTTCCTTCTTCAGTGAGCGTATGAAGTCTATACGACTCCTTCCTTCTTCAGTGAGCGTATGAAGTCTATACGACTCCTTTCTCATCAAGTGAGCGTACGACTCCTTTCTTCTCCAGTAAGCGTATCAGCTTTATTTTGTTTCTACATCATCCAAGTCAGCGTATAACTCTCCTTCAACGAGGCAGCGTATTACAGCAACCATATCCAGGATTACAGTCAACACACGTTCTCACGTGTCCTGTACCAATTATCCATTTCTCTAGAAGTTATGCAACGTGGCATCCATGCCATCAATCTCTCCTGAACATGCTCCACCACTTTCAACCGCACGCTAATGTGTCTCCATCAGAATTAGCCATGCGTCCCTGCAGTTATGCACACGTCAAGTAACTACCTGAGCGTATGCTTAAGGACAGTTATCCTGAACTCTATAAAAAAAGAGTTTTTTCATCTTTATGAGACACTACAGTCAATTTCAGAGAGAACAGAGAGATTGCCCAGTTGCTGTCCAAGTTCTTCAAAGTTCGAGTATTCTTCATCGCATCGTCCAAGGGATAAAGTAATCGTCTTCTAGATTAGATTCCTACAGTTGTAATTTTCTCTGATACAAAATAAATAAAGTGAATTTATTTATGGAAAACAAATTGGCGACTCTGCTGGGGAAAGCTGTCTCCTCCAATGAGATAGCAACAACTCAATGCGATACTTCGTCGATCGGCTTGACGAAGAAGACGATGGTTGTACAATTCGACCAATCGGCTTATGAAGAAATGCTCAAGGCGAAGGAGGACCGCACTGCTTCCTCCACTCTTCCTGCTGCCAAGAAGAAGAGACGCTCCGTCTATGTCCCTAAGTCTTCTGCAGCAGTTCGAGACGCTTCTGTCACTTCTCATGTTGACAAGAACACGTCTTCAACTTCCATGAAGCACACTTCGGCTTCTCGGAACACGGCAACAGTGGCTTCTCCTAGTCACACTGACAAAGTTGGTTCTTTAACCAAGTCAGCGTGTACAAGGAAAACCATCTCTGAACATGTCAACGTCCCTTCTCCCTTTATTCTTACGACAGCAGTCGGCTCTTTAGCCATTGATGACTCTGAGCGTATGGCATTCAAAGGGCAGTGTATGGCAAAGGCAGCGTACAAAAGCCAACATCAGGCAGCGTACGCTAAGCCAAAGCCAGCGTATGCTAATAAAAAAGGCAGCGTATGACCAGAAGTCCAAACAGAAGTCAGCGTATGCTAACAGATATAGTCCTTTGACTGTTTCTCAAAATCAGGCTGGGGGTTCTCTTCCACAGAACCTACAAATGATTCCCCCTCAACTTGCACATCTTGTGCCAACCAAGGAAAAAGACTCTTTAGTCAACTCCTCTACTCCTAAGGTCTTTACCTCTGGAGTTAATTTGACTAGTACTCTTACTAGATCAAACAATGGAAAACGTCTTTTGGCTAATTCCTCCAAAGATGGATTATTACCGACTCCTAGTCGGAATAATACTCATCTTCCTTCTCTCAAAATTTATCGGTCTGAGAAAGGCAAATTACAAGTATCCAAGACTGATATCAAAGTCATATCTCCTACGGATCTTCGTAACAAGCTTAATCAGAATCGGTTCGGTTCCACTGAGACAAGTATATTAGACCATGATGCAGAATATGCCAAGAACTATGTGGCTCAAATTACTCAGTCTTTATACACTCAGGAACCAAGAAGACAGAAGAACAAAAGACAAGTTTCTACACAGAAACTATCTTCAAGTACTTCCCAATCTGTTCCTGCAGATCTCCGGGAATATTTGTAAAATAAACAGAGAATTGACACTCCATCAGGCTATGATATTGCTCATATTTGCCATGAAAAGCATGGTTGCAACTTCCAACCTCGAGTTGTAATTCAATGTTGTTGTTCACCAAAAAGACAATCTGTTTTCGAACGGATTCAATATGAACCAATGTTGGATGAAGATGAACCTCTTTATGCTTCTGTCAACATGACCTCCAAAAATATTGGGGGTAGCATACGGTCTGATGCTATATCAGACTCTGAAGATGGTATTTATCTCGGCACCCGGTCCAGGACCGGAGCCTTGACCAGAGCCTCTTCTTCTTCTCATCCAAGTGGTAATCCGGAGATCACAGAAGACTTCCTTGGAGAGTCCAATTTTCCAGTATTGACTCCCGTAAAAAGCCCAGGGAAAGATACTGATTCACACAGTGATGATTCAGAACAGACTGTTTCATCATCTATTCCTCGAATGATTACCACTTACATGGCAGAGGGCGATCATGAACCTTCAACTAGCACCGAAGCTCACGAACAAAGGATTTCTTCCTTAGAACAACAGTTACGAGCTATGGCAGATACGTTGAATGTTATGCACACTCTTATGCAAGCTCAGCATCAAACTCAGCAAGTCCAACAGACAGCTCCTCCAGTTATATTAAATACTCCTGTTGTTCCAAACCCGGAACCCTCTACTATTTCGGGGGTACAATCTAATGTTCCTGAACAACCCACTCCAAGTCAGTCTGGAGCTGGGGGTGGTACATATGCTGCAGTCCCTCCTCCTAATTACACTCAACAAGTTACAACTCTCCAGTCTTCTGGAATTGTTTCTGAAGAGTTAAAGAATCTCCGAACACAATTCGAGGCATTCAAACAGAAGGATGGTTTACAAAGGTTAGGTATCAAGCAACCTTACCCGATAGAATGGAAGCAGGTATCGTATCCACCAAAATACAAACCTTCGACCATCTCTTTCTACGATGGGACAACCTCCCCAAGTCAGTTCATTAATCATTTTGAAGTAATGACTGATCAACTGCAACCAAGTGACGCCCTTCTTACTCGGGTGTTCATTGGATGTCTCAAAGGAACGGCTTATGAATGGTATAGAAGTCTCCCTGATGGGTGCATTACCTCATTTGCCGGTTTCAAGCAAATATTTCTTGAACGATTCTATGAAGGGCTCAACGACATGACCATGTCAGCCCTCATAAGAATTAAACAGAAAAATAATGAAACTACCGAGGACTTCATTGAAAGATTCAGAAGAAAAGCCCTCAAAATGTCTCTCGGAACTCCCGATGCTGTTACCATCGACACTTGCAAGTCGAATCTCTTACCAATTATCAGCATGTGGACAGGGTCTACTCAGTTCCAAGATCGGCCTTCTTTTATTGTCAGTGCCAAAGCTGCCGAGGTCAGTGCTGAGACCTTCAAGGGTCTGGGGGTACAAATGGCTCCCAAGGAATCAAATCAGAGTGCTAGCAATAGTACTCGACCCAACAATCGTAAAGGAAAAGAAGCTCTTGAAGTCAATCTCCAAAGCAGTAGTCAAGAGGTAAAGACTACCCAAGCTACTCCAGCTCCAACAAATCAACAACAGAGATCTCCTCGGCCGAAGGAAAAATATTCTTTCGACGATGATGATGTTCAGGGTATCTTTGAATGCTTACTCAAAGGTAGTAAGATTCAATTGCCAGAAATTAAAAAGCCTGATGAAGCCAATAAGACAGATCATCCAAAATACTGTCCATATCATAGAATGCTGGGTCATACAATCCGGTCTTGCTATGTATTAAAAGGGAAGATTCAAGAGATGATTAAATCAGGAGCTGTGACATTAACACCCAAAGACAAAACAGTCACAGCAAATGTAATTTCAATGCAGTTCGGTGACTTTCCCCCCTTAATGGTGGAAAGTGGGATTGTTCCTATCCCGAAAGCAACTCTCGAAGTTGTAAACATCCCACCAGCACAGAATGATGGACTTGTTCCTGTCACAACTAAGAAGGGAGAGATCATGTGGATTCACCCGGATTAAATGACGGAGTTTGAAACGTCTTCCTCTTCTCCTCGGAAGACTTCCTCATCTAAAAAGAAGCTCGGGAAGACTAAGTCATGCAATGTGACTTCTAGTTTCACACCCGATTTTTATCTAACCTCTACTTTTATCTCAGCAGGAAATTCACTCCCTACGGAAATAAAATTTGTATCTCAATTTGAAGATAGGTACAAGCCTGCTTTTCATCTATACAGTTTACAATCTTGTGAATTGATGGTGAAGATAGGTTATGATCTAGCCACTGCTCCTGGTTTGAATTCAGGCAAGGGACTCCGAGCACCTTTGGCTATTACTATGAGACATAATCAATCTCGTGTTGGCCTTGGTTTCTGGAATGAAGCTCTCATCAAACATAAAAGAACCAAGAGCAAAATAAAGAATTGCAGCATGGTTTCCATAGACCTTGAACCAGAATCTGAAGTTGAAGTTCATGCTGGAACTCGGTCAGGAAAAATATATCTGAAAGATTATGCTGAGATTCCTGAAGAAACTTCTGACGTCCCTCCGGTTACAGCTTCAACACCAGTCTCTACTGAAGAGCCTTTAAATGTTCCTGTTGAGACAGTTCCTTCTAAACCAACAGCAGCTGACAAAGGCAAACAACAAGTCCGCTTCGATAAACCATTGAAGAAGTCATCTCCTACAGGACTTGAAAAGCCTTATAATTTTGATATATTAGCTCAACTAGCCAATACCCCAGCTAAATTATCATTCTTCGAGCTCTTACGCCTCTCTAAAGAGACTCGAGAAACTCTAAGTGAAGCACTGCTGCAAGCAGAAACCTGCCTAACTCTTCTCAAGAAATTGGAAACAGAACCTGTTTCTCATTGCCATAATGTATTGGAATTTATTCCAAACATTACCTTTACGCAGGACGATATGCTGCTAGAGGATAATCGACATGACCGTCCTTTATATCATACAGGATATATTGATTCTATGAAGGTTGATCGTCTCCTGATTGATCCAGGATCTGCTCTTAGTATTATGCCAAAAGCTATGCTAGACACACTGAAGATACCTGTACATAGCCTTTCCAGCACTATCACTACCATCTTGGGATTTAATCAAGGAAAAAGTGAACCTTTGGGCAAGATTCGCCTCAAATTTCAAATAGGCGATCTTCGCACTAAAGTTACTTTTTACATCATCGACAATCATGGTTGCTTATACAATGCTCTGTTGGGGAGACCATTCTTGCATGAACATAATGTCGTTCCTTCGACTCTTCATCAGTGTTTCAAATATGTTGATGATAATGGAGAAGTTCAAAAGGAAGTTGCGGATCTCTATCCATTCAAAGGAGTTGAAGCTTACTTCAATGACGCTCGCATGTACAAAGATGAATACTCAAAAGTCTTGCAAGCTATGGATAATGATGATGAAATAGCAAAAGTTGGCACTTTTGTTATTCCTGTAAAAGGGCGTATCACTCCTCCGCAGTCTGTTAGATCATTCGAAGAAGGCTCACTGATAATTCCTGTCAGTGGACGTATTACTTCATCACCTGCTCAGGCTTCACAAGGTTCATTGATAATTCCTGTCAGTGGACGTACTACTGTACCGTCTTCCCAAGCTCCATAGGGCTCACTGATAATTCCTGTCAGTGGATGTACTACTCCCCCTCCACCTTCTCAGGCTAGACTAGATACTCTAGTCATTCCAGTTAGTGGACGTACTACTTATCCACGATCTTCTTCAAGGGAGCTCACCTCTTCTGAGCCTTTTGTTATCGATCTTAATCGAAACAAAACTTCTGATCGCTCTTCTTCTCTCCCTTTTGTCATTAATTTGACTAAGTCTGATAAGGCTCAGCCTTCTGTTGTAAATACAGTATTTAATATTAATGAAGCATCTCCTTTGCAGTATATTGATGTCTGTAATCATGTACAAAGTTATTTACAATTGCTAGATAACTTAGAGTCACTAACTATAGGGGTTGTTCAAACTCTTCATACAGACATATCATTGGAATCCATACAAAAATCATACTTCGTGGTTCCTGCTAGAAAAAAGGGAGAAAATCCAATCTTCTTTTATAAAGGACCCCAGAATCCTCCTAACTTGGAAGAAGATGACATAAACGATGATACTGGAAGGTTACAACTGCGTCGCTATAGTCAACAATCCAAAAATATCATCAAGAATATGGGTTATGACTTTAGAACCAGTCTCAATATTGGAAAAGGAAGAAGAATGCCTGTTCGAATTCCTCCATTAAAATACGGAAGGACAAAATGTGGTTTAGGTTACATTGCTCCTACTTCCTTTATCAATATAGTCCATGAAGATTCAAAGTCCGATGAAGACGAACGATCTGAGTCTTCTGATTCTCTCTCTTGGGATTCTGACACGAGTATTGGCGATCTTCATCGTTCTATTTTGTCCGTCAATACGGTCTCTGTTGATGGCCCGTAGGAAAATGATGAAGATGAGGATGATTTTGAAATATCACCCGAATCGGAACAATGGGCTCAAAGATTAGATAATCAATGGGAATTCAGGTTCGAGCAGAGAGAACCTCCTACCGAAGATAAACTGATCCAAATTAATGTTGGTGAAGAAGGTTCTCCTAAACCAATATTCATCAGTAAAAGTCTTTCAGAAACAGATAAGCAAGACATGATCAAGCTTATTCGTGATTATATCGATGTCTTTGCCTGGAGTTACGAAGATATGCCAGGACTAGATCCGAAGATTGCAATGCACAAACTCAATATCATGCCAAATGCTAAACCGGTCAAACAATAACAGCGACGATTTCGTCCAGACATCATGGATGCAATTGAAGCTGAAGTCAACAAGCTTATGGCTTCTGGATTTATTCGAGAGGAACAACATCCTGAATGGGTGGCTAACATCGTTCATGTCCTTAAAAAGACTGGCAAGATTCGGGTCTGTATTGATTTTCGTGATCTCAATGCGGCTTGTCCTAAAGACGAGTTTCCTCTTCCAATTACTGATGTCATGATCGACAATACATGTGGTTTCGAACGAATGTCATTTATGGATGGGTATTCGGGATACAACCAGATCAAAATGTTTCCAAATGATGAAAAACACACTTCCTTCAGAACGCCGATCGGTACATACTGTTATACAGTGATGCCGTTTGGTCTCAAGAATGCAGGAGCAACATATCAGCGAGCAATGAGCACTATATTCTGCGAACATCTCCAGAAAATAGTCGAATGCTATGTTGATGATATTGCAGTCAAAAGTCGACGAAAGGAGGATCATATCCAAGATTTGAAGACTATCTTTGATTTAATGCGTCAGCATCAACTTAAAATGAACCCTACTAAGTCCTTTCTGGGCGTCTCTAGTGGTAAATTTCTCGGCTTCGTCATTACCGCTAAAGGTATACACGTGGATCCCGAGAAGATCAAAGCCATTCAAGAGATGCGTCCTCCACGCACCTTAAAAGAGCTACGAGGATTTCAAGGAAGAATTGCTTATATCAGGAGATTCATTTCTAACTTATCAGGACGCAGTAGACCATTCAACAAACTTCTGAAGAAAGGTGTATCTTTCGTCTGGAACGAAGAATGTCAAAAAGCATTTGACGATATTAAACAGTATCTCATGAACCCTCCAGTTTTAGTACCTCCTGTTTCGGGGATACCATTCCTTCTATATGTTCGAGCCATGGATCATTCTCTTGGTGCATTACTTGCCCAGAAAAATAAAGATGGCCATGAACAGGCTATTTATTATCTCAGTCGCACAATGACGGGTGCTGAACCGCGTTATTCTCTAATCGAGAAAGAATGCTTAGCATTAATGTTTGCTGTTCAGAAAACGCGACATTATATTATCGGTCAAACGATTCATGTCATTTCCAGAGTGAATCCCATCAAGATTATGATGAAGAAACCTGGTATTCTCAACTCCAGACTAGCTAATTGGGGAATCTTGTTAGCCCAATACGATATGTATTATATTTCTCAGAAGTCAGTTAAAGGACAAGCTCTTGCTGATTTTCTGGTTGTTCATGCAATTCCAGAAGATTCTAAATTATATGATGAGATTCCTGATGAAGTCTTGGATTCAAATCTGATTTCTGAAGAAGTTCCTACCTGGCGTCTATTCTTTGATGGAGCATCTAGAATAGGTCCTAACGGCAATATTGTCGCTGGAGTTGGGATTGTTCTTGTATCCCCAGAAGGACTAACTATTCAGAGGGCTTATTCTCTAGATCAATCATGTTAAAACAATGTAGCCGAATACAATGCATTACTCATTGGTCTTCAACTTGCTAAACATCTAGATATTCAATATTTGGAAGTTTATGGAGACTCCAAGCTTATTGTCAATCAGATCAGAGGAACGTATGAAGTTCGTCATCAGGATTTGATACCTTATCATCGAGCAGCACCCTCTATAGCCTCATCTTTTAAAGACTTTTTTATTGAACATGTTCGACGAGCCTATAATGCAGAAGCTGATGCTTTAGCTAATCTTGCTGCTGTATTAGCTATACCAATCAGACGTCAGCAAGTGATAGTGGTTTATAACCGAGAACTATTCTGTGTTGAGAATAATTTGGCTTTGGCTTTTCCTCACAAACCAGATAAAGATTCTCTCAACCTTGATGCTGGATTAAAGTGTGACAAAATATCCTCGTCTTCTTCCGATTCTACTATGGAATATGTCTTTTCTAATGAAATAGAAGCCATAATTGAAGACTGGAGACGCCCGTTTCTAGATTTTGTTTTGTATGATATACTTCCTGATAATCCGAGTGAAGCAGCGTCTATTCGACGTCGATCTCTCAGATTCTATTATAATGATACGACGAAAACATTATATCGTCGGTCTTACGACGGTCTTCTCCTCCGATGCATTGCCGGTGAAGAAGCACAACAGATAATCCGTGAAGAACATGATGGTGTTTGCGGAGCTCATCAACCAGGTCCTAAACTTCAAGATCGTATCCGACGTATGGGTTATTATTGGCCCACGATGGTGGCTGACGCTATTCAATATGCTCGAAAATGTAAAGCCTGCCAAATTCATGCAGACTTTATCCATCAACCGTCAGAGTTCTTACACCCAATAGCGGCATCATGGCCCTTTGAAGCTTGGGGCATGGACGTCATTGGTCCCATCAACCCACCATCATCAAGAGGACATCGGTTTATTTTAGCAATAACCGATTACTTTTCCAAATGGGCTGAAGCAATCCCGTTATCTGAAGTTAAAACTTCTAGTGTTATCAACTTCGTCAAACATCATGTTATCTATCGATTTGGTGTTCCTCGGCGTATTATCCATGATAACGGACCGCAGTTCGTCAGTCAGAAATTTACTCGATTCTGCGACGATCACCGGATTAATAATTTAGCTTCTACAGCATATAATCCAGCAGCCAATGGATTGGCAGAAGCTTTCAATAAAACAATCATGAAACTCTTGAAAAAGTTCGTTTCATCTAACAAACGCAACTGGAGCGAGAAGCTTGGTGAATGTTTATGGGCCTACCGCACTACAGTTCGCAATGCGACCGGATGTACACCTTTCTCTTTAGTATATGGGTGTGAAGCTGTTCTTTCCCTTGAGATCCAGATTCCTTCTCTGAGAATTGCAATCTCCAATGAACTGACAACAGAAAACAATGATCGTCTTCGACTTCAAGAGTTGGAAGCTCTAGATGAAAAACGATTGTATGCTCAACAAAATATCGAGCTGTATCAGGCCCGAATCTCCAAAGCTTTTAACCGAAAAGTAAAAGTCAGAACATATCAGAAGGGAGAACTGGTCCTTACTGTCAGACGTCCTATGACCATGACACATATGAGCAAAGGCAAATTTGATGCGAAATGGGAAGGCCCATTCGTAGTAAACAAAGTCTTCTCTAACGGAGCATACCAGCTTGCCTCTATGGATGGGAAAGTCATGATGATGCCTATCAATGGCAAATTCTTAAAGAAATATTATGTATAATATTTTCATCATTCCCCAGCAAATATAAAATCCTTCTTTACAAAAGTTATTTCGATATCGTTATCCCCAGAGGAAATTGATATTCCATCATGTATCATCTTCCCAAAGAATTTGATATTTTGTTTTATTAGATCCCAAGTGGTTTTAATAAAGATCTTGTATAGAAAATCATGTCCATATTACCTCTGAATTTTCTATCTCAATATCATATTTTAATATTTAGTCTTTCTGATTTCTGAGTCTAAAGATCAATGAATAAAGGCAAAATTGATGTAAAGTGGGAAGGATACATCGTAAACAAAGTTTCCTTAAACAGAGTTTATTTTGAGACAAATTCTTCAAGAAAAAGAGTACATCATCATGGAAGATCACTGTCATCCCTCTCATACTTAGGACGAGGGCCACATACCTAATCAGCAAAAGAATTTAATACATCTTTTCCTGACCGCACCAAGAACTGACAGGCAGTCAGCCTCATTGCTTCTTCTTCTTTGGTTTCTCCTGGTTCGACCAGGAAGTCCAGGATATCTTTCGGCGGCTTGGGAGTAGATGAGCTTTCGCCCATTTCCTTCTTCTGCGGAGATAGATGCTCTTTAGCACCTTCAGTAACTTCGGAGACGACTTCAGCCTTCTTTGTATTCTTTTCAGAAGACATTGTGGATAAAAGAGGATGATGTGTGATCTTTTTACTCAAAAATATGCTTTATTTATAGGCATATGGTTACAAGGATCGAAGGGACGTATTCTTTCCCGATATTCATTTCATCCATTCATTTCTCACATTCATCCGACGTTTCACATGTTCATTAATACTTGACGGTTCATCCGTTCAATTATTACATTCACTCGACAGTTTATCTGTTCATCATTTCCTAACGGTTCATCCGTTCATAATCTTCTATCAATTTATCAAGTGGGGATTTGTTATTTATCATGTTTTCATAACCTCTGAATCAATTCCGAATCTACTTACTCATTTGTCATGTTTTGACCTCTGCATAGAAATCAATCTATTTTCTTTCGAGTTTCTATATATTATCATGTCCATAATACCTCTGATAATATTATATACTCTAAAACAGAAAAGATGATTTTATTATCTATCATGTCCACAATTCATCCACAAATACAAATCATTGAGCATAGAAGAATTGTCATCTCCATTCCCATTTCACCACAAAAAAAAGTCTATTACATTTTCTTAGACTTTCTTACAAATTATAATAGAAATCTATTACAAATCTTGGATTTTTATTCTACACCATAATGATAACCTAATAGAGATCTATCTTCTTCTTTGGATCTTCTCCGTCGGACCTTCTCCGTCAGGTTCGTTGTTGGTGGCAATTCCTGACTGTCTAGGTCTCAGTCACGACCAGATTAGCAGGAATCAAACTCTGGTCTTCTCTCTCAGACGAGAGGAGAACCAGAGAGTACGGCAGCCCGAAGTCGTGGTGCTGCCAATACAACTGGTGGATGGGGGTAACCTCTCAAGGAAGACAGGAATGTATCCAAACCTTGGGATACAATTCCTGGTTCTGCCTTAAAAGGAACTCTACTACCCGATTTCTCGGTAGTAGAGTTGACTCCACCATCCAACTCTCGTGTATAAAGGCTCTTCCTACCATCTGAGGAAGACCCTTCTATCCCACGAAGAGTTCTGAGTTGTCTGATTTACGCATCAAAGGCGTATGAGCTCCCTGATGTTGGTGTCAGAAGGACATTCTCCACAGCATCCACATCACCAATGCCAGTTCTGAAGAAAATCTTTAGCCAAGTTTCTGCGGAAAACAGCATGAAGAAGAGAATTAAATCAACAGAAATGTCATATAAAACGTACTGGTTGGTCAAGCACGCTCAGAGACAGAAAGCTTATTTTCAACAGCAAAAACAGCACGTGTATTATGCCGGACTTACCTTCAAGTTTGACGCTAAGAATTGGCAAACTGATGTCTGACATATTGCTCAGAATTCGAACATTTAGAAGCATTTGCTTTCCGATTCGAGAGTGAAATCTCATGTTCATTTTCAGAGAAGAGAAGAAGAAAAAGAAGATGGGGATGAGTTCTGTGAAACTCTTCTGTCTATTTTAAAGTATGGAGCGCAAGCCTATTCTTGGAAAGGATCCACAAATAATGCTCGTAAAATATGCAATGAGTGCCATGTATACTTTGGAAACCAGCATAGCCTTGGAAATATTCAAAGAGTGCTTTCCACAACATTGGAAGAGAGCGTAACCTACAGCTATTTATTGGTGCATGCTATTCATTGATGTATGCTATCCAGCGTAACTTACAAACATTGGAAGACAGCATAACCTACAGCGTAATCTACAGTTATTCATTGGTGCACGTTAGTTTTCAACACAAAATTATACTAAACAGAGAATTCTTGAATATTCATTTCATTAAGGCACTGATGGCCTTACAAAACAAAAAAAAAGAGGGAAAGAAAGGGGTGCAACAAAGTCACGCTCTATTTTCTAGAGCGGCTAAGTTTGACGCCTAACTCTTCTACGCTTTAGACCCCCATGCGGTGCAACAGAGCAGCGAGCATTTCACGCTTCTCTGCGAGGCTCCGCCCATCAGAAGTAGAGGAGCCGTCCAGACCGAAGTAACCTAAGAAATTCTTGGCTAACTGCGTGGGGTCATCTTTGAACTCGATGATGAAGGGCTCCGGTTCTTTGCCTCCAAAGGTGGGGTCACCATGGGCACAGAAACCTAATTTTCGTGCTTCTTCTTCAGCCGCTTCCTTTGGAGTCATGGTTACGAGAAATGAATGTCAAAAACTGAATTTTCTCAGTTTATATAACAAAGCTTGTTGGCGGTTCATATTCCTCCATAAATCAGATTCAATCAGTCTCGAAAAATGAAGAGTCATCATGACATTTAATAAATTCACTTTTGCATAAACAGACTTAATGCCAGCGTGTCAAGACTCATTCCCACTTTTTTATTCAAAGTAATTTCGAACTTTTGAAACTCATAAAGTTCGAAAACTTTGAAGGGGGACTTGTAGGATGTGGAAAATTATGACACGCTGTCATACGCTCAAGGCTATACGCTTATCAAAAGCCATACGCTTAGTGGATATTTTATTATTTCTTCTTAAAGTGGCGGCACAGCATATATTAAATGAAGAATGAATCTGACGTCTCGTCTTTCGTGCAAAGATAGTTGTCATGAAAAGAGCAACCGTCGTATATGTATTCGAAGAGTTGGTTTTGTCTTTTACGAGGACAGCTCAGCAGATCATTAATGCAAAGTTATTATTACTGACAGTATGTCAGCCGTCATATCTGCAGTCACGACGCTCGAGAAAATCGTTTGACAGTTATTTTGAAGATATGGCGTATCAGAGAAGATTGATGATGGCCACGTGGCCATTTCTTCAGTGAGCGTATGAAGTCTATACGACTCCTTCCTTCTTCAGTGAGCGTATGAAGTCTATACGACTCCTTCCTTCTTCAGTGAGCGTATAAAGTCTATACGACTCCTTCCTCATCAAGTGAGCGTACGACTCCTTTCTTCTCCAGTAAGTGTATCAGCTTTATTTTGTTTCTACATCATCTAAGTCAGCGTATAACTCTCCTTCAACGAGACAGCGTATTACAGCAACCATATCCAGGATTACAGTCAACACACGTTCTCACGTGTCCTGTACCAATTATCCATTTCTCTAGAAGTTATGCAACGTGGCATCCATGCCATCAATCTCTCCTGAACATGCTCCACTACTTTCAACCGTACGCTAATGTGTCTCCATCAGAATTAGCCACGCGTCCCTGCAGTTATGCACACGTCAAGTAACTACCTGAGCGTATGCTTAAGGACAGTTATCCTGAACTCTATAAAAAAAAAGAGTTTCTTCATCTTCATGAGACACTACAGTCAATTTCAGAGAGAACAGAGAGATTGCCCAGTTGCTGTCCAAGTTCTTCAAAGTTCGAGTATTCTTCATCGCATCGTCCAAGGGATAAAGTAATCGTCTTCTAGATTAGATTCCTACAGTTGTAATTTTCTCAGATACAAAATAAATAAAGTAAATTTATTTATGGAAAACAATTACCTCTGAGTAAGTATGTCGATTCCCTTTCAACCTATTATCTGTACCCACAACCGGAGTACGACAAGGATAATAGGTCCACAAATGTCCTCTGTTGACCATAAATGTCCTCTGTTGACCAAAAATGTCCTCTGTTAACCCCAAATATCCTTCGTGAATTCACTCCTGCCATGTCGCCATTACCTCTGAGCAGGAAGATTCCACGATAAAACCCTCATGCTTGCCATGTCCTCATAACCTCTGAGCAAATATGTCGGTTCTATTTCACCCTACTATCCGTATCCTAAGCCAGGGTAAACCAAGGATAATAGGCCCACAAATATCCTCTGCTAAGTTTCTTAGCATAAGCCCACCATCTCATCATGCCCCGGGAGCCCAGCTGCTCTACGGCATTCTTTTTCCCGATACCAAGAGCACCCATGACCACTTTGCCATGGCTGTTTTAGATATCCTAACCAAAGTTGTTATCCGTACCTAAAACCAAGGTATGCCATAGATAACAGGTCCACAAATAAGTCCCCTAGGCGGGGAAAACATCACCACAATGTCACAGGTACAACAAGCAATACGAATGAAGGGTAGAATAGAAAGTACTCTTTATTTGAAGGAAGAAAAAAGCATTACATCTTTTGGGACCACGTCCCTCTCAAAAAAAAAGAAAGAAGAAAAGAAAAAGAAAACAGGAACAAAACAAGAAGAAAAGGCCGACTATAGCTCAGCATTACACAATTCCAAAAGACGATTCTTCACTAAGATGGCCTCCTGCTCGAGTCGCTGTTTAACTCGACACTCAGCCTCCCGGGATAACCGCTCTTCATCATCCAAGCCCATGAGCTCCTGCCAGTCATCTTCCAATTTCTTCAGAGCAACAACCAGGTCAGTCGAAGCCCGATTGACTCTGTCAGCCATCTGAATAATCAGCTCCTTATCAATACGGGCAGCCTCAAGTTCAGACTCCAAGAAAGTTAGTTTTCTCTGAAGCTCAAGAATCTGCTCTCGCGTATCAGTGATCCCACGGAAGGCAGCCGCTTCCTGAGCCATGATATCTTCGCCCGCATGGCTCAATTGATCATATCGATTAGACAGATCGCGAAGGTCCTTCAGTACGGTCGGCCTGGTTTTATCCCGAGCAGCCTTTGTCTTCTCTATAGTAGCAATGAGAGAACTACGCTCCCGATCTACAACAGCGGACAAATCAGCCTGTCGCAGCACCTGCAGCTGGGTCACCAGCTGCTCATTCTCCAATAACTTTGCCTCCAGGAGCGCCGCCAGCCCCGCACCACCAAGAAGAGTCTTAAGGATATCAATTTGACCCTGGTCGCATTGCCGGGATAAGACGAAAGACGTCCCTCTTTCCACAGTAGCCGTTATTTCCCTCCTCAAATGACGGTAAAAGCTGGCAACTACGTCCTGTAACGCGTCATCCAAGACCTCTGTAGAGGACGGCGTCAGAGGAAGCGTGGCTGACAATATCGGAGGAGTGATGCTAGAACTTGCCACCAGACAGATGGAATCCGAGCAGAACGACGCACGGATAACGGATAACTCTTCCTCCGCCACCCGAAGAGCCTGGATACTCGGTAGGGCAGAGAGGTCGACTCTCGGAGCCACCCCAGAAGAGGATGAGAGGACCATGGTCCCCTGCCCTGGCCGTTCCATCACTTGACTTTCCGAGCTTAAGCCCACGGAAGGCCCCTCAAGACGAGCCGAAAGAGGAGGAAGTATGCTCCTCTCTACCGGTACCCCTTCGATATAGTTCGTCTCAATAGTGTCCATCCTCAGCACTGGAGAGGCCGGACCTATATGCCCAGAACAATGATCAGTCGACGTGACCTGGAGGATGTGATGATAGAGCAGATAGGCCTCCTCGCGGGATAAGATCCGGCTTATCTTACCAGGAGAGGAACATGGAGACTGCAGCTCGTGCGCAGCTGACATGACCTCCTTACCCGAGTTAGATTCAGCGGGTTCTTCTATCCCAACTACCCCGGAGGGAATACGACGCGATCAACGTCATCTTGATAAAATTCAGCAGTTTCAGGGACAGGTTCATTAAAATCCTCGTCATCCCGGGTTACCACCTCGGCATCTTGAAACTCTTCTTCTTCTCTTGACACCTACAAGAAGGAAAAAAGATGATTAAAATCGAAGCTAAAAGGAAAGAAGGAAGGAAGGGTCGGGAGTGGCTTGGTTACCCCTGACGCGGGGTTAATGTCTTCTCCACTTTCTCTTATAGTCAGCTGACGGTGTCTGGTCGCAACCAACTTTCGAGAACGAGAAATACCGCCAATATGAGAAAGTTGTCGGCTACATTTTGGAGTAGGGCCAGGCGCAACGGGTGACTGATCCCCCATCATCTCATCTGACAAAATAGGCGGCTGATCCACCTCTACGTCTACCACTGGAAGGATAGAGTCATCTCTATCATGCTCGTTGCCTTCATCATCCTCAGCAGCGGAATCCAAATCTGGCACTTCGACTCTAGTCTTTCTCTTCTTGGACCCTTGAGATCCTTCCTCCAGGCCGGTACCAACGATAAAACTGGCACCTGGGTTAAAACTGACCGGGGGTTTGTTCGCCAGGACATGATACAAAGCCGCCATGTACAAGATCTCCACTGACGCCTTAATGGCAGGGACCGAGAAAATGGTACGGGTATGGAATGTATCGTAGTATTGCCAAGCCCTGATACCATCAAGAAGGCTACCTTCAAAACCCAGACAGGAGCTGGGGTTGTCTAGACAAAGTTGGCTGTATCCAAACTGTCGGGCAAAACTGCTGGGCAGATAAGGCTCCAGAAAAACAGTTTTGCGGTTACGATACACCAGATGTGCGGGGAGGATGTTTCGCAGCCACAGGAGCATCTGGCCGTCCAGAAGTTGAGGGGGCACAATACCGTCAAGATGTACAGCCTCTATGTCCTCCGTAGTAAAGCGAGGGACGAATACAAAAATATGATACATATCTGCCCTCGCCAATGCCATCCGACAAGCCCGTATGGTCTCACACTCCCAAGGCTCATCACGGTAACGGAAGATAAATGCGTCATCATCAGTTACACCGTCTTCAGAGTCCGGTCTCATCAAAGACGGATAATGCATCAATAGCCACCCCATCAAATAGTGATAGGGCAACTCGGTCCGTTCAAAATCCTTGGTTACGTCGCGAGCGATGACCTTAGAGGTGAAGGTGCGAAGGCCACGATGGATGCTGCATACCATGGCCGGAAGGAGAGCTAGCCTGATTCGTAAAACCAACTTCACAGCCGGAAGGATGAAGTTACGACTGATTCTCTCGATAGAACCAGCCCCTCCAGAGACTACGCAATTTCGCAGCCATATCATCAAAAATCCCGCCAGGAGCGCCTTCTCTGACAGCTCTTGAGTATCTTGGTAAAAGTAACCAAAAGAGTCAGTCTTACTCCCGAATCTGTCACTGGTGGTGGCCACCCTCTTAGCCGACGACACCAAGTCTTTAACCGCCTCCCGGGAGCGAGGGCGACGAGAGGTAACTCGACCTGAGGCATCCGTCGGGAAGAGATAGTGCACCCAGTCCATGGTGTGGGGAGCATTCCCTTTCGAGTTGCTATCCTTTCGGGCTATCTTATAACATGTGCTATAGTGGCACAATATCTCTTGGTAAAGAGCCACGAAGTCGGGATACCGTCGTTCCAAATTTTCGAATTCCTCATTAGTGGGAGTATACGCTTCAAAAGCTTCGTCCCCCCAAGGAAGCTTGGAGACCGCGTGCATTTCATGAAGCGCAAGTCCCATTTCCCCTACGGGTGTATAAAAGGTTCCCGTACGACAGTTATACATCTCTAGCAGAGACATGAACAACTTCTTGTTTATGGACAAGCCATGACTGGTGCCTCGGATAGCATGGTAAAGGCCAATCTCACACAAAAATGCCTCGTACTTCTGCAAGATCCACATAGACAGATTGGTCCACGAGGGAATAGGATGTATCCAGCTGGGGAGCATCAACCGGCCAACGGGGTAGGAGCCCTTCCGAGCAAGTTAATTTATAAAAGTATCGGCGGTAGAAAATGTGAAATTGGGGCCCGCCACATTCAAGAAAGTACCTGGGACCAATCCCGTTACAGAACAGCTGGTATGCACCTTGCCGGCAGTCACTGACTTCAGACTGTTGTTATAATGGATGTTTCCCACAAACATCCCACTTCGGGTAGGGGTTAAAGTCTCTTCCCTCTTTCGGTCCAATGGGAGCATGTTGAACCAAGATAATGGGAAGTGTCGCTCCATTTGGGGGATGCGGATCGCCATCCCGTTAGAAACAAAACTCTAATTCTCCGACACCTCCAGAACGTGACTGTTCTCCACAGTCAACGCATCTCCAAAAAAGAACGCAGGCTTCAAATATTCCCTTTCGAATTTCCCAGAGTTCATCATGGCGTTAAGGAAGTAAAAAGGCTGGTTCTTAATGGCATTCAGTCTAGCCGGAGGTTCGTCAATCGGAAACTGATCCGCTATATGCTGAACAATATGGTCGTACCTATAACCCAGAGCAGCTTGGGCACTACCCACCAAGAGTTCTCCAGCAGCATTTACCGACAGATTTACTGAAAAGAAGACAGAGAAGGATAAGTTTAAAATATGGATAAAAAAAAGAGATGATTGGGAGCTGCCAAGCCTCATGCGGCTCAAGAAAACACCCATGCGGTTCCAATTTAATAAAGCTTTATGCGGCCCCAAGCCTCATGCGGCTCAAGACTCAGAAGAACACTTATGCGGCTCCGTTCAGAGAAAGTCCATGCGGCTCAACGTTGCTTATGCGGCTTTGTCGGCAAAGCACGTATACGGACATAACGGCTATTCTTATGCGGCTCAGCCATGAGACGAACATGAAGCTCGCAAAAGCTCGTGCATAAAATATGCGACGTAGCCATAGCAGTTAGGGTTCTTTAACTCATACAATGTCCTTACCAATAATGGGGGGATGAACGTCAGGATGAACATCGGGTACGACGACCGACGGAGGAACGGCCGCAGTTGAGGCAGAAGTAGTCTTCTTGCCTTTCGCCGTTGCAATCGATGAAGAGGCCGCCTTCTTGCCCTTTGATGCCACGGTCTTCTCGGGAGCCATTAGTTATCGAAGAAGAAAAGGACGATCGGGATAGGGAGAATTTGAAGAAAAAGGGAAAGTAAAGAAGCCCTTTCTCAATCCAAACTCCTCTTATTTATAGGAGGATGAGAGGAGGAGGACATGTGGACTAGTAACCGCCTCGTAAAAGGCGAAACCGACTCCTCGGGTTTCGTTCCCAAGATTCACCCAGGGCATAAAATCCAAAAGAATTAATGAACCGTCCCTTGGGATTTCCCTCTAAAAAGACGGTGCTGAAACGAACTAGGAGGCAATTAAAGACCTTCACACGTGGCAAAAAGCTATACGGTTCGAAAGTCGCCGCTGCTAAGCCATCCATACGGCTGAAACAACCCCTGCGGTTCAAAAGTCTCTGCGGCTAAGCCACCCATGCGCCTAAAACAATTCTGCGGCTCGAGAGCTCATGCGGCTCAAACGGCCATGCGGCTGAAACAACTCTGCGGCTTGAAACTTCTATGCGGCCGAGACATCTATGCGCCCAAGACATCTATACGGATAGAAAGAGCCTCCACACGGCCATGCTTCTTATTCAAAGTATTTCAATTTTGCAAATTAAAACCTTTGAAGGGGGTCTTGTAGAAGCATAGAAAATAATAAAGAAAGATCCATGCGGCCAAGAAACCCCATACGGCTCAGATAGCCCATGCGGTTCAGAAAATCCATGCGGCTCAAACGAGTCCATGCGGCTCTATGATCTCCATGCGGCTCAGAAGAAAAGACACGTGGCTTGCAAACAGTTCTCCCCTCCGTACTGTACTGCATTAATTGCTTGGATGGCTGACCACTCTGACGAAACGACAGGCCTGACATAAAGAGGCAATTATGACTCTGTCATAATGACAGAATCCTAGGAAATCAAAAAAAATCTCTGACACAATGCCCCCGAGATCCATAACACACTACGCAGCTGAGACACGTGGACAGCCATATGCGGCTCGAGCGGAGATCCCCCTATGCGGCTCAAGCTGAAGTTGTCCTATGCGGCCCAGATCGAGATAGCCCTATGCGGCTCAAACAGACGCAGCCCTATACGGCTCATAAGGATCAGCCCTATGCGGCTCACAAGGATCACCTCCATGCGGCTCAATATCCATTGTATGGTCCAGATTATCATGTGGTTCGAAGATTTGGGGTCCACTCCCCAAGCTGCCCTGACACGTGGCCAGGCTTATGCGGCTCAAACTTTATGCGACCCAATCCTTATGCGGCTTAGTGACTCCCAGGACACGTGTCATAAATCCAATCAATTTTCCAGATTTACCGCAATCAAAGATTGGGTCAAATCCCAATAATCTGGGACACGTGGCAGAAGAATAAATTAAATTTATTCATTCAGATTCGCAGACGTCAGCAGATCATCATCGTGGAGATTTATTCTAATCAGCATTAATTACTGATAGGATTTGGTGCAATCTACACTAAATGGCCCAGATCCATTATACTCCAAATTAATGGCCCAGATTGATCGATCAACAGGCTGTCGCCACTTTGAAGGGCAATCATTATGAACCCTAATGAGATCCTCCCATTCTTATAAATAGCAGGGTGCCATTCCCTTGCAAGACACACACACAGAGGAGCACGCATACATACAGAAGAGACCACTTTTCGAGATCAGAAAGCACCAGAATACTTGGAGAGAAAAAGCAGAAAGAGAGAAAATAGAGCATTTCTTCAACGCCAAGCAATCTTCTGGAGTCAAGGCTACGTACCGATCGTCCAAGGAGTAAGGCAGAGCTGCTGTCGCTTTCCCGAACCTCTATCGTCACCCCCCAGTATCTAAAATAAACAATTGTACTTAGACTGTTGTACCTAGGTTTTCGTCCCTAGGCTTTCTTTGTACAAGCGAGTTTGTAACGTGAAGTAAAAGTACAGTCCTCCGATAATTGTTCTGCTCTTTTATATTTCATGGCAAACAATACGGATATTGCTTCCGCATCTTGTCTTCTCGCTCCCAGGTAGACTCGCCTGGTGAGTTATGCCGCCACAAAACTCTGACTATTGGCGTCACAGAATTTCTGGTTCTCTTTTCTCCTCTGTCCAATATTGCCACTGGCTTCTCTGGCACTGTGAGGCTGGGTCCAATTTCCATCTCTGAATGGTCCAAGATATGGCTCGGTTCCGGGATGTAGCGTCTCAGCTACGAAATATGGAAGACGTTGTGGACGCCTTCGAGACTTGGGGGTAGAGCCACCCGATAAGCCACTTCTCCAATCCTGTTAAGTACTTTAAAAGGACCAATATACCTGGGGCTTAGCTTTCCTGCTTTACCAAAACGGATGGTTCCTCCGGTAGGGGAGATCTTCACGAACATACTGTCACCTTCTTCAAACTCCAACGGCCGTCGGCTGCTATCGGCCCAATGCTTCTGTCTGTCCTGGGCAATCCTGAGCTTGTCTCTGATCATCTTTACCTTCTCTGCTGCATCGGTCACCATCTCAGGTCCAAGCAATACTCGTTCTCTTACGTCGTCCCAAGCAAGTGGAGTACGGCAACGATGTCCATACAGTACCTCGAACGGAGTCATACCGATGCTAGCTTGGTAGCTGCTGTTGTAAGAGAACTCCACCAAGTACAAATGGTCTTCCCAAGACCCTCCAAATTCCAAGACGCAAGATCTCAGTATATCTTCTAGCGTCTGGATTGTTCTCTCCGATTGTCCGTCAGTCTGGGGATGGTAGGCGGTGCTGAACTTCAGCTGCGTTCCCAAACTGTCGTACAAGCTCTTCCAAAAGTGAGAGGTGAACCTGGTATCCATGTCAGATACGATACTTACTGGAACTCCATAAATCCGGTAGATATGCCACATGTACAGTGCTGCCAACTTCTCGGTGGATAGACCCACCTTGAAAGGAATAAAGTGGGCTGACTTCGTCAGCGGTCCACGATAACCTAAATGGCATCCTTTCTTCCTTGGGATCGAGGCAGTCCTGACACAAAGTCCATCATCAAGTGTTCCCATTTCCACTCCGGGATGTCTAGCGGCTGCAACAGTCCTGTTGGTCTCTGTCTGCTAGCTTTCACTTGTTGACAAATTAAGCATCTAGCTATATACCTGGATACGTCATTCTTCATTCCGTACCACCACACTAAAGTACGCATATCTCGATACATTTTGTTGGCTCCTGGATGTATAGAATACTGCGACTGGTGCGCTTCTTGCATCAGCTCGTTCCTCAGTTCACCAGTTGGTACGCACAGCCTCATACCATGCTTTAGTGCTCCGTCACTGGCGATTGAGAATCCTTCAGGTGTTCCTGCCAGTACTTGATCTCTGAGTTTGTAAAGCATCTCGTCTTGAAATTGTGCCTCCTTAACTCTGTCCATCAGACTTGAACGCACTTGCAACTGCATCATTGTTGAATCAGCTCCTGGTACAATGGCTTCTCTTCCCAGTTTCTTCATTTCTTCTTCTGCGAGTACAATCTCCAGTCCAAGCTTTTCCATGTCCTCCAGCAAATGAAGCTCCTTGGTCAAGAACATTGCCATCGGGTATCGACTAAGTGCATCTGCAACAACTTTAGCCTTACCCGGATGATACTGCAGGTTGATGTCAAAATCCTTCATCAGTTCTAGCCATCGTCTCTGTCGCATATTCAGCTCCTTCTGAGTGAAAACATAATTAAGACTTTTGTGGTCTGTAAATATTTCTACTCTCTCTCCATAAAGGTGGTGCTTCCACAGTTTCAATACAAATATAACCGCTGCAAGCTCCAAATCATGCGTAGGGTAATTCTTCTCATGAGTCCGTAATTGCCTAGATGCGTAAGCAATTACTTTTTCGTGTTGTTGAAGAACGCAGCCCAATCCCTTACCGAAAGCATCACTATATATTAAGAAACTGCCGGTACCTGCGGGTAGCGCAAGTATCGGTGCCGTTGTAAGCCTCTTCTTCAGTTCTTTAAATGCTGACTGGCAAGCTTCCGACCAAACAAATTCTTCATTCTTCCTGGTGAGCTTCGTCATCGGTTCAGCAATCCTGGAGAAATCCTTTACAAACTTCCGGTAGTAGCCAGCTAAGCCCAAGAAAATTTTGATTTCTGCAACTGAACTTGGTGTAGTCCACTTCTCAATAGCAGCTATCTTCATCGGATCCACCGAAATTCCTTCTCCTGTGACAACATGGCCAAGAAAATCCACTTTGTCTAAGAAAAATTCGTATTTAGATAGCTTACCATAGAGCTTCTCCTTCCTTAAAGTTCCCAGAACTTTCCTCAGGTGCTCTTCATGCTCTTCTTCAGTCTTCGAGTAGATCAGTATGTCATCGATGAAGACAACAACAAACTGATCCAGGTATTCATGGAAGACCTTGTTCATAAGGTTCATGAATACTACAGGGGCATTCGTCAGTCCAAACGGTATGACCAAAAATTCATACTGTCCATATTTGGTGTTGAACGCCGTCTTTGGAATATCCTCATTCCTGACCTTGATTTGATGAAAGCCAGACCTGAGATCTATCTTTGAAAATACCTTGGCTCCACTCAGTTGATCAAACAGGTCGTCGATCCGGGGCAGAAGGTACTTGTTCTTGACGGTAATGTTGTTCAGCGTCCGGTAATCAATGCATATCCATACGGTTCCATCCTTCTTAGGAACGAACAAAACTGGCGCTCTCCAGGGTAAAGCCACGTCTCTGATAAATCTCTGGGCCTTCAGTTCGTCAATCTGATCCTTCATCTCCTTTGCCTCCTTGGGGTTGACTCTGTAGCATCTCCGAGAAATAGGGGAAGAGCCGGAAACTAGGTCGATGGTGAATTCCACACCTCGATCTGGCGACAATCCTAGAAGACTATCTGGAAAGATGTTCATGAATTCCGCTATGATAGGATGAGGAGGCCCGGGTTCTTCAGTAATAGAGGAGTAGGTAACACTCTTCATGTCTTCCAGAGCTCGAGAGATTTCAAACTCCGATTCTCCTGGTGGACTGAAGATTACACATCCTCTGTGACAATCTATCAGCGCATGCTGCTCACTTAACCAGTCCATCCCTAGGACTACATCATAGTTGGGCAAGGGCATCCCAAGTAAGGGTGTTAACAATTTGTGTCCTGAGATAGTTATGGGACAGTTACAAGTCTCAGTGATGGGTATGGGTCCACCACCGGTCATAACTCTACTAATCATCTTGCTAAGTCCTGTATCTAGGTGGTGTACAGAAATAAACTTTGATGATATGAAACTGTGTGATGCACCCGAATCAAATAATGCTAGAGCAGGATGTAAAAACATATAAATAGAACCTGTGATGACATCAGCGGTGGGTTCCTGCTCTGGTTCTTGCTCGTCTGCTGCTAGGGCAAAAGCTCGCCCGGTCTTATGCTGATGTTGCCCGAACCGTTGTTGCTGAGTGGGTAGAGGAGCTCTTTGCTGAGTTACTCCGGTCCGATTGAATGCTGTGGGGCAGTCCCTCACTTGGTGGGTGGCAGACCCACAAACTAGGCAGTATCATAGTTTCTTCCTGCAGATATTCGCCTAATGTCCTGGTCTCTTGCAGTAGTCGTAGACAGGGATCTGCTTCTGAGGTGTTCTGTCACTGGTCCTCGCCTGATGGTGATGCTGGTGGTACGACGGCCTATTGTTGTTGTTGTTAGACCTCTTCTGGTTACCCTGGAAGTTGCTAGTTCCAGGATACTCCCTTTTTGAACGAGAAGGCTGGCTCTTCTCCATGTCCTAAGCTCGTATTAGAATCTTCTTGTATGTCTTGGTGCCGCCTGCGATCACAGGGGTACGAATTTCTTCCCTTAGTCCATACCTGAATCTTTCAGCACGATCCTTGGGGTCAGCAACCAAGTTCTTGGCAAAGCGGCTAAGTCGGCCGAACTCTGCCGCATACTCTCCAACCTTCATATTCCCTTGCTTCAGATCCTGGAACTGTCTTTCCATCTCCCGTAACTCTGATGTTGGGAAGAACTTACGGCGGAATAGCCTCTTGAAGATGTCCCAGTCAAGCTGCTTGTCCTGGAGTCGGGGTTCATTCCAGTACCAAGTGCTTGCCACATCTTGCAGCTGGAGTCCTACTACTTCGGTCTTAAGGTCCTCTGGGAGTCGAGCGACGCTCAAGAGACGCTCCATGCTGTCGAGCTATTCGTCGGCGTAGATGATTCCCTCGGTTCTATTAAAAGGTCGAGGGCCCTGCTTCTTGAAACTCTCTATATCTCTGACCTTCACATAATAATACGCCTCTTATCAAATGTATGACCTTAATGATACATAAATTAACTCCTGGATTTATGTTTACCTTAGCAGGCCTTAGTTCCGATTGACTTGTTCCTCCTCTCTCGAGGGCAACCATAGCCACGTTATGGGCATTCTCCATGCCTTCTCTCATGATCGCGGTTTGCTCGCGATGGGATTCAGTTTGGGCTGCAGTCTGTTCACGATGAGCTTCAGCTTGGGCTATCTGGGCATCCAGTACTCCTCGTAGTAGGCCTATGAGCTCGGTGGGGTCCACCAGTACTGGTGGGGCATCTGGTGCGGGCACTACCGCAGGGGACTGCGGCTCAGTCCGAAGAAGTGCAGGTTCTGTCGTTTACCCTGTAGTAGCGTAAACGGGGCGGAGTACTGGTATAGCATGGGGACGGTCAGTCAGCTGCAAAAGGGGCGGGTCCCGGCGTACTTGAGGAGGTAGGGTGTGATTGGTAAATGACAAATCATCTTCAGCAGGGTCGGAACGGGTGGTCTTCCCTTTGGCCATACTCTGGAAGGTTTAGGATGCAATACATAAGCAAGGTATCCTACCAGTCTATAATCAAACAAAAATATTTATATATATATAATTCGGACCTATGTTGTGACAAATCAATGTTCTAGTATTCTAATTATTTTTCCTAAGTTGTTGTTTCAAGACCTGCATGGGCCACCACTAAAAACAGGTCACGACCCGATCCCAAATTATTGGGTCGAACCGGATCATGCCCAGCCTGCACCGTTGTGAGACGGCGGCAGTAAGTTGTTCTATATGCAGGTATTCACAACAACATCTATAAATTTTTCACAACTCAATATACGGAAATTTTTAAAATTTTTATTCAACAATTGAAAAGTACAACTGGAAATGAAAGAACTGAAATAAACTGCTGAATTTAAAATTAGCAAAACTCCAAAACAACAAAACTAGAAAACTGGAAATGACTAGCTAAGTGGTCGGCTCGTCGTCCTCAGGTCCTGCGTCCTCCAAGGGGGACTCTGGCAACACCACAGGGTACAAAACTGGGTCATAGTTGCTATTGTACAATAGCTCAGCATCCACAATATCACCTAAAAATGTTGTCTCCAGTCAGGAGGGAGCAAGTACGAATATGTATCTCATATTTCAAGTAATAATGGAAAATTGCAGGCTAAACAGTTGAAACAATATTTTTCAGTAATTCTATAATTAAAAATAATATGATTTGAATGTGTAATCGTCTATGACCGGCTTGGGTTATACAATAGCGTCCTAGCGACGCGATACGGCTTATCCCCGTGTGTAAGAGGGGTAAGCTCGCATAATATGTAATATGAGGGTATTGGCCATAAACGTTACACTATTCCTGCAATCTCCACAATCAATATCAATCAATATCTGAACCCTAGGAGAGGGTTCCGTGTAGCAATGTGGTTTAAACATGCAACTAGACAATTATTAAATAAAATACAAGAAAACATAACCGTAACTTGCCTCTGTTAATTGACTGGATCGGGAAAGTTGGTACCGAGGAGGATGTCAAGTTCGTCTCCGAGATCCTACAGTTGAGAACCTTGGCTTAGAACCATAATGAAACCATTCTAGGTGTGCTAGTTACAATCTCTAGAAGTAGACCGTAGTCAGGTTTTAAGTTTATTAATTAATCTACCGGAAATCGTCTAACGTCGCAATCTACGTTCGTTATTGTTTTAATTAAATAAGTCGGTTATTGATTAATTTGGCAAAATGGCAATTACCGGTTAATTTGGCAAAACTTTGTATTTTACAATATATGTATAAAACTATATTTTCCTTTTAGTGATAAAACATGGACTTCGTTATCTTACCAATATTTTATTCAAGTTAATTTATCGTGAAAAACCTTATTAATTTTTATACAAAATAATTAATACCTAAATTATAATTACGTGTCTAATAACGAAAACCAACTCAGAAAAGAAAGTAAAAAACCTAAACTACACAATACAGGGTCACAGCTAAATAAAATAGAAAATTGGGCTTACGCCCTTTACAAATTTTACATAAATTAATTAATTCATCTAGGCGAGATCTGAGTGCCGCGAACGGTCCAAACAGTAGGTCGAAGCCCTGCATCAAAAATACTAACAGCAGTACCAGTTCTAAAAATAATTATAAATATAAATATAGTTGTAAAAATGCGTCTCAGACTTGGTCCAAATGTTATATTGTTGGCTAGCGCCTCAACGTACAGGAACCCTGTAGCGTTTGCGCTTCGTCGAGGCTCATTCGACCAATATGGTCGTCGCCTAACGGGGATACGAAACTCCAAAATCTACTTTCAAATCGACAAAATTACTTTTGTAATCCGTTTGCAAAATACCGAATTTGAAAATAGAAACCCATTTTAAAATACTTTATTTTAAAAAACTTTCTCAAAAATTTGGGCAGCATCCCCTCTGTAATTGGGACAATCCAATCCTGGGACGGTGCCAAAAGTTAACATAAATAATATTCCGAACCAGGGAAACAACCCAAACCATTCATAATAATATTCCACACAGAATAATATCCAACCCAAAAACACATCATAATTATATATAGCCAAAACCACAGAATACTCCCGAAATGAATTCGAAAATCCCGAAATAAAGTTCGACAAACCGAAAATCCACAGAACCGAATTATTCTGAAATGGGATTTGGAAAATCTGAAACTACAATCGCCTAAACCGAATCCCGTAACGGGATTGGGGACCGTATCATCATCGACACTAAGGTAGGGACACGGGGACATGAGATATACCTTGGGTTGCTCGGCTAGAGCTCTCAGATGATAATAGGAAAAGAAATATCCACGCGGACAGCAGATCGGGATTGCTGGAACAGCGTACAGGAGCCGCGGAAGAGGCGGACAACGGCAGCACTATTGCGGAAATTGCAGAAACAGCGGATCGTCGTACGGCCACGGCGCGAGGGCGCTGGCCTGAGCGGGGAGTGCACAGGGGGGTAAGCGGGTCGGAAACCTGCGAGGGTCAGCGGCGCGCAGGGGCTCGCGGGGTCGGCGTCGGAGGGGCGCTGGCCTGGCACGGGGCGGCCGGGGTCGGGCGCGGCCAGGAGGCGCGCGGCTGGGTGCTCGGCCTGGGCTTGGCCGGAGCGGGGTCGGGACGCGCGGGCGGAAGACGCGGACGGCCGGCTGGGCGCGGCCTTGGGACGCGCGCGGAAGTGCGGTGCCGGGCTGGACTGGCCGGCAAAGACGGCACGGAGGGGCGCCGGCGGTCGCGTGGTTTGGGCGCCGGAGTTGGCCGGGGGCGAGCGGAAGAGGCTCGGGCGCGGCCGAAAGTGGGGGGTCGGGTTGAGGCTCTGGAGAGGGAAGAGGAGAGTGAGAGAAAAGAGAGGGAGATGGAGGAATGGAGTGCTGGTGGTGATGGGTGGTTAAATAAAAGGAGGAGAAGAAGTTGTAAGGAGAGGAGGGAGCTGTGGAGAATAAGTAGGGGGTTTGTGTGGAGGAGAGGAGAATGGGGAGGAGTGGGATTAGGGGGTGCTGGCTTGGTCGTGGGAGACCAAGCCAGATTGGTTTTGTTTTTTGTTTTTTTATATAGAAACTAAATATAATCAGAATTAAAAGAAGTAAAAAGAATGGGTTCGGAACTGGGATCAGGTGTTCGGACTCGGGGTCGGAGTCCGGACTCGGGATCAGGGACTGGGCCACAATAAAAAATCAACAATTATTTTAAAAATGTCCTTTTCTAATTCCGACTAATAAATAATATATATATATATATATATATATATATATATATATATATATATATATATAATAGTAATAATAATAAACTAAAATTACACTACAATCCAACAATTCATAAATTCTAAAATACTGGGTTTCACAATCTTTCCTCCTTAGAAAACTTTGTCCTCGAATTAAAGGCAGGATTAGGGGTTACCTCAAGTTTCAAACAGATACGGATATTGCTCCCGCATCGTGTCTTCTCGCTTCCAGGTAGACTCGCCTGGTGAGTTGTGCCGCCCCATAACTCTGACTATTGGCGTCACAGAATTCCTGGTTCTCTTTTCTCCTCTGTCCAATATTGCCACTGGCTTCTCTGGCACTGTGAGGCGGGGTCCAATTTCCAGCTCCGAATGGTCCAAGATGTGGCTCGGGTCCGGGATGTAGCATCTCAGTTGCGAAACATGGAAGACGTTGTGGACGCCTTCGAGACTTGGGGGTAGAGCCACCCGATAAGCCACTTCTCCAATCCTGTTAAGTACTTCAAAAGGACCAATATACCTGGGGCTCAGCTTTCCTGCTCTGCCGAAACGGATGGTTCCTCTGGTAGGGGAGATCTTCACGAACACACTGTCACCTTCTTCAAACTCCAACGGTCGTCGGCTGCTATCGACCCAATGCTTCTGTCTGTCCTGGGCAATCATGAGCTTGTCTCTGATCATCTTTACCTTCTCTGCTGCATCGGTCACCATCTCAGGTCCAAGCAATACTCGTTCTCCTACGTCGTCCCAAGCAAGTGGAGTGCGGCAATGACGTCCATACAGTGCCTTGAACGGAGTCATACCGATGCTAGCTTGGTAGCTGTTGTTGTAAGAGAACTCCACCAAGTACAAATGGTCTTCCCAAGACCCTCCAAATTTTAAGACGTAAGATCTCAGCATGTCTTCTAGCATCTGGATTGTTCTCTTCGATTGTCCGTCCGTCTTGGGATGGTAGGCGGTGCTGAACTTCAGCTGCGTTCCCAAACTGTCGTACAAGGTCTTCTAGAAGTGAGAGGTGAACCTGGTATCCCTGTTAGATACGATACTTACCGGAACTCCATGAATCTGATAGATATGCCGCATGTACAGTGCCGCCAACTTCTCGGTGGATAGACCCACCTTGAAAGGAATAAAGTGGGCTGACTTCGTCAGTCGGTCCACGATAACCCAAATGGCATCCTTTCCTCCTCGGGATCGAGCAGTCCTGACACAAAGTCCATCGTCAAGTGTTCCCATTTCCACTCCGGGATGTCTAGCGGCTGCAACAGTCCTGCTGGTCTCTGTTTGCTAGCTTTCACTTATTGACAAATTAAGCATCTAGCTACATACCTGGATACGTCCTTCTTCATTCCGTACCATCACACTATAGCGCTCATTGTATGTCCTAAAAATCAAGTTGTATCTATCAAATAGGCAGAGAATTCTCAACTGTGCACCCTTAAAATGGACTGCGCAGGAAACAGATTGTGCTACAAATCGAATGCGCGAGCTGAACTGCGCTACCACCAGAGCGCGCTACGCTGACGTGGCAATGCCATCATTATCTGACAAAGATCGGATCTTTTGACAGCCTGACAGCCCGAAAAATGAGGAGTCTGTTCGTTTCTTGTGCAGCACAGCGCTCGAGAACACCTGTACAACTGCAGCACAATCGGCCAGTCCAACCGCAGTACAGTTTGACCCAGCCTGAGTCCCAGCGCTATCCATTGAAGCGCAGTCTGAAGCTAGCGCTCTTCGGTTAGCACAATTCATCTAATAACTGACATTTATTATGTGGTTTACATGCCATCAATTGCTCGCCACGTGGCAACCGCCTGTACACGACCAAGCGCATATCAATCAAACAATGCCACGCGTCTGAATACAGTTAGCCCACGATCGAGCAACTGCCCAATTGTCCAGCACAGTTTGCAGTCTGCGCAGTCTGTTGCCAGTGCAGTTCATCATGCACAATTCAGAATAACTATAAATTAGTTATTTCTAGAACTCTATAAATAGAGTTTCAAGTCCGTCCTTAAGGGGATCAGATCATTATTATCATCAGAGATCAGGAGTTCTTGTCCAAGTGCTGCTGCATTCTTCAGAGGCTATCGTCTTCAAAGTTCACATCGTCCAAGGGATAAAGCGATCGTCTTCAAATCAGATTCCTATAGTTGTACTTTCCCAGAATTCAATTGTAATCTTCTTACAAAGTTCGTGAAATAAAGACTTTTGTTTTTTGCAAACAAAATGGCGACTCTGCTGGGGACGATTTTCTCCTCTGACGAGAAAGTGACAACTCAATGTGACGTTGCGTCTATCGAAAAGACGCAGAAGATGCTGGTTGTGAAGGTCAACCAGACTGCCTACGAAGCGATGATCAACTCTGGGGCTACTCGTCGTACTGTGGACTCTGCCAAGAACAGGGTCTGTTCAGTGTGGACTCCGAAGTCCTCTGTACAATCTTCTGCGCAGTCATCTGTGCAACCTGCTGTCTCTGCTGCCAAGGAACCTGTAGCCTCTTCTGTCCTTACGTAAAACATCACCTGCACTGCCAAAGCGCAAACCAGAGCTCCTACTGTCCATGTGCGGTGTACTGCTCCTCTTATTGCGGTGCAATCCACAACCTATGCTGCCTTGGCAAAATCTAAAACCTCTCTTCCTCTGACGCAATTGGTGAAGTCTTTTTCTCCTACGCAATCCACTGCTCCTTCAAACAGAGCGCAACTCAAGCCTTCTATTGCCAAAGCTTCAGTTGCACCTCCTGCTTGTTCTATGGTCGAGGAACCTTCTATCATCATCTCCAGAGGGCAAGTTGCTGCTTCTTCTGTTCCTGCGCAACCCACAGGGGGTAGTCTTTTGACTGTTCCTCCTCCGTCTCAGCATAAACAGAAAGGCCCTTTGGTCTTTTTACGATCTTTTGCAGTCCAGAACTCGAAAAACAACAGAGGAAAATGCTCTTTAGCCATCCCTTTTGTCACAAAATAAAGAAAAAGGCCCTTTGGTCTTTTCTCAGTCTTCTCCGATTTTTACGACAGAAGGTCCATCTGAATGTGCCTCGGCACTAAACAGTACAAAAACTTTCCATGTTCAAGGAAAGAACATTGATCAAAGAGGCATCTTGCCTACTCCAGGTGCACATTTCCAAGATCTCCCAACTCTTCGGATGTCCCACTCAAAGAAGGGAAAATTACTGGTGTCTCAGACAGAAACCCCTGGGGGTGAGTTTGCTGATCTACGGGTTTATCTCAATAGACCTCGGTCTACATCAACTTCGGCAAAATGCAAACAACCATTGCCGAAGATGAACCTGCATCAGAGGCAAACTTTCAGGATGAAAAATCCTGACACCTATGCTAACGAAGTAAGTACTTCCCTGTATACTCACGGGACAAAACATCTGAAGAGCCGGAACCATGTTCCGAATGTTGTCAAACAATACGTCCCTCGTACTTCTTCTCGTCCCGTCATTGTTCCTGACCTCCGAGATCACCTCAAGCAAAAGCGGAACAATATCTCAACACCTCCAGTTCAACCACTTGAACGCCATTGTAATCACAAGGTTGTCATCAAGTGCTGTTGCCAGACAACAAAACGATCTGTCTTCGATCGTTTGAATTTTGCAACTTCTGAATCAATGTCAGATGACGAAGACGAAATATTGTATACTTTCGTCAACATGGCTTCTCGAGACACTGGGGGTAGAAAGTGCTCCAAACACGGCAAGCCTCGCCGGCCCAGCCAACGGTACTTAGATTTACTCCAAGAATCTTCTGAAGGAGTATTTCGACACACTCGATCCCGAAGTCCAGACACAATCGGTCATAGGAATCTTCTCCAAGATCCCTCTGGTCATCTTCCTCTTTCTCATTCAGGGGATGATTCCTTCTCTGATTATGATGCATACAGTAAAAGTTCTGAACAGACAGTGTCTTCTACTGTGCCCAGAGAAGTGTCAGCCTACGTTGTCATTGAAGATCCAGATGCTTCTAGTTCGGCAAATTAAGAACAACGAATAGCTGTACTGGAGGATAAGCTGAAGATCATGGCTGAAATGGTCGCAAGTATGCATTCTTTCATCGTGGCCCAACATACAGTACCACCGACTGCACCTGCTGTAAATCCTGAGATTATAGCATCGTCAATGCCTGTCAATGTAGGTCTGGGGGTAGTATCTTCTCAAATACCCCCTGTACAAATTCAACCCACATCCAGTCAGTCAGGAGCTGGGGGTAGTACTTACCACGCTGTTCCTCCCCCTAACACTATAATTTAGCCTGTTTTTTCTTCATTATCAGAGGATGCTAATGAAGCTGTCAAACTCTTGTGCACTCAATTCGAGGCTTTTAAAGAGAAGGACAATTTACAGAGATTGGGGATCAAATAACCCTATCCGGTTGAATAGAAGGAAGTCCCATTCCCTCCAAAGTACAAGATTCTTACAATTTTGCTGTTTGATGGCAGCACTTCTCCGAGTCAGTTCATTAACCATTTTACGGTAATGACTGTTCAACTTCAGCCAAATGACGCTCTTCTAACCAGGGTATTCGTTGGTTATTTAGCCGTTGTAGCATACGATTGGTACAGGAGCTTGTCTGATGGCTGTATCTGTCACGCCCCGATTCCATCGAATCGATAGTCGTCCCCCGGGCGTGATACCGTACGAACCTAATTTGCGATCGCACAAGGCATAGTCATAAGGCAATCCGAGACACGAGATCTAAGAGAGTACGCAGACAAATTGAATCACATAATAATTAAAGGAACTTGATTCTTTATTGATAATGAACATCATTTACAGACTCCGGTACAAGACTCATTGCCGCACGGGCTACAACATGACTCGATTACAAAAGAGTGCCGATGAGATAGTCATTTCATACATTGCACACATCCCTCAATATAGATAAGTACTCCAGTGACCTGGATGGGAGGGACGCTGAGTCATCTTCCTTGGACTGTCGAGAGCCTTCGAAAGGGAAGTCGCAGAGAGAGAGTCTTCGACGCACGACCGAAGCTTCAAAAGTCCCGAACGTCGCCGAGCCAGTTGGCACGTCCTTCCTGGTTCGCGGGACCTGCAAGGAGTGAGGACCAGCATAAACACATATTCTGGCGAATGGCTAATTAAAATCCAAGCTCTACATTTGATTCAAGAAGTTTCGTAAACATGTTAGCTAGCTATTTCAATGATCTTTCTAACCATCATGCTCGATTTGCATGTTAACATATTTTGAGGCAAGCATATGAAATTATGTAACATTAAGAAACTATCACATTTTATCCCGTGTTCGGTGTACTTGTTAAGCAGTAAAGAAGGGGTGTGAAGGCCACTGGCAATATCAAGCCATCGCGGACTATAGCATTGGTTAGACGATGCCCCTTTCGCGTCGGGTAGCGTGCCCTGTATGAAAGTGCCCGTATAACTCACGCCGATGAAGGGTTGGCGCTTGTTATCCTCGTTCCTCCCGGGCCGAATCGGTCCCTTGGCCTAGGCAACCGTTCGAGAAAACTACACCTTGTCGACAAGTTGTCCAATGACCGTTTTGCTTACTTAGCCGTATCATTGCGATAAACATTAATCGATTCATTCGTTGCTTTGCATAGGCTAAGTGGATTTGCATAAGGAACATGTTTTCTATTTCCAATACCAGCAGTTGATAACAAGTATTTCATAAAGAATCGTGCTACGATTTCTTTGATTCTATACTATTATGACAAGCATTCATTTTACTTCACATATTGAGTTTTGAAGTAGAGGGACGAGGCGAAGGAGGTCAGCCACTCGCCTTTGGCTTGCTTCAAGCGAGCGACTGGTTGGCTGCGCTGTCGTCGCCTACGCGATCACCTGCAATCGGATAAGCAACTGATTAGAACAGTGTGTATTTCAAGGAATTTCGATATGAATGCGAGCTCGAAAACCCGTCATGAAAACCCATCGAAAATATTCACGAAAAGCGCATTCACGAAAACGAAAGCCAAAGTCAAATCAAGTGCAGCATAAAAACCAGAGCAACGGGAGGTCTCTCCCGACTCAGCCGCAGAGCCAATCCTCGAGGCGCAACCCGCTGAATATGGGACTTGGTTCCGAAGAAGCCATTCCATAACGTGGAATGGATCTTAATTCAACCGTTCCCGTTCGATCGACTCGGTCGATTCCGACCTATCGGTCCCGACCGAATCGATAGCGACAGTGTTCCTTTCTCGCGCACCCCATGGACGGAGACGGGGCACGATGTTGGGACGGGGCACTATACCATAACCAACTAATAAAAAGTTTCGTCCTCAAAACTTAAAGATAGAACCTACCTCTACGAGAATAACGAAGGAAATTTCTCCTTTATTTCCGATTCAAGCTCCCACGTCGACTCTTCGACCGAATGGTTCCTCCAGAGGACGCAGACGAGAGGGATCGCTCGATTGTGCAGCAGCTTATCCTTGCGTTCTATGATTTGAACTGGCTCTTCGACGTAGGATAAGTCGGACTTTAGCTCCAGCTGGCCAAAATCTACCACGTGGTTCGGGTCGTGCACATACTTCCGCAGTTGAGAAACATGGAAGACATTGTGTACACCTTCAAGTGCCGGTGGTAAAGCAATTTTATAGGCCACTGGGGCGACCCGCTCGAGTATTTAGGACGGCCCAACGAATCTTGGACTCAATTTTTCCTTCGCGTCGAACCAAGTAACTCCCCGTATGGGCGACACTTTGAGAAACACGTGATCGCCTACTTGAAACTTGAGGGGGCGACGATGAACGTCCGCATAGCTTTTCTGACGACTCTGTGCGGTCTTTAATCTTTCTCGAATAAGCCGAATCTTCTGCACGGTCTGTTCAACCAGTTTCGGACCAAAAATCTACCGCTCTCCGACTTCGTCCCAGCAAATGGGTGATCGGCACTTGCGCCCGTACAAGGCTTCATACGACGCCATTTGAATGCTGGATTGATAGCTATTATTGTATACAAATTTGGCCAGTGGTAGATGATTGTCCCAGCTTGATTTGAAGTCAATTGCACAGAGTCGTAGCATGTCTTCGAGAATCTGATTGACGCGCTTCGTTTGGCCGTCGGTCTGAGGATGGTAAGCTGAGCTGAACTGCAACTTGGTACCCAGCGCCGACTGAAGGCTACTCCAGAATCGCGACATAAACCGTAAATCCCGACCAGAGATGATGGATACTGGAACTCCGTGCAGCCGTACTATCTCATCACGATATATCTGTGCCAGGCGATCAACGCTCCAAGTAACTTTGATGGCAATAAAATGCGCTGACTTGGTTAATCAATCGACGATGACCCAGATAGCATCATTTTCCTGCGGCGTCTTCGGCAGACCAACAATGAAATCCATGCACACGTGCTGCCACTTCCATTCTGGAATCGCCAGATTCTTTATCTCTCCGCCCGATCTTTGGTGCTCAGCTTTCACCTGCTGACAGGCCATGCATTGCGACACGAAGAGTGCCACATCTCTTTTCATCCCGTACCACCAGAAGTTTGTGTGGAGGTCCTTGTACATCTTCGTGCTACCGGGATGCAAGGTGTATTTCGCATAGTACGCCTCCGACAGGATCTCCTTTCTGAGTTCTGAATTGTCCGGAACACATAGCCTACCCTTCAATCGAAGCACGCCGGTTTTGTCTTTCGCAAAGTCGGTCGTCCTGCCCGTCGAGATTAGCTCTCGCACTTTCTTCAGGTATGGATCGTCCATCTGAGCGGTCTTGATCTTATCAAGCAAGCTCGACTCTAACTGCAACTTTGCCAACTGCACATGCCGGAATCTGACTCGGAGCTCGATGCCCATCTCTTCTAGGTCACGTAGCAGTCTGGGATCGATGGATAACGAGGCAATGTACTTCCGACTCAAGGCGTCCGCTACAATATTTCCCTTTCCCGGCGTATAGTCGATAGTCAAGTCGTAATCTTTGATTAGTTCAAGCCAGCGCCTCTGCCGCAAGTTCAGTTCCCTCTGCGTGAATAGATACTTGAGGCTCTTATGATCGGTGTAGATCATGCATGCCACGCCATAGAGGTAGTGACACCATAATTTCAACGCAAACACAATCGCCGCTAACTCCAGGTCGTACGTGGGATAATTTTTTCTCGTGCAGCTTTAGCTGTCGGGAAGCAAAAGATATCACCTTGTTCCGCTGCATCAGCACACATCCCAAGCCCTGACCGGATGTGTCGCTGAATATCTGGAAACCCTCAGTCCCTTCTGGAAGTGAGAGTATCGAGGCCGAGACGAGCCGTTGCTTTAATTCTTGGAATGAAGCTTCGCAGTCGTCTGACCAGTCAAATACGACTCCTTTCTGGGTGAGGCGAGTCAGAGGCGATGCGATCTTCGCGAAGTCTTTCACGAAGCGTCGGTAGTATCCCGCTAGGCCAAGAAAACTTCGAATCTCGCCGACGGACGCTGGCCGTTTTCAATCGACAACGGCTTCAACTTTCATTGGATCGACCGCAATGCCTTCAGCAGAAATGATGTGTCCGAGGAATGCGACACTGCTAAGCCAGAATTCACATTTGCTTCGCTTCGCGTATAGTTGATTTTCTCGAAGGGTCTGAAGCACGGTCCGCAGATGCTCAGTATGTTGCTGCCTATTCTTCGAGTAGACGAGTATATCGTCGATAAAGACTACTACGAACTTGTCGAGGAATGGTCGAAACACTCGATTCATTAAATCTATGAAAGCGACAGGGGCATTCGTTCGGCCGAACGACATTACCAGGAACTCGTAATGGCCGTATCGAGTGCGAAAGGCAGAATTCGGCACATCGTCCGACTTGATCTTGAGTTGATGGTAACCCGAACGCAGATCAATTTTAGAGAACACCGTGGCTCCTTGAAGCTGATCAAACAGATCGTCTATACGGGGCAGGGGTATTTATTCTGGACGGTGGCTTTGTTCAGCTAGCGGTAGTCGATACAAAGACGCATAGAGCTATCCTTCTTTTTGACAAACAGTACGGGCTCTCCCCAGGGCGAGACGCTGGGTCAGATGAATCCCTTGTCGAGCAATTCTTGTAACTGCACCTTGAGTTCTTTAATCTCTGCAGGGGCCATTCTGTACGGGGTCTTCAAGATCGGTCGAGTGTCGGGGAAGGTATCGATAGTGAACTCAATCTCTCGATCGGGCGGCATGCCGGGCAGCTCGTCCGGGAACATATCGGGGAATTCTGCCTCAACGTCGGTCTGACCCGCGTTTGCACCATCCTGTCGCATGTCTCAAACGGAAGCTTGATATCCTTCGCACCCGGAATGCAGCATCCGTCGAGCAAATATTGCGGAGATCACCATGCAGGTCGACGACGCCTCACCACACGAGTAGCAGAATTCAGGCACTCTAGGTATGCGGAATATGACCTTATTTTCAGCGCAGTCTATGGTTGTGTTGCACGGACCGAGCCAATCCATCCCCAGAATGATATCGTAGTCCTTAATATTTAGAACTATCGCATCGAGACTGACCTTTTGACCACCTATACAGATGATTCCGTCTCCGCAGACTAAGTTTGCAAGTAGTGGCATGACCGACGGTACATTAACAGTGAGGTCGAGGCCCAGTGGTGTCAAGGTAAATTTGTGCTCGGCGGCAAAGTCCGCCGATATAAAACCATGCGTGGCACCTTAATCAAACAATACACGTGCAGGTTTATTATTGAATTACAGTATACCTGTCATGACTGTATCAGATGCAAATGTTTCATTCCGAGTCATGGCGTAGACGCGGCCCTGAGCATTAGGGCGACGGTCCTGGCCATTCTGTTGTGCGGTCGGTGGAGCCCGAGGTGCTTGGCCTCGGTTATGTTGATGTTGTTGGGGGCGTTGGTTCGGCCTAGCTTCCGGGCAGTTCTTTGCGACGTAATTTTTGTTGCCGCAAACGAAACATGCCCCGCTCTTCAATCGGCACTCGACGGCCAAGTGCCCCTCCTTGTGGCAGAACTCGCAGATTAATCGATCCTTCGTTTAGTTGTCGCCTCCGTTGTCGCAATTTTGACGCTTATGTGTATTGTTGCCTCCCGTATTACTATGGTGTTTGTTATTAAAGTTAACAGCACCGGTAGTAGTAGGAGGATACTCGGACTCCAGACGGATGGCGTGGTTGAGTGCCTCGCCCACAGTTTTATTTTCCGATACCGAGACATGAGCACGGATAGTGGAACGCAGGCCCACTACAAATCATTCAGCTCGACTCGCAGTGGTAGGTAGATAATCTCCAGCGAACTTGGCCAGTTTGTTGAATTCGGCCGCATATTGTCGTACAGTCATATTCCCTTGCATCAACTGCATGAACTCATTTTCCTTTTCCTGTCGCACTGCTGCAGAAAGATATTCGTTCTCGAACGCATTTCTGAATGTCGCCCATGAGATCGCCGCCGTCTCGTCTTCACGTCGAATAGCCCGCTTCTGCACAGCCCACCAATCGTGCGCGTTCATTCGAAGTAAAAGTTGAGCACACGCAACTTTCTTCGAGTCCTCGACACCCAGAAGCTCGAACTTGTCTTCCAGCTCCTCCAACCAATCGATCGCCACGGAGGGATCTTCTGTGCCGTTGAAGGAAGTGCGGCAGCTTTTCGTGAATTTTGACACGTCGAAGTTAGAACTTCTCGGAGCTGCAGGTGAGAGCACGGGCACCTCTGGTTCGGTTTCGTTGGATCGAACCGCGGGCTGGGTCACGGCAGGCGTCATCGTTGAATTGTTGTTGTTGTCCACGACCGACTGTACGATCTGCTGGAGGGTATTCAGCTGCTGCTGCGGCAGCTTGAATTGAGCCTCGAACCGATTCTCAAATTGAGTCTGACGAGCCTCCGCTTGCTGATGATGGAGCTCGTTTTGATGTTGCTGTATTTCAAGCATTTGCAGCATACGTTGCATCGGGTCGCCGGAAGGTCCGGCTACGGTAGGCGTCATTCCCGTTGGGTTGACGGAATGCTCGGGTCTAGAAGCACTCGAGCCGCTGGAAGCGCTCGTCTCGTCTTCCACCTGAGCTCCCGTAACTGCAGGAAAAAAGGAAAGACAACTCTCGTTAGTTTCAGAAAATGTCCTGGGTTCAGCGTATGGAACAACTCTTCTCATCGACACGAGGTCAACGGTTGGAGACTAGAACTCGACACTGCAGGCCAAGGACGTAAAGCCGTGCTCTGATACCATTATGTCACGCACCGATTCCGTCGAATCGATAGTCGTCCACCGGGCGTGATGCCGTATGAACCTAATTTGCGATCGCACAAGGCATAGTCATAAGGCAATCCGAGACACGAGATCTAAGAGAGTACGCAGACAAATTGAATCACACAATAATTAAAGGAACTTGATTCTTTATTGATAATGAACATCATTTACAGACTTCGGTACAAGACTCATTGCCGCGCGGGCTACAACATGACTCGATTACAAAAGAGTGCCGATGAGATAGTCGTTCCATATATTGCACACATCCCTCAATATAGACAAGTACTCCAGTGACCTGGATGGGAGGGACGCTGAGTCATCTTTCTTGGACTGTCGAGAGCCTTCGAAAGGGGAGTCGCAGAGAGAGAGTCTTCGACGCACGACCGAAGCTTCAAAAGTCACGAACGTCGCCGAGCCAGTTGGCGTATCCTTCCTGGTTCGCGGGACCTGCAAGGAGCGAGGATCAGCACAAGCACATGTACTGGCGAATGGCTAATTAAAATCCAAGCTCTGTATTTGATTCAAGAAGTTTCGTAAACATGTTAGCTAGCTATTTCAATGATCTTTCTAACCATCCTGTTCGATTTGCATGTTTACATGTTTTGAGGCAAGCATATGAAATTGTGTAACATTAAGCAACTATCATATTTTATCCCGTGTTCCGTGCACTTGTTAAGCAGTGAAGAAGGGGTGTGAAGGCCACTGGCAATGTCAAGCCATCGCGGACTATAGCATTGGTTAGACGATGCCCCTTTCGCGTCGGGTAGCGAGCCCTGTGCGAAAGTGCCCGCATAACTCACGCCGATGAAGGGTTGGCGCTTGCTATCCTCTTTCCTCCTGGGCCGAATCGGTCCCTTGGCCTAGGCAACCGTTCGAAGAAACTACACCTTGTCGACAAGTTGTCCAATGACCGTTTTGCTTACTTAGCCGTATCGTTGCGATAAACATTAATCGATTCATTCGTTGCTTTGTATAGGCTAAGTGGATTTGCATAAGGAACATGTTTTCTATTTCTAATGCCAACAGTTGATAACAAGTGTTTCGTGAAGAATCGTGCTATGATTCTTTGATTCTACACTATTATGACAATCATTCATTTTACTTCACATATTGAGTTTTAAAGTAGAGGGACGAGGCGAAGGAGGTCAGCCACTCGCCTTAGGCTTGCTTCAAGCGAGCGACCAGTTGGCTGTACTGTCATCGCCTACGCGATCACCTGCAATCGCATAAGCAACTGATTAGAACACTGTGTATTTCAAGGAATTTCGATATGAATGCGAGCTCGAAAATGCGACACGAAAACCCATCGAAAACATTCACGAAAAGCACATTCACGAAAATGAAAGCCAAAGCCAAATTAAGTGCGGCATGAAAACCAGAGCAACGGGAGGTCTCTTCCGACTCAGCCGCAGAGCCAATCCTCGAGGCGCAACCCGCTGAATATGGGACTTGGTTCCGAAGAAGCCATTCCATAACGTGGAATGGATCTTAATTCAACCGTTCCCGTTCGATCGACTCGGCCGATTCTGACCTATCTTTCCCGACCGAATCGATAGCGACAGTGTTCCTTTCTCGCACACCCCGTGGACGGAGACGGGGCACGATGTAGGGACGGGGCACTACAGTATCACCTCTTTCTCGGGTTTTAAACAAATCTTCTTGGAGCGATTCTACGAGGGAATAAATGACATGACCATGTCGTCCCTCAACAAGATCAAACAAAGACATAATAAAACCGCTGAGAGTTTCATTGAAAGATTCTGCCGAGAAGCATTAAAGATGCCTCCTGGAACTCCGACCGCTGTAACTATAGATACCTGCAAGGCAAATCTTTTGTCAATTATCAGCATGTGGACGGGGTCAACTCAATTTCAAGACTGGCCATCATTCATTGTCAATGCTAAAGCAGCTGAAGTTAGCGCTGACAAGTTCAAGCAGTTGGGGGTACACATGTCTAACCCCGACCGGGATGAACACCCGACATCTAATAGCGGTAATCGCCAAAACAACCGCAAGGGTAAAGAAACCTTGAATATCAATCTCAAGAACAAGAAATCTCTGGCTGTCAACGTGGCTCCACCTACGTCTACTTCTACTCCTTCTGCCCCTCCACCAAGAAAACCTCGTCCGAAAGTAGAGTACTCTTTTGATGAGAATGACACCGTGAGCATCTTCGATTGCTTGATCAAAAGCAATAAACTCCAACTTCCAGAACCGAAGAAGCCTGACGAGGTCGGTAAGACTGATCATCCCAAATATTGTATATATCACAGGTTCATTGGTCATCCCACTCGAGCATGTTATGTGCTCAAAGGCAAGATTCAAGAGCTAGTCAACGCTGGTGTTGTCACCCTTCAACAAGATGAGAAGACTGTTACCGCGAACATGGTCTCAGTACAGTTCGGTAACTTCCCTCCACAGATGGTACAGCATGGTGTCATCCCTATCCCCAAGGCCACTCTTAAGATCGATAATCTCCCTCCTCCACGGAGTGAAGGTCTCGTCCCCTTATCCCTTGATAACGGTGAGAATATGTGGATCTACCCTGATCTTGTTGCAGACTTCGACGCTCCTTCCTTGTCTAAGCAAAAAGACCGCTCTAAGGGCAGAACAAAGATCTGCAATATGGTGTCTTTTGACCCCATAGTTGAAGAGGAAATCCTGCTGGACACCAGGTCAGGGAAAGCCTATTTACGAGAATTTCTCGAAACTCAAAAAAACCCTGCTTCTTCTTCTGAGTCTGTTCCAGTGCAGCCTGTCTCTACAGAAGTCATCCTTTCTGCATCCTCACCGGTTGTAGAACCCATTCCTCCTAAACCGGCAGCAGCCGATAAATACAAACAACAAGTCCGCTTCGACAAGGTTTTGAAGAAGTCATCCCCCTCTGGACTTGAAAAGCCATATAACTTTGACATATTGGCTCAACTGGCCAACATACCGGCTAGGCTGTCCATCTTCGAGCTCTTACGCCTCTCTAAAGAGACTCGAGAAACACTGAGTAAGACTTTGATGCAGGCAGACACTTGCCTAACTCTTCTTAAGAAACCTGAGTCAGAACCTGTTTCTTGTCTCCATTGTCACAATGTACTGGAATTAATTCCAAATATTACCTTCACACAAGATGACATGTTAATGGAAGACAATCGACATGACCGTCCTCTATACTTTACAGGATATGTCGATTCCATGAAGGTCGATCGTATTCTGATAGATCCAGGGTCAGCACTCAGCATCATGCCTAAGACAATGTTGGATGATCTGAAGATTCCAGTGCATAGCCTCTCCAGCACTATCACCACCATTCTGGGATTCAATCAGAGAAGAAGTGAACCTTTCGGCAAGATACGCCTAAAACTCCAAATCGACAATCTTCGCACGAAGGTGACCTTCTATATTATAGACAACCATGGTTGTTTCTACAATGCTCTTCTGGGGAGACCATTCCTTCATGAACACAATATTGTTCCTTCTACTCTCCATCAATGCTTTAAATACGTTGATGACAAAGGAGAAGTCCAAAAAGAAGTTGCGAATCTCTACCCATTTAAAGACGTTGAAGCATATTGCAACGACGCTCGCATGTACAAAGAAGAGTTTCTGAAGGTGGTCTTAGCCATGGATGGTGAAGAAGAACAGGAAGCAGTGCCTAGTGACACTCTCATCATACTTGTCAAAGGGCATGTCTCTCATCCTCAATCCTCCAAACCACTAGATATTCATCTGCCAGCCCAGAAGCAATTGACTGGTGATAATCAAGATCAAAGGGAGCTCACCTCTTCTGAGCCACTGGTTATCGACCTCCGTCGTAACAAAGATCAAAAGGAGCTCATCTCATCTGAGCTGCTTGTTATCGACCTATGTCATAACAAAGATCAAAAGGAGCTCACCTCTTCTGATCCGCTTGTTATCGACCTCCGTCGCAACAAGTCTAATCCTCTCCGCTCTTCTTCTCCTCCTCTTGTAATCGATATGACCAAGCCGGCTATGGCTAAAGGTCCTATTGTAAATATGGATGTACAAATCAATGAAAAAGCATCTACTTTCTAGTATACTGATGTTATTTATCATACTAAATGCTATTTGGATATACTAGACAGCTTTCAGTCCTTTACAATAGGAGTCGTACAATCTCTTCAGACGGAAGTATTATTTGAACATCCAGATGACTCATATTTTGTTGTCCCTTCTCGAAAGAGAGGCGAGAGTCCAATACTTTTTAGTAAAGGGCCAGAACAAAAATTTAGCTATACAGATGATAGCAAAAACAATGATATGGGACGTCTCCAACTTCGTCGTTATAGTCAACAATCAAAAGACATCATCCGAAAGATGGGTTATGACTTCAAGAATGGCCTCAATTACGGTAAGGGTAGACGGACTACTATCCGTACGGTTGTTCCAAAAGGAAAGTCAGAGATGTATTACAGCAGGCCGAAAAGAGGTCTCGGATAAACTTCACCTCCGATTTTATCTCCAGCAACCTCCGAGTATGATAGTGAGGAGCGCTCTAACTCTTCTGATTCCAGATCTTGGGATTCTGACACCAGTATCGGCCAAGTTCATCGATTGATTGTGTCTTCTAACATGGTCTCCGCTGAACTTCCAGAAGGTTATGACGAAGATATCGAAGAAAATACCGAAACAGATCCTTGGGCTCAACGAATGGATACCCAATGGGAACTCCGATTCGAGCAACGGGAACCTCCTACTGAAGATCAATTGGTTTAAATTGACGTGGGAGAAGACGGGTCACCTCGTCCGATATTCATCAGCAAGAACCTCCCAGAGGCGGATAAGCAAGAATTAATTCTCCTTATTCGAGAATACATTAATGTCTTTGCTTGGAGTTATGAAGACATGCCAGGATTAGATCCCAAAGTTGTCACTCATAAACTGAATATTTTGCCTAATGCAAAGCCAGTTAAACAGCAGCAGAGGCGGTTCAAGCCGAAAATGATGGACGCGATTGATGATGAAGTCAAAAAGCTTATAGCTTGTGGCTTTATTCGAGAAGAACAACATCCAGATTTGGTAGCCAATGTTGTCCCAGTCTTGAAGAAAACCGGCAAAGTTCGAGTTTGTATCAACTTTCGGGATCTTAATAAAGTCTGTCCAAAAGATGAGTTTCCTCTCCCTATTACAGACGTCATGATCGACAACACTTGTGAGTTCGAAAGGATATCCTTCATGGATGGATTCTCCGGATACAATCAGATTCGGATGAATCCTGAAGATGAAAAATACACTTCTTTCCGTACTCCTCGCGGAGTCTACTGCTACACAGTGGTGCCATTTGGTCTCAAGAACGCTAGTGCAACTTACCAATGAGCTATGAGTACCATCTTTCGAGATCATCTGCGCAAGACTGTCGAATGCTATGTTGACGATATTGCTGTCAAGAGTCGTCTAAAGGAAGATCACATCCAAGATTTAAGAACTATCTTTAATCTAATACGCCAACATCAACTTAAAATGAATCCCACCAAGTCATTCTTGGGTGTCTCCAGTGGTAAATTTCTCGGCTTCGTCGTTACCTCTAAGGGTATACACGTGGATCCCGAGAAGATCAACGCCATTCAAGAGATGCGTCCTCCACGCAATCTAAAAGAGCTACGAGGATTCCAAGGTCGACTTACGTACATCAGGAGATTCATTTCAAATCTGTCTGGACGCTGCAGACCATTTACACAGTTAATAAAGAAGGGTGTATCTTTCATTTGGACTGAAGAATGTCAATGAGCATTTGATGATATAAAATAATATCTCATGAACCCACCAGTCTTGGTGCCACCAATTTTAGGTATACCATTCTTAATGTATGTCCGTGCTATGGATAATTCATTGGGTGCTTTACTTGCCCAGAAGAACAAAGAAGGCCATGAACAAGCCATCTACTATCTTAGTCGTACTATGATTGGTGCTGAATACCGTTATAGTCCGGTTGAGAAAGAATGCCTAGCTCTTATATTTGCTGTTCAAAAGACTCGGCATTATATCATTGGCCAAACCATTTATGTCATTTCCCGAGTTAATCCTCTTCGGGTACTGATGAAGAAGCCCAGCACACTCAATTCTCGACTGGCTACATGGGCTATTCTGCTAGCCCAATACGACATGGTTTATGTTCCGCAAAAGTCTGTTAAAGGTCAAGCACTGGCTAACTTTTTAGCAGCTCATCCTGTTCCGGAAACATCAAAGCTTTATGATAAAATTCCAGACGAAACACTGGAATCAAACATGATCTCTGAAGAATTTCCTACCTGGCGTCTATTCTTTGACGGAGCATCCCAGATCGGGCCAAATGGGACCATTATCGCAGGAGTTGGAATTGTTCTAGTCTCTCCAGAAGGATTAGCTATCCAAAGAGCTTATTCCTTAGATCAGCCATGCTCTAACAATGTGGCTGAATACAATGCCTTGCTCATTGGACTTCAATTAGCAAAACAATTGGAGGTCGAATATCTTGAAGTCTATGGCGATTCTAAACTGGTTGTTAATCAGATTAGAGGAACATACGAAGTCCTCCATCCAGATCTAGGGCCCTATCATGAAGCTACAATTTACATAGCTACATCATTCAAGGCCTTTTTTATTGAATATGTCCGACGAGCTTGCAACACTGAGGCAGATGCTTTAGCTAATCTCGTGGCAGTCTTAGCAATTCCTGTCAAAAGACAACAAGTGGTTGTTGTTTCCAATAGAGAGTTGTTCTGTGTGGAAAACAATCGTAACATCGAGTTCAGTAATTTTGCTGAAATCAATGTTATCAATGAAGATTGGAGAGCTCCATTCATTGACTTCGTAGTTCATGACATACTTCCTGAAGATCCTAAGGAGGCTACGAGTATTCGCCGACGATCTCTTCGATTCTACTACAATCAGACCACCAAGACTCTCTATCGACGGACTTATGACGGCCTACTTTTGCGCTGTCTTGCTGGTGATGAAGCGAAGCAAGTATTGCGTGAAGCTCATGATGGTGTTGGCGGAGCACATCAACCTGGCCCTAAACTACAAGATCGTATCCGACGTATGGGTTATTATTGGCCCTCTATGGTATCTGATGCTATTGGATATGCAAGGAAATGTCTAGCCTGTCAAATCCATACAGATTTTATCCATCAACCGTTGGAATTTCATTATCCGACTGCTGCTTCCTGGCCTTTTGAAGCTTGGGGCATGGATATTATAGGTCCTATCAATCCTCCTTCTTCTAAAGGACATCGGTTTATACTAGCCATAATGGATTATTTCTCCAAGTGGGCAGAAGCTATACCTTTGGCTGAAGTCAAAACCAGCAGTGTTATCAACTTTGTCAAACATCATGTTATCTACAGGTTTGGTGTGCCTCGACGAATCATTCATGACAATGGACCTCAGTTCATCAGTCAAAAGTTTACCAGATTCTGTGACGATCATCGGATTGACAATGTCGCCTCTACGGCTTACAATCCTGCTGCTAATGGCTTGGCTGAAGCCTTCAACAAGACTATCATCAAGCTCCTTAAGAAGTTTGTATTTACTAACAAACGGAATTGGAGTGAAAAGCTTGGAGAATGTCTATGGGTCTACCGCACTACGGTCCGCAATTCCACAGGCTGTACACCTTTCTCTCTGGTATACGGTTGTGAAACAGTTCTGCCTTTGGAACTTCAAATTCCATCTCTAAGGATTGCTATCGCCAATGAGTTGACGACAGAGAACAATGATCTTCTTCGACTTCAAGAACTGGAAGCGCTCGACGAGAAGCGACTATTGGCTCAACAACACATAGAGTTATATCAAGCCCGTATTTCGAAGACTTTCAACCGCAAAGTTAAAGTCAGAGCCTTTCAGAAAGGAGAACTCGTTCTTACAGTCAGACGTCCCATGACTATGACTCACATGAGCAAAGACAAGTTCGATGCAAAATGGGAAGGGCCTTATATCGTGAATAAAGTCTTCTCAAATGGAGCTTATCAACTCACAAAGCTAGATGGTCGAGTCGCAATGATGCCCATCAATGGCAAGTTCCTTAAAAAATATTATGTATGAATGTAAAAGGATTTTTTGTAAATATGATCAGACAGTTCATAAATAAAGTTTGATTTTATTTCATCATAAACGATGTTACATAATATCAAGGACGAGAGTCACTATCATCCTTCTTAAAGACAGGACGAGGACCACTTCCGTCCTTTTCAAAAATGTAGTCAGCAAAAGAGCCGAGAACATCCTTGCCCGATTTTACTAGAAATGCACAAGCAGCCATCCTCATGGCCTCTTCTTCTTCAGTCTTCCCTGGCTCAATCAAGAAATCCCTTAGTGGCTTGGGTGCAGACGAACCTTCGCTCGCTTCCATCTGCTTTGGTTGGTTTGGTTCGGCTGGACGTTCCTCCGTGATTTCTTCAACCTTCGGGACAATCTCAGCCTTCTTGGATGCATCTTCTGACGATATTTCTGTGTTGAAGAGTGAAAGTGATCATTCCATTTAAATTTCTGTTCTATTTATAGGCAGAGATTCTTAAAAATATCAAAGCGATGCGTTCTTCGCAATATTACGTTCATACATTTCGACGGTTCATCCGTTCATTACAGTCATTCGACGGTTCATCCGTTCATTACATTCATCTGACGGTTCACCCGTTCGTTCCATTCATCTGACGGTTCATCCGTTTATCCCGACGATTCATTTCGTTCACACATTTTGACGGTTCATCCGTTCATTACGTTCATACATTTTGATGATTCATCCGTTCATCCCGACGATTCATTTCGTTCACATATTTTGACGATTCATCCGTTCATCTACATCAGCAACTTGTCACGTATTTAATACCTCTGATTAAGTTATCTACCGAAATAATGATATTCAACAAATTATATTCTGCCATGTCCGCATTACCTCTGAGCAGATACAATGAATATAATTATTTTCTGAATCAAAAAATATATTATGTCCTGAACCTTTGAATATATTTTCTATCGCTATAATTTATATCCGTAATGGGATATGCAATAAACAATAGAGCCACAAAAATAATGTCTTTTTATTGGTCAAAATAAAAGGCATTACAAAAAGACATATAACAAAGGAGAAAGTACAAAAAGATTTTCACTCAATCGGTGGGTCATTAGACTAGCTATATGCTGCTTCAAGGTCTGAAGACGTTCTTCACGAGAATCCAGCTCCCGCTTTCTAGCTTCCTCCATTCCAGATTTATCGTCGAATGTCGGCAAGGTCACTAGTCGGCGAGCAATTTCATCTTGATGAGACGTGACAAACTCATTCTTTTTCTGGGTCAGAATGTCTAGTTGCTGAACTGCAGCTTGATGCTGTGTCGTCTCTTCCTCAAGAGCAAGTTGAACGACTCTCAACTCTTCCTAAAGTGGAGCAAACTCTGCATTCAATTCAGCAACCTTCTTTTCTTTCTTCCCAGCAGCAGACGCTAATATCTCCACCTGGAAGTCATACTCTGAAGACTTTGTAACGAAAGTGTCCAAGAAAATCTTGAAATCAGCTTTCGTAACTTCGGCTTCTCGAGTCATCTTTTCAAACTCAGCATTCACCAGGGGCTCTACATCCCCCCGATTAAGATCTTTGTAGATCTTAATGGATTCCTCCAACTCATCCAGTATATGTTCAAGATAGGCAGCTTGAGCTTCATCACCCTGACTTCGGATAGCGCCGATCATATAAGTAGTTGGACTTCGGACAGTGATGAAGCCAACATTCTCTCTTTCCATTACCCTTTCTACTAAGGGTCCTAACGAAGTGAAGAAAAGGTTGGTGAAGGAACCAACTATAAATTTATTGGTAGCCACTGCACTGGGTGTAGCAGCTACTCCTACAGAAGTTGAAGCAGCAGAGGCCTGTAATGGCGGAAGTTCGGCTTCTGGAATATGGGCTGAAGTCTCTCTGGACAAGGGAGCCATAGTGGAGCTAGTTGTCCCTCCCAGATGTTCCTCTGCGAAATCAAATAAACATCATCAGCTTGTCGTCATTAGCGATTATCAAAAAGGATCAAAAATAAGGGTAAGCTTACCATTGCTGGGTTTAGTGACCAAATTGTCATTTGTTGGCATAGGCTGCAGCCTCGCAGAAGTAGATTCAGACATTACTGCCTGACTGCTTCCTGCTTCAGAGCCGCCTGATAAATGATGGCTACTACTAGCTATCGCTTTTGTCTGCACTATATCAGTGCATACTGGAGGAATTGGAGAAGGTTGAATTTCTGTATGAATGAAAGTTAAGATGTCAGTCATTTGATCTATAAAAGAAGATTATCAATATCAGCCAATACCTCTTGGTTCAGTGATAGTAGCTTCCTCCGGTGCTACGTCATTAACAGTGTTCTTTTCTTAAGATGCATGGGCATCGGCATCCTCTTCCAGATTCAGATTGTCATCCTCGGTAGATGTTTTTTCATCATCTGCTCGTGCTTTCTCGCTATCACTTGCGTCGACTGGATCGATATCATCATTGAAGCCGAAGTCACAGTCTTCGAGGGCCTCGATCATCAGTCAATCTTCTTCATCCTGACGTGATCTTGGTGTAGTTGGAAGAGGGGCAGTTTTCGTTGCAAGCATCGGAGATTGTACTACTTCAACAGATGATCCCGACTCATTGATTGGGGTTGGAGCTGCAATTGCTTCTCTTGCTTCTGCAGCCCCATCATTTATCTCTGCGATCTTCTCTTTTATTTTTGCAACCTGGTCTCCTTTCTCTGTACTGGAAGCTTCCTACTTGGGCTCGGGAGCAGGTGTCGGAGAAGGCATCATAACCCTGGCGACAGCACTGATCAAGGCCGATGTATGAGCAGATCTTGAGGGAGTGGTTACTTTCTTTCTGAAAGCTAATTTCGTCCTGCGTAGAGGTTCTTCTGGGACCTCCACGTCTGCTGCGTGTGTTTTTCTTTGGATGGAGGTAGGGGTTGTTGCCTCTTTTCTATGAACCGACTCGGCCTGCTGCCGAGATTGCAAGCGAGTAGTGACTCTTTCTGAAGAGTCCACGGCTGTCTTCTTCTTCAAGACAGAAGATGTTTCTTCTGCCTTCCTCTTCCTCTCATTGGTCGAAGATTTTACAACTTTCAGAAAGACACGTAGCGATTCGTAGACTTCTTCGGGGAAGTTGGCTTCCCTCGAAGCTTCTAGTGGCGCATCAGCTGGCTCGTGCTCTTCATCATTACCAGGAAGTACCATAACATGTACTTCTTTCTTAAATCGAGTTGACGTTGCAAAGTCTGTCTGTAGATCGAAG
>JANAVB010031818.1:2421858-2516858 GCA_029216955.1 Iris pallida
GTATCGACGTTTTCCAAACTTACCCATAACTTCGTGTACAGTCGTCGAATCGAGACAAAACTTGCGCCAACAGGTCCGGATCGAAATTCTGGTCCTGTGTGCCAAGTTTGGTTCGATTCTGAGAAGGTCGAATCGGAACCCATTTTTGGCGGGCCTGCGACCCACTCAAACGGGCAATTTTATGCACGGCTCATCGGAATCCAAAACTGGACATACCGTTGAGTTCCTCTCCTCAAACTAAAACCGTAAACATGTAGTTTGACGACTTTAGAGACCATAGACCATGGCACGCGTTTCGGTGCAAAGTTGGTCTAACGGCGGACATCGTTTTGACCCGAAATTACGATTTTGCCCCTGTTCCAGAATTTGACTTTTGGACAGGCGTTTCCTAGGTATATTTTTTACACCGAGTGCACTTTTGATGTTTATTTCAGCTTCCGGAGTTGTTGGGAGATTGTGACGTTTCTTGGCTGACATTATGATTACTTGGACTTGCCACTTTGCACCATCAGGCAAGATACCTTGCCACCTTACTCTGTGATTATTATACTTCTTATTTTAGTTGTTATTTTCAGCATTTTGTTCCTTGATATTTAAACTGTGCGTCCGAGTCACACTTGGGTGCAAGCGACTCTATTGGTCGTTTATCTCGTCTTATTTATTTCTCTTACATTGACTTAGTCTAGTGACCACCCATTGATGTTGAGGTATTGGTATATCTCATACGGCCTTGACACTTGTTGTATCACATGATGTGAGTCACATGTAGGACACGTTTTCGCGTAGTCGGCTGGCCACCGATACGTATGGAGCGTACGACGGATAGGAGTCACTGCCAATAGTATTGCATGTTAGAAGACTTGGCGGTTACTAGAGTTTTATATCAGTCATGGAGATAATGATACTAGGCATTGGGTGGGGAGAACAATACCTGACGTATGGACTTCTTTACACTTGCCTGATTATCTGTGCGCTCCTCCGGAGACGCAGGCTCCAGGCGCCCTCTGACGTTTTCCAGAGCGTTATGGACGTAGCCCCTTCCACATCGTGCCCTCTGACGCTTCCCGAGCATTATGGACGTAGGCCCCTGGTACCCTTTATGGGAACTATGCCGATCCCATTTACAGCCAGGGCTCATGCGTCGAAGGATTGTATCTCAACTGCATATTCACAGTAGAATGGTCAGGAACCCGATTGCATGCATACCTTTTCTCTTATTATATTATCACAGTTTATATGGCATGGTGTTTTCTTGTATCTTGCTGTCCCCTGAGGACCTAGTTATCTCTCCAGGTTTAGACGATTTCCCACCGGAGTACGGAGCGGCATTGGAGCTATCCTACATTGATGACGAGGCAGTCACTACTAATTTCTAGTCTATTTCTTATCTGAGACAGTTGTAGACATTATTTTACATCTCTTTTCTTTCTATTCTTATGGAGGTTGGACTCCGATCTTGTGAGACTATTTTCATAGCTGTTTGGAGTGAGTATGTTCACCCGGCTATCTTTTGATACTCTGCTTATTTCATTTGGATATTATTATCTTCTGTGTTGAGCTGTGATGAGATTAGATATGTTATTCTGGCCTGTGATTATTTATTTACAGCTTATGTGCATATACGAGGATTCTATATATTGGGGTATTCTTCGTATATGTGCAGCTAGCATGTTCACGTACTTGGTCCTACGTATTCTGGGACTGGGACGTTACAGATATTTATACCCCTTTTCTTTCTCTCTCCTCACAAACTCTCATTTCTTTCCTCCACCAAAAACCCTAACCCCTTTGGAGAGGCAAGTACATCTTGCACCCTATGAAGGATTTTATGCATCCCCATTTATTTTTAGTCCATGTTGTTCCTCTCCTCTTTCTCTACAAGTTTAGGTCTTGAAGTTTTTGATTTCCATGGATGGTTGTGTGTAAACCTAGGTTTTAAGTTTTGGATTTTATGGATTTTTATGGTTTTGATCTATCAAACTTTATTGTTTTCAAAAATAAGTTGTTCCATGTTGTAGAGAATTCAATTCTAGTCAATTTTGACCTCTATTTCGTCCAATTCCGAGTCCGGTAGCCCAAGTTATGGCCATTGGAAGTTTTTGAAACTCCATGGTCGAAGCTTGCTGGTGCAGCGGCATGCATGTTATGCGCCCAAAGGCACTATGCGCCCAAAGGCATTATCCGCCCAAAGGCACTATGCGTCCAAAGGCACTATACGCCCAAAGGCTTGTTATGCGTCCAAAGGCACTATGCGCCTAAAGGCATGTTATGCGTCCAAAGGCACTATGCACCCAAAGGTATGTTATGCGCCCAAAGGCACTATGCGCCCAAAGGCATGTTATGCGCCTAAAGACATGTTATGCGTCCAAAGGTACTATGCGCCCAAAGGCATGTTATGCCCCCAAAGGTACTATGCGCCCAAAGGCATGTTATGCGTCCAAAGGCACTATGAGCCCAAAGGTATGTTATGCGTTCAAAGGCATGTTATGCACCCACAGGAATTTCTATGCGTCCAAAAAAATTGTTATGCTCCCAAAGGAATTGTTATGCTCCCAAAGGAATTGTTATACACCCAAAAAAATTGCTATGCACCCAAAGGAATTGTTATGCTCCCAAAGGAATTTCTATGCGCCCAAAGGAATTGTTATGCTTCCAACGGAACTGCTATGCTCCCAAAGAGACTGCTATGCGCCGAAAGTGAATCAGTGAATTCTCCACCTGTGTGCGCATAACAGTCGTTTCAGTCCGCACATTTTGTTAAATTTGTGCCATCTGTCTTATCTCGTACGATTCGTCAAATTCGAGCGCTTCGTCTTATCTCGCGTATTTCGCTGGATTGTGCCACTTGATGAATGTTAGTGTTTTAATACATATTGTTGTGTGGAGTGTGTCCCGTATTTTGATTGGCTTATGGGCATCTATATCACTGGTACTCAACCCTGAGAGTTATAGACTCGACCATACCAAATACTAGTTTGACTTTCATACCTTGTCACGAATTGACATTGATTGTTACCTTGACTAAATGATTGATCATGCGTTCCTAGTTGGAACTAAAAGACTGGCTAGTCATCTTATTGAATTGAATGAGACACATTCATGTATGAACCATGAACCATTGCGATCGACTAGCCGATCCCGAACATTGGCATATGGACACGTGGTGACTTTAACTTCTTTCTACAAAAGCACCATGTGCACCTTACAATCAAGATATGATTATCCCGTGGCTAGGTTTGATTGTTGTATTATACTATGTAAGACCTACAACCTAACCGTACAGGCATCGTTATAGAGTTATGCATATCGTACTCTGTACGGAAGTACTCATTCAGAATAACCATGATCCACGGCATGAGATTTCAATTAACGTAGGAACTATTAAGTTAAATAAAATAATTATTACATGGAGAGAATGGATTCCCGAGTTCTTATATGGCAACCATTTTGGGACAATTAGTGTCCCGACATGCCGGCTGGTTCCCACAAATACTGTAAATTTGCCACACGGGCAGGGAGTGGTATCTTTTTATATTTTTCTGCATATTAACGACGGGCGTTCCGCTGGGACACGTCTAATTCATCAGTGGCGCAATTGATTATTGGATAGACTAGCCTTGCTCGTACATTATAAGAACTGAAGAATCCCTTATTGCAAATTTCCAGGATAACTTGGAACTTACAGTTAGCAAGCCGTAGTAGTTGTATTGTCATTTAAATTGATTTGTTTGTGTATTGTACCTACGCTGTTAACTACTGAGATGATCAGAATGTCAGGACATGACGGGTCAACTTCTGTCCTTATTTGGTTGGGAAGTTGGCTTAAAGTGTTGTGATGTTTTGTGAATCCCAGTAGTAAACAGAGACTTATTTATCATATTCTTAACTTTTATCACTGATTCTAATTTTTCATGTCGTGCTTCCTTTGTGGTACTTGCTATTTGAGGTCTAACCTCTTTGGTTTTGCATAGCCAGATTTAGAGCCAGCTCCCGAGGACTCAGCTTACTTTCACTCCCAAAATGGTCAATACTAGGGGGATGATCGCAGGAGGGCACGAGTGGGTTCCTTATTTCCCTGCTCATTTTGCTACTTACTTTACTTTTGTCGCTTGGCACCGACATGTTAGTCAGACTGTCTTGTACTTACTTTTACATAATTGTAACTAAGTCAAACTGCAGCTGATAACGATTGTGTATACCTTGTTATATCATCTGGCTATGTTTTGTAAAGCCAGATCCCAAGAACATTTTGACTGAGCGTTTGGGACGTCGTACTGCTTATTCTTACATGTTGAGCAAACCTAGTGAGACTTGTATGCAGTATGCACCCCCTTGTCTTGTAGACAGCATTGATCGTATTATACGGTATTCATCTACCCGCAATACGTAGCTGGCTGAGTCATTCCCCCGCTTTCCAGTATTCTGGATCTGGGGCGTGACAAAGAGACTATAACCATGTTCAGAATTTATCTAGAATTTTAATCATTCCTTAGCAATTTTGGTCATGACTAGACCATGTTGACTATAATTTGTTCGTGCCAAACCATTTCAATTTTTGATCGTCCTTCAAAACATTTTTGGTCGTCGACTAGACCATTTTGACCAAAAGTTGATCGTGCCAAATCATATTTTGTTTTGTTTAGTACATTAATTTTATCCGTGATTACGCGTGACTAACTTAAATGAGGAATCATATCATTCACCCGATTATGTCAATTGTCGTTCTCCTCGCTTGAAACTTTGTTTCTCGCCTATATTCCTTGTCGTAACTAATCATGGCCTTTGGAATTTTTAGGAGAAAATATTTCTAAGGTGGGTAGGTTGTAAGCCCACTTCCTGGATTTTGAAAAGAAAATATGTTTTGTTTTATTTAAATAATTTCTAGTTAGAAAATGGATTTTATCTTTTACCTCTATAGAGGATATTTGAGGACAACAGAAGCTTTATCATACTATTTAAAATTTAAAATTTATAAAATAATGTTTAAATTATTTGCTATTAATAGTTGTTAATTAAATTCATTTTGTTATATTATAACTAGTATGATTTAGTTTTGGACTAACAAATATATGTAATGGTTCGTATAAAATATTTTACAAGTCATTTGATAAACTTATTACTCACTTAATTATTATTGTATTATATTTAGAATTGGTCAAAAAAATTAATTATTATGGATTGATTTTGACTTATTAGATTCAATATTTATTTAAATCTTAGAAATATTTGATCATCCTAGCCCTTAAATTCGAGGACGAATTTATTCCTAAGGTGGGTAGATTTGTAACTCCTCTTCCCGGATTTTTAAAACATTTTTTTTTGTATATTTTATTTTAATTATCTTATTTTAAAAAATTTTGTGTATCGAATGTTACGATATTATTTTCCTTCTCCTCAGATTGGTCAAAGCATTGTTATTGAAGTTTTTGGAATTACAAGAGACGTGGGTTGTCATTTTTGGACTTCCAAACTACCGGCTTCAAGAGCGATTGAAAACCTTACTTATTTTTGTCAATAAAGATATTTCTGCTTAATCTATTTTCAAATTAGGATTTTGATTAAATCAAAAATATATTTTAAATTATTTCATGGAATCAAATGATTTGTTAAAATCAAATGACTATTATTTGTATTGGATTTATACCGATATATTTAAATTATTTGATAGCAACAAATATTCTTCCAAAGTATATTTGGGTGGCAAGGAAATTATCATCTCAATTTAAATAATTTGATATGGATAGAAATATATTTCAAAGTTTATTTTAAATAATTTGATATGGATATAAAGATACTTCGAAGTTTGTTTGATTTAGTCGTACCATGATTTGAATTCAAAAACATATGTTTCATAATATTACTTGATATTAAGTCTTATCCTAGGAGTATTATTTTAAGTGTTAAATTTAGATTTGGCTATATTTATATTTTAAATAAAATATAGTATCATTTTTAAATTATTATAGATTGATTTTTATTGGATTCAATATTATTTGAGCCTATAAGATTTATCCCAAAGTTCAAATCTGCGCAGTTATGCATATATTATCTTGATACCATACTCTATATCTCTATTCCTCTATTCTCCTGTAACCGCACACATGAGAACAACCGTGCTTTCCCTATCAATATAACCTTCTCCTTCCCGAGACCTCACCTCTGCCCTTTTCCCGCAACCAATGGCAACACCAGACCCATCATCATCACCACCAAACAACAAGCATCTCACCACCCTCATCCGCAGAACCCCCATCACCATGATCGTGTTCGTTTGTGTCTGTGTCCAGCACAAAGATCACCATCACAACCGTGTCCGGACCCGTGTGTCCGTGTCATTTACATCGCATTCTATTACAACTACATCACCACCGTACATCATAGCCGCTCCCCGACAATCCGATCCGACCCACCAAACCAAATTCCTGACCATCATATACCTCCTGGGACCACCACCGCCGACGATGAAGCTGCCTCGCGCACCGTCGCTGCCTCGTGGCAAATCTGAGCGACCGTCGTTTGCATGACCACCGCCGCGACTAGGTGTCGCCATCAGCCCGCCAAGCACTGGAGAAGCCTTCGAGTGGTCGTTCTGCCACGTGACGCCACCACGACCTGCACCTGGACCCGCCACCGCCGCATTCGACCGAGCGCAACCCCTAGTCGCACGGAACAGTCACCCCTCTCCTCCGCCGAGAGCCCGCAACTCCGACGTGCTCCGCATCCGCGTCCCTCTCCCCGAGCTATTCTTCTGCGCCGATTGCGCCGACTCGCTCCGGCGAGCGCGGTCACTCCTCGCGCGGCTGCCGGCTGGCCGTCCACCACCAGCAAAGTTCCGCCAGGGACTCCACACTCTGCTGCACTCATGTGGAGCCGTGGCCACTCTTTCCCACCCAGCGCTCGCCTCCACCAGCTCTGCTCCCAATGCCGGCTCCGTTCCCCTGGGTGCTGACTGCCGGTAATGTTTCCACCAGCGCTGGCATTTCGACCTCCTCTCCTTGTTGAGCACCACCGTACCTCCGATCTCTTCGACGAACTCCCCGGAGGTGTGCCACTATCAGCCCCCTCTAAAACCCTATGCTCGCCTCCTCCTTTCCTTTATTCTCTCTCTTTCTTCTGAGAAAATAAAATGAGAGACCTCTCTCTCTTTTTCTTTCTCTATAATAATGGAGAGAGAGAATTTAACTGATGAATTCCATTGTTGCTTTAGTAGCTTATCTAAAATAATAATATCAGTATATGGTATATATACACATGTGGGGTATACATACATGACAATAAGTATGAAGTATAGTATTATTATTTTATTTATATTTGAGGGAACAACATATATATATTAATGTTAGACTTAATAAGTAGTATTTTCATTAATATTGTTAATAATTATTTTATAAAGATTAATTCTAGTTATTTTTCCAATACAGTTGAACCAAAAATTGTATTTTAACAAATGTGGGTTTTAGCTCTAAAAAGGTTTCTATGATTATCTATCTAAAACTATTTTAGTAAAATATGGCTTCAACCATCATAAATATTTTCAAAAATATGTTATAGATATTTTTCCTAAAATAAATATAATTTCCTTTATTTTAGAATTTTCTTTAGATCATAGATTGAATTGATCTTGATCGTGCTAATCGTACGGTCCTAATTTTTGTGAATTCTAACTTTTTCATATCGACCCTAGGCTAATCAAACTATCCTGGACCCAAAGGGTATCGGTTTCACCAGCACAGGACCTTAGGCGAGTACATCTCTTATAGTTTTCATATTTGATTATCTCTATGAATCATGTACGTAGTAATATTTTTACATTGATATTTTATTGGTTCTTGACACGATGTTACACGAGATAGTAGTTATGGATTCTTTACATGTTGTTCGTGACCAATCTATTATCGTGTTCGTGACCTGTTTGGATCCATGAGTACTAGTCGGGCGAAAAAATACTCTAGACATGTAAACAAATCCAAGACGATTCGTGTCTGATAGCAGTCGTACACTTCACGTGCGGGGTGCCGGATCTTATTCGTGCCTGATAGCAGTCGCACATTTCATGTACGGGGTGCCGGATTTATCCTTAGCCATTTACATGTCGAAGTAGTATTTCAACTCACTAGATAGATACAGTTTCTGGTTCTACAGTATACATTGCTAGCTACATGTCTACTTTGTTTCAGTACTCACTTGTCATGTTCACCATGCTCAATTTTTGCCATGATTCCATGCTTATCTTTTCGTCGTGTATTTCATTATTATTTACAGATTTATGGATTTTGTCATTTATTAAAACTATTGTGAGAATGTACGTACTTGTTCCATTCCTGAGTGGAAACCAATATTTTTTTGGTTTAGCCGCGATCACTCTTAGCATTGGAAAGGCATGGGTATGCTGAGGTCAACCTAGATAGTTGAATTAGCTGTCTTTTCTATTTTGCGAGACATTATATTTTCTAGCAAATGTGAAGTTGTGAAACCTTGTAATTTGTAAACTTGATTTGGTAACGTGAATGAGCAATATATGTTACATTTTGTAATTTTGAGCATCTTGGCCGTGACAGCGTTCTACCGCCAACTCTGCGACGTAGGCTGGCTTGGACACATCTCGTATCCGAAAAGCGGGTGCGGGTCGTGACACTTCCCGAAATAAAGTATTGCTCGAACCAATGCAGGACTCCTTTTTCTTAGTTCCTTCCAGGAAGAAAGATAAACTTCCTATACTTTTTAGTAAAGGAACAGAACAAAAGATTATGCCCGACAGTAAAGAAGAAAATCAAGATAATGGAAGACTTCAACTACGTCGTTATAGTCAGCAATCAAAAGATATCATTCAAAAGATCGGCTATAATTTTAAAGCTGGTCTCAATAGCGGCAAAGGAAGACGAACTCCTATTCGTATTTCTGCTCCGAAAGGAAAATCACAACAATACTACAACAAAACAAAGCGGGGATTAGGTTATACTTCACCAACTCTGACTCCAGAAGCCTCCGAATTTGAGGAAGAAGAACGATCTAATTCTTCTGATTCTATCTCATGGGATTCAGACACCAGTATAGGGCACGTCCATCGCGTGACTCTATCTTCCAATATGGTGACTATCGAGTTCTTGGAAGATGACGAAGACTTTACCGAAGCTTCTGAATCTGATCCTTGGGCACAAAGGATGGATACTCAATGGGAGCTTCGCTTTGAGCAACGTGAGCCACCTACTGAAGATTAGTTTGTTTAAATCAATATTGGAGACGAAATTTCCCCAAAACCGGTATTTGTCAACAAAAGCCTCCCTGAAGCGGATAAACAAGAACTAATCCAACTCATGAGGGAATACATTGATGTATTCGCTTGGAGCTATGAAAATATGCTGAGATTGGATCCTCAGATCGCTACTCACAGGCTCAAGATTCTGCCAAATACGAGGCCAGTCAAACAGCAACAACGTCGATTTTGACCTGACATGATGGATGCCATACATAGAAGCTGAAGTCAAGAAACTCATCGCCTGCGGTTTCATCAGAGAAGAACAACGTCCGAACTGGGTGGCTAATGTTGTCCCAATTTTGAAGAAGACAGAAAATTCCGGGTTTGTATTGACTTCAGAAACCTTAATGAAGCATGTCCCAAAGACGAATTCTCTCTCCCAATCACTGATGTCATGATTGACAATACTTGCGGATTTGAACGTATGTCCTTGATGGATGGATTTTCAGGATACAATCAAATTAAGATACATCCAGAAGATGAGAAACATACATCTTTTTGCACTCCTCTTGGAGTCTATCGCTACATTGTCATGCCATTCGGTTTTAAGAACGCTGGTGCAACTTATCAGCGGGCCATGAGTACCATCTTTCGTGATCATTTACGAAAGACTGTTGAATGCTATGTTAACGATATTGCTGTCAAAAGTCGTCTAAAAGAAGACCATATTCAAGATTTGAGAACTATTTTTGATCTAATGCGCCAGCATCAACTTAAGATGAATCCCACAAAGTCATTTCTGGGAGTCTCTAGTGGCAAATTTCTTGGATTCATTATTGCCTCTAAAGGTATACACGTTGACCCTGAGAAAATTAAAGCCATTCAAGAGATACATCCTCCACGCAACCTAAAAGAGCTACGAGGATTCCAGGGACGACTTGCGTACATCAGAAGATTCATCTCAAATCTCTCTGAACGCTGTAGACCGTTCACTCAACCCATGAAGAAAAGCGTGTCTTTTATTTGGACTGAAGAATGTCAACGAGTATTTGAAGACATAAAGCGGTACTTGATGAACCCACTAGTTATAGTGCCTCCAGTGTCAGGAATACCTTTCCTGATGTATGTTCGAGCAATGGACCACTCCTTAGGTGCTTTATTAGCTCAGAAGAATAAAGAAGGTCATCAACCGGCTATCTACTACCTTACCCGCATGATGATTGGAGCTGAGCATCGATACACTCCAGTAGAAAAAGAATGTCTAGCTTTGATGCTTGCTGTTCAAAAGATGAGACATTATATCACTGTCCAAACTATTCATGTTATTTCTAGAGTTAACCCTCCTAGGGTCCTGATGAAGAAGTCCAGTACACTCAAATCTAGGCTTACAACATGGGCCATATTGTTAGCACAATATGATATGGTTTATGTTTCTCAAAAGTCTGTTAAAGGTCAAGCCCTCGCTGACTTTCTAGCAGCTCATCCATTTCCCGAAACATCCAAACTCTATGATGAGATTCCTGATGAAACCTTGGAGTCCAAAATGATTTCAGAAGAAATTATTATTTGGCATTTATTCTTTGATGGTGCATCCAGAATTGGACCAAAAGGTGCTATTGTCGCTGGAGTTGGAATCGTTCTCGTTTCACCAGAAGGGTTAGCTATCCAAAGAGCTTATTCTTTAGATGAGTCATGTTCTAACAATGTGGCTAAATACAATGCTCTGCTCATTGGTCTCCAATTGGCTCAACAATTAGATATTGAGAATCTTGAATACAATGCTCTGCTCATTGGTCTCCAATTGACTCCAATTGGCTCAACATAGCAGTTAGTACAACCGTTTATGCAAGTGAACAGGAGGCGCACAATCTGAAGTGTGCGCAATCCAGAATAACTACTAAACAGTTATTTCAAGAACTTTATAAATAGGATTTCAAATCAATCACAAGACATCAAGAGTGATCATAATCTCCTGCTAAAGTGCTGCTGCATTCTCCAGAGGTTCGTGTCTTCGATATCACATCGTCCAAGGGATAAAGTGATCGTCTTCTGATCAGATTCCTATATTTATACTTTTCCAAAAATCAATTGTACTCCTGTACTCTCTTTCTTAGTTTGTAATAAAACTTTTTGTTCTTTGTAAACATTAACGTTCTGTTCCTTCTTTCTGTAACACCATTTGATTGAGAGGAGTACGGAGCAGTCATCTCATTAACAATTCCATGTTCTCTGCAGAATGGTGCGAATTCATGAGACCTATACTCTACATCTCGATCACTTCTGAGTAGTTGTAGATCGGTTTAACGTTTAGCTTCAGCCCTGAAGTCTCTGAACTACTCGAATGCTGCATCCTTCTACTTGAGATGTCATGAGAGCGTGCACTTCGAGAAACACTTCGAACCGGCCTCTGTGAAGAATTGATAAAAGTCACAGATATCTGAGTGTACTAACTCCAGATGATCAGTACTTTAGTTCAATCGTCTGAGCAGCTTCCCAACAGTCTTGTATCTGCACAGACCTTAAATTCCACCACCTCCTTACCCCCACATTCTGAAGATAAGGTCCCGGTAGGATAGCTTGAGTCTGCTTCTATCATAGAACAACTCTCAGTCCATTCAATGAAGTAACTTCATCGCCATCAGCAGAAGTTCGAACATCCATTCAGCACCGAACATCTTTTCGAAGCATGTTCCTCGCCAAGAAATTACCATCTGGCTAGTACAAATGTCCTTCTTTGAAGTCTGTATCAGATAATAGACTTCCTAAGATCGGATCTTCAAAAATCTCCGGTACGTGTAATATGCATTCCAGTGTCCTTGTCAGTAGTTTATAACCATTGTCTCGATCTTCAGATATTATGCTAGGTACATGTTCGCCATCGAGACCTTCTTCATAACATGGCTCGTCATTAGTGAACAGCTCATTCGAGAGCACACATGGTCAGATGCACTAGTGTCAGACCACTAGTCAGCTACCATGCTAGATAACTCAACCTGTGCAATAATAGCAACCAAGTTAAGTAATCAAAATAACCAAGTTTAGCCATACTTGCTATTTTGGTTTGGGCTTAGATTTTCATTCACTCTTGTAGTGGCCCTTCTTGCCACAGTTGAAGCAAGTCACATGGGACTTAGACTTCTGTTGCTTGAACAAAGGACCCTTCACTTTCAGATTAGTGGAGTCCTTCTTCTTGTGATGAGAAGCCACCTGCTTCCCCTTGAACTCTCTTGTCTGTACCAAGTTGGCCTTATCCAGTTGTTTAGACAGAGAGTCCATCTTCTGTTGAGATCGTATTTCGTCCTCAACGTGGATCTCTTGTAGAAGATCTTCCAAGCTAATGTCCAGCTTCTTCCGTTGCATTCTAGCATAGAAGTTGCTCCAACCAGCAGAAAGTTTCGAGACTATCCCTCCAACGACAAACTTGTCGACGAGGGGCATCTTCTCGTCATCCAACTTCTGGCACAACTTCAGAAATTCCTTCACTTGAGGTAGCATCGTCATCTCGTCTTTGAAGAGCCACTTGTGGTACTTCTCGACGATGAAGATTTTGGACCTATTTTCATCATCTTCATATAGCTTACCCAAAGAATCCCAGATCTCTTTGGCCTTCACCTTCTTGGAATATGACTCTGCCAGAGAGTCTTCCATAGAGTTTAAGATAAGCAACTTGCAAAGGTTGTTATCTCTCCTCCACTTGGATTGCAGAGCAGTGGCTCAGCGACCCTTCGAGCATTTTCACCTTCTTGACTTAAAGGCTCAGGATCTGTCAATACGAAGTCAATGCTCACGAGTTGAAGATTAAGGCTAACCTTTCTCTTTCAGACGTTGTAATGCTCCCCGTCAAACTTCAAAAGTTTGTAAAACTTGTGTCGAGAAGGTTTGCACGGTTATTTTCCATCGAATATAAATCTTGCTTTGAGATTGTTATACTCGAGACATAATTTTTGATGGAAAATAGAGAATCGAAACAGTTGTCAAAATAGCAACAACTTTTTGTAGCAATACTTCAAAGAAGGTGCACTACAGAGATCCTTGGAGGATTCTAGGTAACGAAAATCTAAAGAGATTTCGTTACAACAGCAAACGAATGTAGAGCTTCTTTTAGGAAGGTACAAATCGAGTTGCTAGCAGCAGCAGCGACGAAAGCCCACAAGAGGTTTCTGATTAGATCAGAGAAGAAGATAAGGAAAGAAGAAAGATAAAGACAGCTTTGCTGGGGTGATCAGATCACCGTTGCTCAAAGCAAGATTCTCCTATATACGATTCGCTTCCAAGAACCAGCAAGTTCTAAGCAACTTCTGGAACGCTCGTCAGTCAATATTTGAGACTTGAGCGGGCTTTCTGAACTTTACAGACTCCTTTAACTCTCTTCTTGGTACATCTTTCAAAGGAGGCCAAGGGGCTCTATTTATAGAGTGGAGTGAGACTTCACCTCTTCTCCTATCCGATGTGGGACTAAAATACCAATACTCAAAAATAGATTTTGATATTTTAGATCATCCCACAGTTAGTATAGAAGTGCGCCAGTCCACGCCTACCTCCCGAACACTCTCGTGCATGCACGAGACATCCTGGAGTCCGTGTCCGAGTCCGAGTCCGCACAACAAAAATCAACTTACATCTTTGTTGGAATTAATCTTTTTTTCTTCTAGAAAAATACTGTCACATGACACACACTTGTGCCCCACCACACCTCATGTGCATACCTCAACACAAGCAATGCATTATATTGAGATACTCACCATTTGGTGTAGCCGATGTGGGACTATTGTTCCTAGTCCAAAGGCAAAAACACCAACAATTAGTAGTACCATCAGCAGTATGGATTATATGAGATGAGAAAAGAGGAGTTAAATTTGAAAAATTATTTGAATTATAAGTCATATAGTTTGATGCACCAGAGTCAAGAAACCAAGTAGTAGAGTATATACCTGAAGAGGCTGATAATGCAGAGGCGGTCGTGGAGTTGTTACCAATTGAAAGAGCTTGTTGGATCATTTCTTGAATATCAGCAACAGATAGAGTACTATGTTCTACGGATGGTGGCGCAGATGCTCCCATGGAAGGCGCAGAGGTTGCCATAGAAGTACTAGTAGATCTCTTTCTTTCTCGCATGTTTCTCGATGTCGGGGAAGTACAATTGTTGACCATGTGTCCAAATTCTTTACAGTAGTTACACTGTACCTTTGATAAGTCACGGGAAAAGTTTTTGTTCGAATTTACCTTCCAAAAATTTGTGTTTTGGCGAGCAGAGGCAACAAAGACTGAGGTTTCTGTATTTGAAATAAGACCTTTACGAGTCTCCTCAGATATAGTTCTGAGAGTGCAACATCAACTGTAGGAAGAGGTGTCCTGTGAAGAATGGATGCTCTAATGGTTTCAAACTCATCGCGAAGAGCCATCAAAAGTAGAACCAATCTTGATTCTTTATGAAATTTGAACCAAAGTGCAGCATCGGATGTCCATTTGGGTTCCATAAGAGCCAATTGATCCCAAATAATAGACATCTCTGAGTAAAAGTCTGAAATGGACTAATGCTTTTGTTGTTTCAATGAACGTATATCCTGTTCTAGCTTATATTTTTGACCAAAATTGGTTTGGATATACCTATGTGCTAAAAAATCCCAAGCTTCTTTTGCTGTTTTGAATCTATCAAGTTACATGCTAATTGATGGAATAACAGTATTCGCAATCCAAGTGAGGATTTTGTTATTGTTGATTTCCCAATCGATAAATTTGACATCTTTTGCATCAGGACAAGTTTCACTACCGATAATGTATTTCCATAAACCCTTTCCTTTTAGAAAACTTCGCATAAGAAAAGACCAATGACTATAGTTGTTGCCTTCCAATTTAATAGAAATTGGCTGGACCGATGTGTGTTCAAATGCCATTTCCCGAGATTGTGTAATCAGGTTACGTCGGTGGCGTGAGAGAGGAGGAGATTGACGAGAGGTTGGAACTGAGGTCGTTGACTCGTCCGGGGAGGAAGACGACAGGGCAGACGACGTCGGTACGGGGGTCCTTGGTGCTGTCGATGCCGGGGGGCTCGACGATGACGTCGTAGACGAGGCCGGAGACGACAGCGATATAGGTGGGGAGGAGGAGAGGAACAAAGCACTGTGGCCCTCGTCCGTAGTGAAGATCTCAACAGAAAGGTTAGAGCTAGAGCTCTGATACCATGTAATAAAAGAGATTTGAACCATTTCTGATAATTTATTCATTAGAGGTAAGCCTAATTTATACACTTTACAATGAATGCAAAATAGGAAAATATACAACGGTAACATTCTAAAGAGGAAATACTCTTGGAAAGGAATGACAGCAACAGCTAGTCACAGTTGTGTACAACTATCTTATTCTTGTCTTTAACAATTCTCTCTCTCTCTCTCTCTCTCTCTCTCTCTCTCTCTCTATATATATATATATATATATATATATATATATATATATATATATATATATATATATATAAGCAATGGGTAATTGTGGAGAACTCGTCCCCACTGGGACTCGAACTCCTGACCACTTGGGTCACATGCATCTCTCTTAACCACTAGACTAGAGGTCATTTGCCTCTATATACATATATTTGAAGAATGGGTACATTTTGTTATTGCTCAAGTAAGAACCAAAGACATTACAAGCTCAGCCAACACTGAGGTAGCGTAATATTAGGCGCTCAGTATGTTTGTATCTCTCTCTCTCTCTCTCTCTCTCTCTCTCTCTCTCTCTCTCTCTATATATATATATATATATATATATATATATATATATATATATATATATATATATATATATATGGTAATTAGTTTCTGGAATCGCTTCCAGGGCCGGTTTTGAGGGAGTGCAATGGGTGCGACCGCACTAGGCCTCCTGAATTCGTAAGCCTCCAATTTTTTTTTATTCATATAAGTATTATGTATACTAAATTAACTCATGCATAAATAATTTAAAAATTATGAATAAAAAATTTAAAAATGTATATGTATATTTATTATGTATACTATAATACTAAAGTAACTTATGAATAGATAATTTATAAATTCATTGGCCTCCATTATATATACTGATGTAACCAATGTAGAGATTCTATTAATTAAATAAGGCTATATATGCTTCCAATTAACGAATCAATTAACTAAGACTTCTATTATTTTCAATTAACGAAACAAGTCAGATATTCTCTCAATTACATTCAATTCATATTCGAAATCAATAGGAAATCCTAACACTTATTCGTAAATCCTATGACGTATAGGATTCAAATAGAATACTATGTATCTTTGACTCCTTCGACCGTCTGTCTCTCGACCCTTTCTTATATACAGTAGATCATGCCATTGCGTCACTCAAATGAAGGTTCAAACAATATCAAAATTATATATAAGAAAATTTATAATTTTTTTTTGTTCAGTTTAGAAAATTTGAATTCATTAAATAGAGATAGTCTGAAAGCTTGTTATAGTCGTCTAGAAAGTACTTTGAGACATGGTGACTGCTCTGATATTGATGAGATGAATTGTTTGAGGACCTAGAAACTTTATAAGATCTTCTACCAAAAGACATCCAACACTTGAGATATTAAACTTTATGAAAAAAATTTATTCTTTTCTTACAGAATTTTATTGACAATTGCAGTGACTTGCATACGCAGAAAGAAGTTTTTTCAAGTTGAAGTTATTGAAATCGTACATTCAATCAGCCATGTCACATGAGATTAAATAAACTAGCTCTAATTTTCATTGGAAATGAGTTATTGGAAGGTGTTGATTATGAATGATTGATTGATGACTTTGGAGCTATAAATATTAGCAGATTGTTCTTTATATGAAGATGGCAAAAAAATGCTTATTTTTAGCTTTATTTCACTACTAAAATCTGCTCCATTAGCGACGTTAGTATAACGTCGCTAAATTGTGCACATTAGCGACGTTTAATTGAAACGTCGCTAATAGTCGTACTAGCGACGAAAATAGCGACGTAACAACGACGTATATTAGTTACACGAGCTAGTCGTCGCAAAATGTCGCTATGACGTCGCTAATAGCGACTAAATTTAGTGACGTTAGGATGAACGTCGCTAAATTCTAATTAATTTAAATCCCCCCGATTCATTTTCCCCTATTTTACTCTCTCCCTCCGGTGCTCTCACTCTCACTCTCTCCGGCGCTCTCACTCTCTCCGGCGACTCTCCGCCCTCTCCGGTACGTGACTCCCTCTCTCTCTATATATATATATTTTTTGGTTGTTGGTGGTTGGGATTGCGGGTGGTTGGGGGTGAGGAATGGTTGGGGGGTGGCTGGGGGTGGGGCAAGGGGTGTGTGGGGGGGGAAGGGGTGGGGAGGGGGGGTGAGGGCTGCTGGGGGTGAGGAGGGGGGCTGGGGGGAGGGGAGGGTTATGGTTAGGGTTCGGGTTAGGGTTAGGGGTGGTTGGGAGGGAGGGGAACAGGGGGGTGAGGGGGGCTAGGGAGGGGAGGGGGCTGGTGGGGGAGGGGATAGGGTTCGGGTTAGGGTTAGGGGTGGTGTAGGGGGGAGTGGTGCGGGGGGGCTGGGTCAGGGGCACCGATAGTGTCGAAAAATCTGATAATTTAGTAATAATTATTTGTTTTTCGACACCGAAAAATCTGATACTCCGATTCGAAACCACCGATAGTGCCGATATTTGTAACAAGTACTTTTGTTGGTTGGTTAATGTCGTCGTCTATTTTCCTTGATCCCGATACTCATAGGAATGGTCCCGAGTCACGGTCGTATGTTGGGTTAGGACCTTCTTGCTGCTCGTAGGGTTGGGGGGTCTGCTGCTCGGGGTGGGGCCCCGATGGGGCTCGCAGTATATATGTATCTATGTAGTATGTAGTATATTCGTTTCAGTTTTAAAGTTTATTCATATTTGCAGATATCTACAAATGGATATATCCATGTATCTACTAGACCGTTCGTGGATGTACAACCGCATTCGAAATGACAGGTGCGGTGTGCGAGATGAATACATCGCCGGAGTAGAACAATTCCTCCAATTCACGAAGGCGTTTCCTCAATCCATGGACGGCATGGACATTAAGTGTCCGTATGCAAAATGTCGAAACATGAAGTTTCAACCAGAATTGGATGTGACGTATCACTTATACACAAAGGATTTCCTTCCGAATTACTACCAATGGACCGTACACGGAGAGCTTGTACCTTTAGCATTCCAAGCAGAGCCTTATGTGGAGCCTTATGTGGAGCCTTATGTTGAGCCTTATGTGGAGCCTTATATGAATGTCCACAACCGAACTGGTGTCAACAACGAGTACGTGAACATGGTCTTCGATGCTGCGGGGCCTAGTTTCGATCCATACAATCGTGACACAGCTGAGGAGGCACTGAATGCCGATGCCGCGAAGTTCATGGAGTTGCTGGAGAATGCAAGGACTCCTTTGTACCCTGGCTGTGAGGACCATTCACCGTTAGAGGTGATCACTCATAAATTACTGATGTGGCACCACGTGGCACCGAATCTGATGTCAGCACATCGTCGCCAAAACATCGCTAAAGTATCGCTAAACGGCGACCACACAATAACGTCGCAAAAAGCGTCGCTAATTAGCGACCACATAAAAACGTCGCAAATAACGTCGCAAATTAGCGACGTTAACAACGTCGCTAATGAACGTCACCATAGCGACATTTTACGACATTTTTTCGATTAGCGACACGCTTTTTTTCGTCGTTTAAATAACGTTGCTAGAAACGTCGCTAATAAAAATTAGCGACATTTTAGCTGGATTCAGCGACGTTTGTGAACGTCGCTAATTCGACAGATTCTGGTAGTGTTTTATCTCTTTTAGTCTAATATATCTGTCACGCCCCAGGACCGGAATACTGAGACGGACTAGGCCAGCTACTCCATATGAGGTATATAAACGTCATACGGTGATTGTGGCTGTCAAGAGATAAGGGAGTGCATGCTACAATCAAGTCTCCTACGGTCTCACAGAGCATCTATGTCTCAATCAATCAAAACAAGAAGCAGTAAATAATGATCATATAAGACAAAGCAGTAAGGCGTCCCCGACGCTTCATCAAAATGATTCATGAGTCTAGCTATACAAAATGATAAGCTAGTACCAAGAGTCAATAGTACATAACTATAGTCAGCTGCAGTCTGATTTAATTACAATTATGTAAAAGAAAACTAATGTCTAGAACAGCCGGCTAAACAGGTGCCGGAGGCTAAATGCCAAGTACAAAATAGAAGATATCAGAGCGGTGAAGAAGAAACCCACTCATGGTCCGTGGCGCCCATACTCCTGGTGTGCACCATTGTTCGGGTAGAAGGCTGGATCCTCTGGCGCTGCTACGAGATCTGGCCAAACAAAACCAGCGGGGTCAGGCCCCGAATAGCAAGTACCACAAGGAAGCACAAAAGAGTGAGATAAAATCCAAGCATAATAATAAGACCTGATTCAAGAGTTATAGGCTTATATCATATCATCGAGACAATACGACACCCTTACAACCAAACAAAGGCAAACGGTGCCAATATCATGCCGAGATACGATATATTCTATAACCATGGGCAGGTGAAGGGCTTCTGATCGCGACTTCGGTCCATAGCCTATCGCAGCACAAAAGCCCAACCCAACAACCAAACAAGGACATGGGTTGGACCATGCACCACGATAGTCCATGTTTCTCAGTTGCTAACAGAAGAAAACATATCACAAACAAGTCGGCTTACAAGCGGCCAATCAATCCTACGGTTTTCTATGATTTGTCTGGATTATCCCAGTAATGCAATATAGGAATCCTCAGATCGTGTCAACCCAGCAAGGCTAGCCAATCCATTATAAATATACATATACGCGTAGCACTTTAATTATGCATCGGTCCCCCATAAGGCTACCGTGCTAAAACATATAACACAGCACGTAGGAATCGGATATAGTCATCCACTATAGGCGGATAAAACTGTATCCGTGGCGGCCAACTCGACACGTTAGGACTGGACCTGGGGTGGCTAGTATGGCACGATCTCGGAATTCTGTTCCCTCCCAATGCTTCTACCGATTAAAGCTGCTTAGCTTAACCATATCTTGATATTGGAATTACATGTCGTAGTCACATGGTCATCCTCCTATATGTCGTACCATAGTACATGTACCCTAAGTATGAATCCACATCGGCTCAATCTAGATCCATTCTTAGTGTAATGCATCAAACAACAATCATTATACCACGACACTATTACTGACCAATTACCATGACTGTGCTGGAAGTTACACATGTATTGCCATATAACACGAATGATCACATAGCACGTAGAGTCATACCTCAGTACACTCATTAAATAGCACCGCAGTGCATACTAATATTGTATCTCAATACACACTTAGAATAGGTACCAGCACGTATACAGGTAATCAAATCAGGAATACGGTCAAGTCAGGAAGTCACGCGGACCCCTCGTGACATAAAAGTCACATATGAATTCTAATTAAAGTGAGACATGAAGATTCTTGAAGCCAATATAAAGATCTACAACTTTCATGTTGGAAGTTGGAAGAAATTTTGGCCACAAATCAGCCAAATAGGACACAAAACAGCCAAAAACAGCCAAAATAGGCACTATACGGCACTATTCATCTATGCGGCATTATACAAGCCTGCGGCACTATTCATCCAAGCGGCACTATTCAGGCATGCGGTACTATTTATCTATGCGGCACTATGTATTCCATGTGGCACTATTCAAGCCATCACTACAAAAATAAGCCAAATTAGCGACGTCCAGATACGTCGCTAATTAAGGCATATACGTCGCTAAAGTTATTTAGCGACGTATTTAGCGACAAAAAATGAAGGTCGCGAAAAACCTATTCGCAGATGACACATTCGTCGCCCTACGTCACTGTTTGCGACGTCATTACAATGTCGCTGTATCGTCGCAAAAGTAGCGACAGAGGGCGACGAAATTTGACGTCGCAAAATTAGCGACGTAGTACGACGTATTAGCGATGTCCAGATATATTTATGTGATGACATGGCATGCCTGCTACGTCAGCATCTTAGCGACGTATTAGCGACGTCAGTATTCTACAGTAAAGCGACGGATTGCGACCGATTGCGACGCAACGCCGCTATTTAGCGACGTACCTATACGTCGCTATCCGTCGCTATACGTCGCAGAATAATAAAAAAATATTTAAAAAAATATAATGAGTATTTTTGTTATGCTGTGTGTCTGTGTTTACAGTGTATGTGAAGTGCAGTGTTCGAACCATCGACAGTTTCGCTTACTGTTCTATATTTTATCTTGGATTAAAAGAGCAATAGTTCATGGTGCACTTCTCAGAGCTTCCTCTTCACATCCTTCACCTTCTCGGGATCCTGTATGACGTCCCGAGAGAGTGAAGGATATGAAAATGAAGCTCTCAGAAGTACACCCTGAACAGTTACTCTTTCTGTCCAAGATAAAGCATACAACAGTAATCGAAACTATCGATGGTTCCGAACACTGTATTTCACATACACTATAAACACAGACACACATCATCACAAAAATACACATTATATTTTTTTAAAATTTGGGCAGCACCTCCTTTGTATATCAGATCATCGCTTATAACCCAGTGTAGGTATATTTGTCATCTCCGTCGCAGATATCACAAAGTAAATATCACAATGAAAATACCAACAAAGTAAATATCATAAAGTAAATATCCAACAAACATACATGTCCACAATGGAGGGCAAATAAGAATGAAAATCAGTGTACAGAACGGTCAATGGGCCCATAGGGCCAATACATACAAAGATGATAAAAAAAATCTACTGGATCACTGAGGACCCCTGCCGCGCATCTGGGATAACATGTACTCATACTGCTCCTGTGTGAGCTGCACCGTAGGGGCAGTAGGAGGCAGTGCAATATCTAGAGTCGGTGCCGTCGATGGACCGGGAGAACGTATCTGCTCCAGCTCTCGCAGTCGGTGTCACGCCCCAGAACCAGAATACTGGAGAGCGGGGGCAGACATAGCCAGCTACGTATATTGAAATAGAATACATCTCAACTATACGGTCACGGCTGTCTAGATATAAGGGTTTACTACAAGCCAACGGTCTCTTATGGTCAAGCCTATTGTCTCAATCTTAAGCAAGTAATATAATCACAAGATGTTTGACCACCAAATATACAATAAGAGGCGTCCCAAATATCACATATTCAGCTGATCATGAAGCTAGTCATTACAAAATGTTAGGACTAGCAAGAGTTTAGTCGTACATGATCAACCCTAGGATTTGTTAATCATGTTTACAGCCCGTAGGCAGACAGTAAGTAAAGTGCATCGAGCTAACAGGTGCTCGTCGGCTAAACGCCTCAAAAGAATAACTTTACAATAGAGTAGGCGAAACAAAATAGAAAACCCACTCGTAGCCCGGGTTCCTTCTAGTCGCCACCATCGGGCTGGAAGCTTGGTAGATCCTCGGGAGCTGCTCCGAAATCTGGCCACACAAAACCAGCTGGGTCAACCCCAGAAAGAGCAAGTGCCACAAGGGGGCCACGAAATAAGAACAAAAGCCAGCAATTAGCACAAAAAAATCTAATATTAAAACTAGAATTATAAAAACATGTCAGGATGATATACGACGAGATAACCATGGAACTATTCCGACAGCCAGGTTACAACCCGTAAACCAAACAAGGACCGAGGTTGTAACCCTTCATCTGAACAGAACTTGCTTTTCCACCATTTATCGGCAAGATAATAATGCAATAAATCAAGACAGGGAGCAATCTTGTACTGGATCAAGACATGGCTAGACTGGTTATACCTCATTCGATCAATCACGGCCAAGCAGATACTACGGCTTACTACTTTAACTAACTAGGGTTATCACAGGCCTAATTACTAACAAGATGCAGTGAGATTTGTTCCACAGCCACAAGCCCTGCAGACCATCCAGGCTACCCAGGACGAAAGATTAGGATTGAATTCAGGTGGGTACATCGCCCAGAAGACAAATGTATCCTTAGGTGACTTAGAGGGTGCAACACTCGACGGTGCGCTGGAAATGTGCCCTACTCGACGGCAGGCTACAGATCCCAAGAGCGCCCAGGTAACGGGATTGCCTGTAGCTGTGTCATCTCTTCATGACTACTGTGTTATTCTAGTTATTAACCTTAATCTATTTTAGTAGGTACTCCTGACCGTGGTACTCAGGAGTCACATCCTAGACATGATGCGAGACTGGACAAGTGGATTTAACAAGCAAGTAAGAAAGAACCACCCACGGTGTCAAGACAGGTCAAGCTAAGTCATCAGGTCATGTCAAGTCATGAGTGCGCCGTCATGGGCCACTATCATGTCAGGTTGGTCATGTCAGGAGTGCACCACTACGGGTCACTGTCGTGTTATGTAAGTTCTTGCCATACCGTGCCATGTACAATAGTCATTCCAAACATATTAAGTGAAATCAAGATCATGACAAAAGGCGTAAGGATATAAAATGGGCATAAAATATCTAATAAAATATCAAAAGATAGGGTTATAAAGGGGCCAAGCTTAAAGAAATAAAACTAAAACTCCAAGAGCCAATGGGTTAAGCAAAGGGATCAAGGGGCAGCATACGTGCAAAAGCACGCACGCAAGGCTCGCTCAAGTCTGCGTACCAAGGCACACTCAAGGGGAGCAGTGTACGTAAAAGTCACGCACGCTCAAGGGAGCAGCTGCATGAACGTCACGCACGCTCAAGGGAGCAGCTGCGTGAAAAGTAACGCACGCTCAAGGGAGCAGCTGCGTGAAAGTCACGCACGCTCAAGGGAGCAGCTACGTGAAAGTCACGCACGCTCAAGGGAGCAGCTGCGTGAAAGTCACGCACGCTCAAGGGAGCAACTGCGTGAAAATTCACGCACACTCAAGGAGACACGCTTCCACCAGGAAGCGTACTCAAGTCTGCGTATGCAGCGCTAAAGAGCACGCGTAGATCAGTGTGCGTGAGTTAAACAGCTCTGCACACTGCTCACTGTCTTCTCCAAATAGCAAGAACACCATGGATGAACCCAAGGCTTCAAAATTCATAACTTGGCCATCCGAACTCCAAATCCGGATTTCCAAAGCTCCAACTGGAGTGAAACTGAATGCTCTTCCACATGGAAACATCAAAACCCAAGAAAATCCAACCAAAGTAGCTTAAACCATATAAAATCCAAAAATAGGAAAAACCTAGATCTAGAGCAGTGGAGACTTCAAATCACAAAATACCAAGACCTAATGTTGATCACCAAGTCCTAATCTAGCAAATGGACAAATAAAAGAGGGTTCTCATGTAGTGGCAAGATGCACTTGCCTAGGGTTGGGAGAGTTATGGAGGAAGGAGAAGAAGAAGAAGAAGAAGGAAATTAATGGTGGTTATGAGGAGAGAGAAAATGTTGGTGGAGTTATAAAGAGGGTGGGATATGGTGTGTTGAGGGTGGAGAATAGGTTAAGGTATTCCACTACACATAAACCAAACCAAAACAAACCAACCCAATTAAAACTGAACCATGCCAAAACCCAAAAATACGAGAAATACCGAAATTCCACAAGTTGAGAAAAATAAAAATACATGCAAAAATCCAGATACTAGTATAAATACGAAATACGGGAAAATACGAGAAAATGAGGGTGACAGTCGGTCACCATGCACAGCAAGGGTACTCACCATCCTCTGAGTACTCTCCTCAAGAGAAGTATGCAGCTGGGTGAGTGAGGCAGCCATGGTCCTCTGCGATCCCTCCAGCTCGACCTGTCTACGCTCTGTGTGCTGCGTAGACTCGGTGAGCGTGTGCAAGCTGGCAGTACTAGCCTGCTGCAGACTCATCAACTCCTGTATACTGCGCTCGACCGCATCAAATCGTCCGGTGATCATTGGATCGTCGGATCGTCGCTCTGCCCCAGCTGCCTCAGAAATCTGCTGCTGCAACTCGCGATGCAGCTCGTGGAGCTGTCTACACACATCCTGCGCTCGTGATGACGCCTGCGAAGCTGGAGACTACACACTGACAAAGGGGGCCCGGGATGACTCCGAAGCCAAATAGGCGCCGTAGGATCCCGTACCGTAGTACGTACCCTTCTGAAGACCGCCAACGGCAGTCATCCAGAGCTCGTCCGACGATGGAGCTGTAGGCGGCTGGAAGGAAGTACCAGCCCCTCCCTCTGCTGGCATACTAGCAGCAGCAGCCGCCTCCTCTTGTAGTCGAACAAACTCGGCCTAGAACAATGTTTGCTAACGTATAAGTGTTTGCTAAAGTCTATATTGATATCTATTTTCCTGTTTTCTAAATTATAGTAAATTAATATAAAAAATAGAACGTACATATGCCTGCGTTGCCCTCTCGTCAATGAACTCCCCAGCCCTCCGATGGGTGACCAGGAAGACGGTCACCATGTTCGGGTCCTCACCTTTTTTTACCTGTTAAAATATATTATCTATTATTAGTATTAAACATTCTATCCAACTATATATAAAATGATGTCCGTCATAGGAAACGTTCCAGACGACGAAAATTCTCCATCATCGGAATGGAGCTACCACACCACTTACCGGCGCTCGACCGTGCCACCTTGGCCTTGTCAAACCGCTCCTGGTACCTGGCCTCGGCGAATCTAGCCTTCATCGCAGTCCACTGCTCTGGCGTGATCCAACCGTGGATCGACTTTCTGGAGCGATCACGAGACTTCTGGTCGTAGATCGCATCACGATGAGCTTGCCTGCGACGGCAGAAAATTGGGCCTCGATCTTCGCAGCCCGATGTGGTAGATAGAAATAGGTCCTCTACAAGAAGTAAAATAGAAAAGTTGTATAATATTCACAAATGATTATTAAAATTTAAAAATAAACAAACTTTTTACCTTGAAGTGGGTGAACCAAAAGGCCTTCCTATCTGCGGGAGCATCTGAGTAATTAATCCAAAGCCCACCATAGTTCTGCCTCAGAAATACCCCCAGCTGTCTTTGTACTGCAGAAGGCCGATATCTATACAATAATAATTTTCATGAATATATATGTACATATAATCATTTGAAAAATATATATTAACTAATTAACATACTTCGTAGGCCTGTCCGTCCAAATCTTCATACGCGTCTCGTCCGGGGGAGCGCATGGAGGGTCGCTCTCACCTCCTACCTGGGCAGGATCAGTCTGATCGCCGTCCTCCATATGCTCGACGTCGGCTCCCCCCATGGAGCCGTCGGCAGGAGGAATACTGGATGCGGGATCAGGAATGCTGGACGCGGGATCAGAAATGCTGGATACAGGATCAGGAACGCTGGACGACGAGGAAGGAGTCGCCAACCTGCTGGAACTGCCCTGTCCCGGTAATAGACCGGGAACAGAACGGTACAATGGCGTACTCGGAGATGAGGATGAGGGTACAGAATCTCCATCCCCAGCCCGAGGCAGACGGGACTGCCTAATATAAAATCCTCTGCGTCGTCCAGATGGTCTAGTCATACCTGATAATAACATATGACAATAAAACAAAAATATATATTTATATGATAGACATCACAGATTTTTGAAAAATATCATAGTCACAGATAAAAGTGTCACTAAAGTGTCACAGATTTATATGATAAAAGTGTCACTAAAGTGTCAAATATGATGATAAAACAAACGTACAGATTTAATCCTCTTCTGAAAATTCATCTAGTTCGTTTAGCTCTTCTTCTTCTTCTTCTTCTTCTTCTTCTTCTTCTTCTTCTTCCTCCTCTACATTTTCACTTTCATCTGCATCTTCTTCTTCAGATAATTCTACTTCTTCTACGCAATTAGATGTGTAATGAGGAACTTTCGTCGTGTCCACTTCTATAATATTTGTTATAAGAGGTAGTTCATCCTTTTGATAAGCTATATCGTCAACCTCAAAGGTATTTCTAGCTTTGGCCTTGCATACTGCCCACCAGTCCGACCTTGTTGTTCCCCGTTTAGGATAACTTATAAAGTATACGAGCTGAGCCTGACTTGATAGGACAAATGATTCATAGGCTTGATATCGACGTCGATAGTTTATATCCACAAGACCGTGATTGTCTACTTTCCAACCTTGACCTTCAATCGGATCGAACCAATCACACCTGAATAACACAATCTTAGCAGGCTCTATTCCATAACTATATGTCAGCTCCACGATCTTCCGTAGCACGCCATAGAAATCGTTGCCCGCATCAACATCTTTGTAGTTCAAAGATCTGATATACAAACAGCTATTTTTGGTGGAGTCGAGATCCACAAAGTTGTCTCTGATCGGGCAAGTTGTTGACTTGAACCTAAACCCATTAACACAGTAGCTTGGCCATATTTTTGTAGCATAAATTGGTCCCTTGGCTAGCGTTCTAATAGACTCATTCTCAAGTCTTGCGTATGGACGATCGACCTAAATACCACGAAAAAAAAATTAAGCTCATTCTCAATCAAGTGCATATACAAAAAGGTAACTACAGAGTTCTCAAGTCTTACATATGCACTCAACCATGATGGAAAATAACGTCTCATTTTTTGTTCTAGTTCTTCTTCTATTATGTGTGGCCTACCTGACCTCACATCATCATTAAATATGCTGAAAATAACATCGTTTAATTAATATAATAGTATAATAATCAATACTATTAAAATAATATAGACGTATTAATTAATTACCCCTCCAGTTTCTCTACTTCCTCCTCGTCGCAGTTCAGTAATACATACACCTGAGCAGCCCTTAGCTCATCATCATTCAGATATCTCTTCTTCATTTTACCCGATGGCTTTCCTGGAGTATTGAATACCTTCAGTATTGTATCATTACATTCATGATCTCTGTCGTCGTTTCTGGAAGCTCTCGTTCTATTAGTTGCAACATGAGGCTTGAAATACATCGAACAAAAGTTTGTAATCTTCTCGAGAACATAGGCTTCACAAATAGAACCCTCGACCCGTGCCTTATTTTTTACCTTTCTTTTTAGGTGATTCAAATATCGCTCGAACGGGTACATCCATCGATATTCGACGGGTCCACCAACACGTGCCTCATAGGATAGATGAATCGGCAAATACTCCATAGAGTCGAAGAATCCAGGAGGAAACACCCTCTCTAGCTTGTACAGTGTTACCGTAATGTCCTTCTCTTACTTTTCTAGACGATCAACGAGCAATTTCTTAGAACAAAGATCCCTGAAGAATATGCTAAGCTCCGTCAATGGATCCCAAACTGCCTGCGGTAAGAATTCCCAAAATACAATCAGAATTAACCTCTCCATGAATACGTGACAGTCGTGGTTCTTCATACCCGTCAATTTGTTTTCCTTCGGATCGACACATCTTCTCAGATTTGACACATATCTGTCTAGAAATTTTAGGCCCTGGATCCACCGACAAAGTCTCACTTTATCCTCCTTATCTAGCGAGAAAATTGACTTCGGCAGGAACTGTTTTCCATTCTGCTCTATCAAATGCAACGCAGGACGTTTGCATATTTCTTCTAAGTCCAACCTGGCCTTGGGATTGTCTTTCATTTTTTCCTTTACGTCCATCACAGTATTAATTATGTTATCAAACACATTCTTTTCAATATGCATGACATCAAGATTATGTCTGATCAGATTGGTACTCCAGTATGGCAGATCCCAGAATATGCTTCTCTTTGTCCAGTTATGATCTCTACCAAATCCATCGCACTTGTACCCGGTTGTAGGATCTTTGATAGCACTTGGAAAATCTCTAACCACCTTCCATATCGTGGCTCCGCAGCACCTTGGCAGTGGATCACCCTTCTCTACAATGCCGGTACAGAATGCAATCATGTTCCTTCTGAACGGATGATCTTTTGGCAGAAATTGCCGATGACAATCAAAGAAGCACGGTTTTCCTTCGTGTTTCAAGCGGAAAGCCTTATTACGGTCCATGCAATACGGACATGAGATACGGCCATGAGTGCTCCATCCAGATAACATTCTATAGGCCGGAAAGTCGTTGATGGTCCACATAAGGGTTGCCTTCATCTGAAAATTCTGCTTCCTGGAAACATCGTACGTGTTAGTGCCTACTTCCCATAACTGATTCAACTCATCTATCAAAGGTTGTAAGTACACATCAATGTTCCTCTTGGGATTGTTTGGACCAGGAATTATAACGGTTAGAAACATGTACTGAGTCTTCATGCACATCCAAGGCGGTAGGTTATACGGAGTGACAATCACAGGCCAGCACGAATATTGGGATCCCGAAAGACCAAAAGGAGTAAAACCGTCAGAAGATAGCCCCAACCTGACATTACGCAGATCTGAAGCAAAATTAGGATACACTCGATCAAAGTTCTTCCACGCTTCTCCATCGGATGGGTGATCCAACACTCCTTCAATCTGTTCTCGCATATGCCAACTCATATTTTCGGCCGTCTCTTTCACCATAAATAATCTTTGCAATCGCGGCGTTAAAGGCAAGTAGTACATTGAATCGGTCGGTCTTCTTGCACCGGTAGACCTTCCTGTACTAGTTGTCTTATAGCGATCAGCACCACAAAATCTGCACACATTTGCGTCTTTGTCGTCTTTGTAGTACAGCATACACCCATTGTGACAAGAATCAATTTTCTCGTATCCCATCCAGAGCGATCTCACCATCCTCTTAGACCGATAGAAGTCTTTAGGTAACTTAGCACCCGCCGACAAGATCTCTATAATCAACTCCAACACTCGGTTGTAGCATTCTTGCGACATGTTAAAATCTGACTTAATGCTCAACAATCTTGTAACCACCTCCAACGGTGAATGATCCTCACAACCATGATACAATGGAGTCCTTGTATTCTCCAGCAACTCCATGAACTTTGCAGCATCGACATTCGGTGCCTCTTCAGCTGCATCATGAACGAAACTAGGCCCCACAGCGTCGAAAACCATGTTCACGCACCCGTCGTCGTATGCATGATTATCTGAAACAAAATTAAGTCCCGCATGCATATACGGCTCAACATAAGGCTCTGGCTCTGATGCTAAAGACACAAGTTCTCCGTGTGCGGTCCACTGATAGTAATTAGGCGTGAAACCCCTCGAGTACAAATGATATGTCACTTCCACTTCTGGATAATATTTCACGTTATGACATTTCACACATGGACACTTAATTTTGGTGCCGTCCATGTACTGAGGGAACGTCTTAGCAAACTGCAGGAACTGCTCTACTCCCGCTATGTATTCATCCCGCACACCACACATATCATCAGGACGACGATTGTACATCCATAAACGATTCCGCAAGTAGTAATTCATATCCATTTGGAAATAATTCTACAAAGATGGACACACATGTTCAGTACAGTAACTAGTCAAACTGGGTGAAGTTGAGTTGACAAAGTCAATATCTTGGACAAACTAGTCAAACTGGGTGAAGTTGACTAAGTCTAGGCAATTATCCTTCACTAGACATAGACATAGAAGAAATACCGATATTTGCAGTGTCCGAACTTCCTACTGTATATTACAGTAGAAAGACATGGTAACCATGTGTAGGGGTGCAACTCCGGCGGGGCATGGCTCTGCCTACCTGAGCTCACTCCCTACAGGGTACTCTTCATGAGTAGTGTACATGACCTATTAGCCTATGCTCCAAGCCAATTCCTCTACTCGACTTGATATCATATCCTCTTCATATCAGATATTTGATACCAAGATAGGAAAGGTTGACAGATACTTGATTCTAAAATTCCCCCATTTACCTATCAACTGATACCAACTGATATCAGTTTCCATTGGTCGAATACCCATGTACTTCCACACCATTTTACTCATCAAGTTAACCATTTCTAACCCTATGCACAGTCAGTCACCTGTTTTAGAAACCTATACATAGTTAAAGACCCATTTCTAACCCTATGCACAGTCAGTCAGTCACCTGTTTTAGAAACCTATGCACAGTCAGTCACCAGTCAGTCACATGTTTTAGAAACCTATACATAGTTAGAAACCTATACATATTTAAAAACCCTATGCAAACAAAAAGACTATGGTCCGCATCAATCTCCTCTCTTTTTGGGTTAGGATCTTAAGTGGCCTAGTCATGCTGCATATTATTTGGTCACGATTGGTTCGCAAAATCAAAGTAAAATTCATTCATATTTTGGAATTTGAATATCAAACGAGACTTTATGGAAATAGCAATCATAACAAAATATTTATGCTTTGTTTTGAGATTGATGTAACATTTTTTTTCTTTCTTTTTAAACTCTCTCCCGGACCTCGTTTGGTTCGCGTAATGGAAAAGGAAGAAAATCAATTCCTCGACATTTTATTTCTTTTAAAAAATTACAATTTTTATTATTTTTTTATATTTAAAAATGTCAATGAATTTGAAAAAAAAAGTGTGCTTCAATTTAGAAAAGTGATTCCTTACTTGAATGGTTGTAATTACTTTCCTCCCTAATTTTTTTCCATTAAAAATTATTTTTCTTTACTCCTCAATTCTTTTGACACCCAAACATAGAAAAGTAATTATTTTTCTTTTCCAATCCGATAATTCGACAAACCAAACGAGAAAAGTAAACCTAACTCAATATTGTTGTTGATTTTTTCTACAAGTCTACACTCAACATGCTGTCAAACATCGCCGGTGGACGTGTGTGTGTGTGTCCGTGCGTGTCTGTGTGTGTGTCCGTATGTCCCCGTGTGTGTGTGTGTGTGTGTGTGTGTGTGTGTGTGTGTCTGTGTGTGTGTGTGTGTGTGTCCGTGTGAGTGTGTGTGTCCGTGGGAGGAGGAGGAGGAGGGAGAGGAGTTAGGTTAGGGTTTATACCTGAGGAAGAGGAGGAGTAGCTCGGATTGGGGGATGAGGAGGAGCTCGACGGGGGGGGTAGGGGTCGCCGGAGGTGGAGGAAGTCGCCGGGGGGGAGGGAGTCACCGGAGGGGGGAATTTGAGATTGAAATTTCTAATTTTCGAGTGAGGGGGAAAAGGAAGCAGCGTGCCCTAAGTAAAAAAAGTTAGCGACGTCAATAGTAGACGTCGCTAAACGTCGTAAATATTTTAATATATGGCGAAATATTTTAATATATGGCGACATATTTTAATAATATGTCGCTGAATATCGCTATTCAGCGACGTAATATACCTAATGTCACTGGACGTCGCTATTCAGCGACGTTTTACAATGTTTGTAGATAGGAGTCGTTATATTACAAATCTAGCGACGTAATATAGCATATTTTAGTAGTGCATGCGGCACTATTCATCTATGCGGTACTATGCAGCCTGCGGCACTATTCATCCATGCATCACCACTATTCCTGCAGCACTATTCATCGTCCCTACCAGAACCAGGACAGATGAACTAGAAAATGTCCAAATATTAATGTTTTGGCCATAACTTTCTCAAAACAAGTCGAAATCTAACTTTTCAAAGGTCAAAATTGGATAGAATCAAATTTCCTATAATATAGGACCATTATTTTTCGAAAACAACCAAGTTTGATATATCAAAACCATGAAAATCTATAGAACCCTAGTTTTAGAAACTTAGATCTACATAAAACTATCCATTAAAATCAAAAACTCCAAGAACTAAACTTGTAGAGGATGATGAGAAGAAAAATATAGACAAATCATATCAAAAAAAAATTAAAAAATAAAAAATACAAGAATCTCTCCATTTGGTGCAAGATGTACTTGCCTAAAAGTTTGCTTGCGGAAAATAAATGAAAGAGTGAATGAGGAGAGAGAAAGAGGAAGAGAATATATATAGGGGTTGGGTTGACTCAAAGAAACCCTAATCTTAAGCATTCTCTTATCCATATGACTAATGACATGTTAAATGCTACATGCAACAATTAATCAAGTTAATTAAATAAATAAAATCCTAACCACAACACGGTCCAGAAATCCTATCATCGAAATAGTAAACCACGCCTACAACCAAACAAGGACAAGGGGTGGCACACTATTCCGCAATGAGATACTGTTCCATGCCATGGCAGGTGCAAATACAGGATACATACAATCTAGGTACAGGTGCCAGATACCATATACAGGAAAAATTAAAATTTTACATATTCCAGGAACGGGGAGTGACATCTCTACCCTCCTTTGAAAAATTCCGTCCTCGGAATTTCGATAAGGCTAGTCGAGCGCGCTCTCAAATCACGAAATACACTCTTGACATATAGCAAGCACAATTATCAAACAACACATGGCATATGAACAGATTACGAAAGCAAGAACAATTAAGTAAAAGCACAAACAATAATCATACCCTAGAAGGAAAGTGATCGGAGACATACAAATAAAATATGCCTCCCGAGTCAGTCGGATAGGAATTCATCCTCGAGGTCCTACACTGACTCCCAAAGTGGATAAGGGTCAACGCTTGAGATAAGTCGGTACCAATGACTTAATCAAGAACGAGACTCTGTCCAGGACATACTCTCGTAATCAAGATACGTGATAAATATCACGTATCACATGATACGAGAGCAGATGAGTGAGACGAGAAAGTCGCCTTCACTCTTTGAATATAGAACTCAAGGAGTTATAATGAATAATACTCAAAACTTACCCACAATCTGACCGCCTTCGGCCAACCTCTGTTCTAATACTCCAAATTCTATTTACCTCTGCCCTTGCTGGACTCTATGTTGCTGTCTTTCCTGGCCCTGCTGTTGTGGCCTCTGCCGTCCAACCTGATGCGATCCTACCTGATGTTGTGTTTGTCAGTACCTCTGAGCTTGCGTCAGTAACGGGCGTTGGGCTAGTGGACTCACTGCTAGTGCTGGCCCTTGATACGGTGCTACCTCTGGAGCTGGCAACGCCAGAAACTGTTGAGCTGGCCCTCCTGGTCTCTGTATCTGTAGGCACGTTGCTATACGATGGTCTGAACCTCCACACCTCAAGCACTGCCCATTCGCTAACCGACACACTTCCCGAGTGTGCCCTCCCTTACCACAATAAGTGCAACCCACTGGTGCCTCCTGACGTTGTTGGTGCCTCGGTTGCGGCTGTCGAACTGGTACAGTCACAACTGTCGTAACCGGTACTACATCACGAATACGGATGCCAGGCGCTGGTGCTGACGTTCGAGGTACTGCTCCTCCTCCTCCTCCAGCACTCTGCGTATGAGACCTCTTCTGGCCTCCAGTCCTTGCTGATAACCTTTGAATAGTAAGCTCGTACCTCCGAGCCGCCATCAATACTGCATCGAATGTCTGGTAGTCGTGCCCCTCAACCAGCTGCATAATCTCTAAGTGAAGTCCCTGCTGGAACCTCATAGCCTTTTCTGGCTCTGTCGCTACGATCGTCTGAGCAAACCTACTTAACCTGCAGAACTCCGCTGCATAATCATCCACCGTCCTACCAGCCTGCTTGAGGCTGATAAATCTCTGCTGAAGCTCATACCGAGCTACCACGCCAAAGTACTTGGCCTTGAACCTGTTACTGAAGCTATCCCAAGGAACAGGACCCCTCATTCCAACCTCTTCTGATGCCCACCAGTCGCGGGCGAGATCCTGAAGTAACAGTCTGACCTGGTCAACCTTTTCTCCTGCTGGAACCTTAGTTGCAGTCAATATGGCCTCAATATCCTGAAGCCAAGCATCCGCTGTGATGGCATCCTCCGTGCCGTCAAAGTATCTCGGGTTAAGTCGATAAAACCTCCCCGACGCTCCCGAGTCATTCCTGACGCTCCTCTCAAGAGCTAGCTGTAACCCCTGATTTAGTAATACATTATGTTCTTGTTACTGGGTCTATTGTTGCTGTTGGGCTGCCGTCTGGTGTTGCTGGGTCTCCAATAAACCTCTGATAATCTGTAACAGTACCGGTGCGTCTAGTGCTACTGGTTCCACCGACATCACTGGACGTACGGGAACCTCTGGCCTCTGCGGCTCAACTGGCTCATGCTCGATAACGTTCTCGATGTGAATCTGTCCAGGTAGAGGGGCTACCCCTTGCCGATCTCCAACTAGTCCCTGCTCTACTGGATTCTCTCCCATGCCTGCTCCTCCAATAGCCGAGAACGATGTACCCCTAAAGGAAAGGACACAAGGTATCAAAAGACATGACGGGAAGGAATCGAGGATAATAATCAAGTTAGCAATCAAGGTGGGAGAAAGAGAAGACGAATCAGGAGATCAAGGGGAACATATTTTGATTGAGACTCCTATAATCGTAACACCCCACAAGTCTGAAAAACAGACCTGCAAGGGCCACCAATAAAATCTTACCACGCCCCAGTACCGGAATACTGAGACGAACTAGGCCAGCTACTCCATATGAGGTATATAAACATCATACGGCGATCATGGCTGTCAAGAGACAAGGGGGTGCATACTACAATCAAGTCTTTTATGGTCTCACAGAGCATCTATGTCTCAATCAATCAAAACAAGAAGCAGTAAATAATGATCATATAAGACAAAGCAGTAAGGCGTCCCCGACGCTTCATCAAAATAATTCATGAGCCTAGCTATAAAAAATGATAAGCTAGTACCGAGAGTCAATGGTACATAACTATAGTCAGCTGTAGTCTGATTTAATTACAATTATGTAAAAGGAAACTAATGTCCAGAACAGCCGGCTAAACAGGTGCCGGTGGCTAAATGCCAAGTACAAAATAGAAGATATCAGAGCGGTGAAAAAGAAACCCACTCATGGTCCCTGGCGCCCATACTCCTGGTGTGCACCATTGTTCGGGTAGAAGGCTGGATCCTCTGGCGCTGCTACGAGATCTGGCCAAACAAAACCAGTGGGGTCAGGCCCCGAATAGCAAGTACCATAAGGGAGCACAAAAGAGTGAGATAAAACCCAAGCATAATAATAAGACCTGATTCAAGAGTTATAGGCTTATATCATATCATCGAGACAATACGACACCCTTACAACCAAACAAGGACAAACGGTACCAATATCATGCCGAGATACGATATATCCTATAACCATGGGCAGGTGAAGGGCTTCTGATCGCGACTTCGGTCCATAGCCTATCGCAGCACAATAGCCTAACCCAACAACCAAACAAGGACATGGGTTGGACCACGCACCACAATAGTCCATGTTCCTCAGTTGCTAACAGAAGAAAACATATCACAAACAAGTCGGCTCACAAGCGGCCAATCAATCCTATGACTTTCTATGATTTGTCTAGATTGTCCCAGTAATGCAATATTGGAATCCTCAGATCGTGTCAACCCAGCAGGGCTAGCCAATCCATTATAAATATACATATACGCGTAGCACTTTGATTATGCACCGGTCCTCCGTAAGGCCACCATGCTAAAACATATAACACATAGCACGTAGGAATAGGATGTAGTCATCCACTATAGTAGATGAAACTGTATTCATGGCGGCCAATTCGACACGTCAGGACTGGACCTGGGGTGGCTAGTATGGCACGATCTCGGGATTCTGTTTCCTCCCAATGCTTCTACATATTTAAGTTGCTTAGCTTAACCCTATCTTGATATTGGAATTACATGTCGTAGTCACATGGTCCTCCTCCTATATGTCGTACCATAGTACGTGTACCCTAAGTATGAATCTACATTGGCTCAATCTAGATCCATGCTTAGTGTAATGCATCAAACAACAATCATTATACCACGACACTATTACTGACCAATTACCACTACACCAAAATAGGAGATTTCCAACGGTTATTACCGTTACAAAAAAATTTCGTCACGGTTATAACCGTGACTAACTGGCCGTGGCTAATTTTCGTAACGGATGTAGTCATGGTTATAACCATTACGAAAATAAATATTGTAACGCTTTTCGTAACGGTTATAACCGTGACTAAATTTATTTTTGTCACAGTTATAACCATTAGAAACATGTGATCTTCCGTTACTATTTTCACTTATGTAACGATTTTAACCGTTACAAAAACCTTTTTTGAAAAAAAAATAATAATTTGAATACATTTAGCATGAACCTGTAAGACCAAAAATATATCTGTCATGAAACTAAATATGAGTATCAATTGACACTATTATAACACTCGTCTCAACTTGATTTTTTTAATATTACAAACAAAATTGTACATAGAGTTTACAATGTTACATGTCAGAATGAACCACTAATACACAATAACACAAGTCCAAATTACTACATCTAAAATGTATTAGATTATTACAAAACAAGGAACGTCACTAAGATACTAATTCCAACACTAAGCAGACACTGAATTATACAAACAACTGTTCTTTTTTTTTGACCTGTTGCGACTCTTCTTTCCTCCAGAGATTCCCCTCAATATTGCATTTCCCACCATAATATCTACACAGATATCTAATCCAAAAATCTGCAAATTGTGTAGAAGAACAAAATTTTAGGTATTTGAACATCTGTAGGTGGCATATTACATATATATGTTGCAAATTTATGTAGATCTATTCAACAAAATTGTAGAATAGAATAGTTTGTTTCATGTAGTCAATCTATGGCTGGGTTGAGCAGAAAGGGGTATATAATCATACCTTATGGATGTAGTTTGTCACCACAATTTCATGTCCTTCTGATGAAGTTGCCTGTAAGAGGAGAGAAAATAGAGGCAATACCAAGATCAAGTTGATTTCAAGTATTTTGTTTCTCATTATGTTAAAAGAATTTATCCTATAAAACACATTTTACTTTTGTAAGGGCTACTCTATCATCAATTATGTAACTTCATGTAGAATCTTTATCTATTAAGTCACGATCATCTATGTACCTTCATGAACATATCAAGGTCAGGGACTGGAGTTTTGGCATGGAGTTTTGGTATTCACATGCTTTCTGGAGGATAAGAAATTCTATACACCTTCTACTTCTTAAATTTGAGAATTTAGTCTAAAATTCAAATAGAAGCTACAGGAACAAGAGCAATTTAGTCTAAAATTCAAATAGACTTATCAGATGAAGGTTAGATGTTGATGGCATATCATAGCTTCATTATATAACTATGTACCAAACCATAGTAATCAAGTCTTTCCCAACTATTAAAACCAGAACAAAAACTTATTCATCGGTCACTTGTTGTATTTGTAACAACTCATGTCAATAAAAAAAATATGCCCAACTTCTTCATTCCTGTAAACATACTTTAACAGGCAAGATTAAAAAAAAAAAGAACCTTCACTGCAAATGTCCACACCATCTAGATTGTACACAAAGTTATATATAAGAATGAATTTGATTTATGCATATATCATCCTTTACATAGAAATAACTATTTGTTTCTAAAGAATTTCAGGTTTTTCTTGTGCAATTTACCTATAGACTTATGAATATTGTCGTAGATTGCAAAGATCATGTTATATACCTGCCTAATGTTCCATATGAATCAGTCCTTGTTGTTTTAAAATTGATATATTGCTTAGGAGTTTAAAATGTCCCAATTTTCATAGTTTTGTTCCTAACATGCCTTGGTATCATAGTGTCAGGTGTCTGATCAATTAGTGATACTCGAGAAGTAAAATAGCATATGACAGAACGTGGACCTTTAGAGATGGCAAGTTTTTCGTCCGGTTCTTCTTTGTTCCAGGTGTTGTCCATAGACTTGTCGACCATCGGAATGAAGTTGTCGTCGTACCTATCAGGAGTAGCGAACTTTCCCTTGCCAGACTGGACTCCAAATTATATAGTAAACAACAAAAACAAGAAAAAAGAAGAGAAATTTGTGTCAATGCATTTTCTCAAATGGTCAATAACTTTGTATGTGGTGTTCCCTACTCTTTATCCTTTAATCAATAGGATGAAGAAATCAAATATTTTGGTTTGAAAATACAAATAAAAGGATAGTTATTCAAGTGCATGTCGGTCCTAATAATTCAGAAAATACCTTGTATAGATCAGGCTTGCCCATTTCTTCGCGAAGTGGTGACATACTTGGGTGCTCAATAACCCGGGACATCTTTGGAGTGAAAGGCTCTATAGCTATATCCCTTCGGAATGAATCTTGCTTCTTCACATACAAAAGGTGCTCATCAGTTTTAAAAAAGAACACTTTCAGAGGAATAATCATAGTTTAGCGAAGATAACAAAAAGGGAAAATGGTGAATCTAGGTAGCACCACAGGGTAGACTATGTCATCCTCGGAGATCGTCTTCTCGTCAGGAATGTAGCTTAGCCTTCCGCAGCTTGCATCGCCATTTTGAACCATCTGAACATAGAAATGTTAAGACCAAATTAGTGTAGTGTTTGGAATTTGAATCAGGATGTACAATTTATGAATTTAGGTTGACTACTTTCCAGGCCATTGCATTCTAACGTTAATGAAATAAAATTTTATTTCCTTAAAGGAGAAAACATGGTTTCAGTTTCCTTCTCTATATATTTCTTTACAACCAAATAGATGCCGATAAAAAAGAAAATCTGAAAGGATAACAGAATAATCACCCTCATAATGTCAGCATCCTTCCATGGGCCTTACACAAACTGAAATCTTTAGCAGCACAACTGATTTACATATAAAGCTCAAGTGCAAGCCAAAGAGATGACACTCATCTATAGCTAGGATCACTTGACTGTTTATTACAAGATCTGAAGCAAACTGGTGTTCCGAGCATCACTAAAAATTTGCTTCTGGAACAACCAGAACCACTGATACGGGATTGAAATTGGTGAAAGTACAACACCAACATTATGACACGCTTTGTTTATACGATTTCTTCTACTCCTGATGTAATCACAACTCCATATACATTAGGAGTCTCTGATCTTTTGACCGAGGACAGAATGCGGCCCCAACAACCTGCAGGCATCAGCAAGAACGAAAAAGAAGAGAAAATAATCAATTATATCAAATAAGCAGATTTGCAGTTCGAGACATAAGGAAATTTTAAGTAAAAAAGTTTGATTACAAATAATGTATGCCTGCACAATGCAAACAGTAAACATCATTATCAGCACCAATAGACGAGAATTATAGATGTGTCAGATTATAAAATGACCAAATTCTTCGCTGCTGAAGGCAATGTCATACTATATTTAAGTAGAATTTCGGTCTGGCATATAAACACTCTGCCACAGAAAAGAAAACACTATTAAAACCTGGCAAAATGAGAGAACTTCTAAAAGAAGACATAATGTGACGCTGTCAGGGTCTGGGCAATCTTCTGTTACCAACTGTATTTGAGGCTAAAGTTCAAAGGAATAACTCTGAAGAAAATAGGTACCTATAGATGCAAGAAAATTTCTACAATTTCAAGCAGAACGGAGCTTTGCTAGCGAGGTGGTTGTGGAGGGCTCTGAATAGATCAGATTTATCTTGATTGAACAGGTGATCAGGAAATAATATTCGTGGCCACATATAAAAAAGAGATTTGCTAGTGTGGTGGTTGTGGAGGGCTTGACTAAATCAGATGGGTCTTCGGATGAACAGGCAGCTAGATATATATAATACACTTGAATATCAGATTAGACAAGATTGGGAATATTCAAATGCAAAAATAGTGTAGAATTTTTATCAGAAGATAGCTTTAGCACTCAAAGTGGCAGTGGAGGGGTCTGACTAGATCAGTTTGTCTTGGGTTTAACAAGAAGTTGGCACACAGAATTTAAAGAACTGAGTTACATACAAAGAATTGCTATATATATATCGATGCTAGTACAAAATATAATCAGAACAAAGCTTTTCTTGTGAGAAGACCATGTTTTAAGCATATCTATGTGCATCACAGACCTCATGGCTAACCAGGATGGAAGAAGCTTTCCTGAGTACCTAGATTTACATTATGATTATGGTTAGAGAGTCGAAACAATTACCATATATTACACCACAAAATGCATATGTTTGGCGAATACAAAACAAGTAGACGTGTAACAGTTTGCTGTTTCTATGTAAAGAGTAGAGTAGTTATAAGGTATCACTGTAGCTACCAAAAGTATTGCTTCTGCTTACCCCTGGAAAGGTTTCACCTGGTACGAATTGCCTGATGCTCAAGTCAATAGTACCAACAACACTGTTAAGGACAGTTCGTCTGATATTGGGGTCTTCCTTTTTCACCTGATTTGATATAGCTTATCATCAGGATTATGTGATTTTTCAAGTAGATATAAATAAATAGATCTAATAGCACAAATCATACTTCCAATATTCTAATCTTCACCATCTCCTGATAACACAGTCACAAACACCAAAAACACGATATTAACTGTTTGACAAGAAGTTTTGCATCCAGGTTAGGTGGAACAACAGAGAACTTTGTAGGACACCAACATTTACTCAAATTGTGAAAAAAACTCGAAATTTCAAGGGTAGCTCATAGCACCGTTGATAAGAACAGCCATGATAAACGACAGGATCATATTGAAACAGGCAGCACAACATCCTGAAATTTTATTTGTACATCATAGATTATGTGATCTTAGGCTAATTTGTATAATTCTTTAATCATAAGGCATATAATTCCAGTCCTACATTATGATGCTTGAGTATCTAATCATGCAACAATTGGCAGACCAATAGATAACTCTAAAGACCAATATATGAGTCTGAAGACCAAGATGCAATATCAACATTAGAATCATATAGTAATTTATTTATGTCATATCAAAACCTATAAACTGCCTCTGTGAAGATGTGAATGTACAAAAAGTTCAGCAAACCTGATGACTGCAAGCAAATGCAGGTAGTAGTCTCCACAGTAGCTGAAAGTTCATAACTCTTGTTGTTTTCACCGTGTGGATTTGTAAATATGCTTCCTTCTTAATTCAGCACAAACATGGTAAAGTGAATATGATTGGTCATAGAAGGAACTCTAGGACCTCGTCTAATGTCATGAAAGGCAACCTGTGAGCAAAGATGGTGACATATTCGGATTATGATAAGTATAAAACCAGATTAACTAAACTATTAGATTTTTTAATGCAATATTAAAGTCTTGTCAATCATTGAAACTTATTACTCAGTTTTCCGGATTGGAGTTGGTTGCGAATTTGGAAAAATCCCATTAAAACTAACACTTAATCGTAAAAAAAAATATGAGAGAACAAGCTAACATAAGAACCTGAATTTTCCTAAGCTTGTCCATTGGCATCCCAAATGTGTCCTATACAAACACAACACAGACACAACGTTGACAGAGTATACATGTTTCGTCGTGGGACCAAAATCATTTAACATGGTGTTGTTCTTTCCCCAGAATAAAATCACCTTAATCGTTACTACTTCTAAAGTAGTTCTTGATGGAAAAATTTAACATGGTGGATTGGTAATATCCAAAACCCTAAAATCAACAAAACCCAGAGAAAGAAAATATGAGAGAAGTACCTTTGGGTGGGCGGTGTCCGCTTCGAAGGTGGTGGTGGTATCCTTTACGCTTCGACCGTGCTCAAAATCTTCAGATTGTGAGAAGGAAATTCTCAAACCCTAAGAAAACTAAAACTGAGTTATGAGAGAAGGAGATTCTCAAACTATAATCAAGTCCTCAGAAAACCGAAACATGAGATTATGAGAGAGAAGGAGAGACGATACCTTCGTTGCTTCGTCGGTGATGGAGGAGGGAAGCGTAGTCGGCGGGCGGCTGGTCACAGGAAGCTCGAGAGAGGAGGAAGGGGGAACCATGAAAAATTGAGTGCGGGGAAATTTTAGGTCTTTTTTTCCTGTAGAAGACTTTGTGACACTTTTCTCTTAGCACGTGTTATCCATGTGACACCTAAACTGTAAATTATCATGGTTTTTACTGTTATAAATAATATAAAAATAATAAAATTATGTAATTTATATTTTAGTAACGGTTGTTTACTTATAGTAACGGTTATAACCATTACAAACATATCACGGTAATAACCGTTACTAATGATAAAAAATTGTGTTATAAATTCCATGTTTTGGTGTAGTGTACCATGACTGTGCTGGAAGTTACACATGTATTGCCATATAACACGAATGATCACATAGCACGTAGAGTCACACCTCAGTGCACTCATTAAATAGCACCGTAGTGCATACTAATATTGTATCTCAATACACACTTAGAATAGGTACCAGCACGTATACAGGTAATCAAATCAGGAATACGGTCAAGTCAGAAAGTCACACGGACCCCTCGTGACATAAAAGTCACATATGAATTCTAGTTAAAGTGAGACATGAAGATTCTTGAAGCCAAGATAAAGATCTACAACTTTTATGTTGGGAGTTGGGAGAAATTCTGGCCACAAATCAGCCAAATAGGACATAAAACAGCCAAAATAGGCACTATGCGGCACTATGCAAGCCATGCGGGACTATTCATCTATGCGGCACTATACAAGCCTGCGGCACTATTTGTCCATGCGGCACTATTTAAGCCTGTGGCACTATTCATCTATGCGGCACTATACATTCCATATGGCATTATGCAAGCCTGTGGCACTATGCAAGCCATACGGTACTATTCATCTGTACGATACTATGCAACCTGCAGCACTATTCATCCATGCGGTACTATTCATTCCTACGGCACTATTCATCGTCCCTGCCAGAACCAAAATAGATGAACTAGAAAATGTCCAAATATTGTTTTGGCCATAACTTCCTCAAAAAAAGTCGAAATCTAACTTTTCAAAGGTCAAAATTGGGTAGAATCAAATTTTCTACAACATAGGACCATTAGTTTTTGAAAACAACCAATTTTGATAGATCAAAACCAAGAAAATTCATAGAACCCTAGTTTTAGAAACTAAGATCTACACAAAACTATCCATTAAAATCAAAAACTCCAAGAACTAAACTTGTAGAGGAAGATGAGAAGAACAATATAGACAAATCATATCAAAAAAAATGCAAAAAATAAAAAATGCAAGAATCTCTCCATTGGTGTAAGATGTACTTGCCTAAAAGTTTGCTTGAGAAAAATAAATGAAAGAGTGAATGAGGAGAGAGAAAGATGAAGAGAATATATATAGGGGTTGGGTTGACTCAAAGAAACCCTAATCTTAAGCATGCTCTTATCCATATGACTAATGACATGTTAAATGCTACATGCAACAATTAATCAAGTTAATTAAATAAATAAAATTCTAACCACAACACGGTCCAGAAATCCTATCATCGAAATAGTGAACCACGCCTACAACCAAATAAGGACAAGGGGTGGCACACTATTCCGCGATGAGATACTGTTCCATGCCATGGCCAGGTGCAAATACAGGATACATACAATCTAGGTACAGGTGCCAGATACCATATACAGAAAAAATTAAAATTTTACGTATTCCAGGAACGGGGAGTGACAATATCAATTGAAAGATATGTAGTTGAATTATTTTTCTTAATTGATGTTAGTTTAATTTAATTTCTGAAATTCTTAATTAGAATTTAATAAAAATAGGCCTCCATTTATTTTTTGCACCGGGCCCTCGTCTTTGTCGAATTTCAGCTCCGTCCCTGATCGCTTCCATTAGAATTCGAATTCTGCCCACAAGGGCCACATGTCTCCACAATAACCACTTAGACTTGCGTTTATTGGTGCTTTTTTTTGGGCACGTGTGTGTGTATATATATATATATGTAGTGATTTGGTGAACCTAGAAAGAGTGAGGGAATTTTATTGAAAAAAAAAAAAGCACATCAAGACGGGGGACAAAGACCTTATCTGCAAGAAAAAACAACAAAATTTTATAAATTTCGACTAACAATGAAGGTAAGTAAATAAAAAATTAGAAAGACTCAACTGGTCATGATTGCAGAAAGATATAATAAAATTCGGAGGCAAGTTCCACCATATGAAATATGAAGAATTAATGACATTATTTGCGAAAGCATCTATAACAAGATCGTCCTCACGAAAGATTTGAGAAATACGGTGCATGCAATTTCTCTTCTGCACTCTTAGTTGCTAAGACACCAAAACAGGAGAGCGAAGAAAATTAAGAACAAGGCTAAAGTCAACTTCTAACCACATATGCTTCCAATCTCTTAGCCAAGCTAGCTCAATTGCTTTGCTTACATCCATAACTTCGGCTGCGATAGAACTTGGAATGTCCAAACTTCAAACGATGTAGTATTTGTACAGTTGATGTGCACTGCACTTCACTGTGAATTTCAATGTCTGTGACATAATTCTATATCAATTTCTTAATGACAGCTTGAGTTTGTCGATATCCCATTTGTAAAACTCAAGGCCGGCCCATAGGGTGGGTGAATTGTTCATCCTAGGTCTCTTAATCGAGAATGTTCCAAACAGGATCCAAGGTTACTTACTAGCCAACCAGTTCTTACAATAGAAAGTCCCAAACATGATCTAGATTCACATAAATAGTACTAATATAGAATAACTTTAGTACGAAGGCAATCCAAAGGCGGTCTATACCCACATAACATAGTAAGTATTAGTAACCAAAATAGAACATGGTTCGAACAATAGATCAAGAAATACATTGAGAGGGTCATTATCACTAGGCCAACTAATTTACTTATTATTATTTTTCAAATATTTTTTATTATTCTCACGGTTAATAATTATTTTGTTTCCAAATGATCTTATTTTTATTTGTCTTGTTTGATTGAGAATATTTTATTTGGTAAATTAATTGGTAAAATTGGTTCCCTAAAGGAAAAAAAAAATTCATAAAATTCTTCCAGAAAATATAGGTGTTTTTTCCGGACTTAATTATCCATTACTTATCCAGAAACGAAAGGAAGTCAGAGGTGAAGATGGTTCTCAATGTCGGTTTCCAAAATAATGTTATCTATCCTACTCAATGTTGGTTAGAATGAGGCATATCCTTCCAAAAGATTGCAGGTTCGAGCAACGAGAGAAACACATTTAATTCCATGTGCAGAAATAAATGTGAGTTCCGGCTGGATGCGGTGAGATACAAGTACTGGTGCGGACCTTCATGCCGAGCCGGATGCAGTGAGATACAAGTACGGATGCGGGCCTTCGGGCCAGGAGTCTGTAACACAATTACATGTTCATATATATATATATATATATATATATATATATATATATATATATATATATATATATATATATGCGCGGAAATATATATATATATATATATATATATATATATATATATATATATATATATATATATATATATATGAAAGAAGATAATTATGACGAACGCTCCCATCGGGAATCGATCTCCTGAGCGTTCGTCATAATTATCTTCTTTCATATATATATATATATATATATATATATATATATATATATATATATATATTGAAGCAATGGGTACTTGTGGCGAACTCACCTCCACTGAGGCTCGAACTCCCGACCACTTGGACCGCATGCATCTCTCTTAACCACTAGGCTAGAGGTCATATATATATATATATATATATAGTTCCGCTCTAATAGGCTTGCAAGCCTTGGTAGTAAATATTCTCTCTTTATATTTAATTCCGTAGCAAATCTAGGATTTAATTACGTAGTAAATATCCCAAAGATAAAATTCCTAAACGATCGGAACGGAATATTAAATCTGGCATGTATTCTATACAAAACATTTATGAAGATACTTTTAATATGTAAAAGATTTAATTAAAATGAATTTAGATATTAAACATTGAAAAATATAAAGGTCCATCAGAATATTTTTAATATTTAATTATATCTTTAAAAATAATTCAGCATTTAAATCAAATGATAGAATTAAATTAAAAAAAAAAAATCAAATTATAAAATATTTAAGTAGGATTCAAAAGGAGAAAGCAATTTCATTTAAATTAAATACATCGGAATAATACTAATATAGCATTTGAATCCTACTTAAATATTTTATAATTTGATTTTTTTTATTTAATTCTATCATTTGATTTAAATGCTAAATTATTTTTTAGCTTTGATCTGTTACGGATCATGCAGGAAAGCTTGAGATATTGGATCCTGGTTCTTGTTTAAGTATCAAGCGTTCCTGTAATATGACTTTAAACGTTAATTAGATAATTACACCCTGGAAAAGCGTTCCTGTAATATTGACGTAAAAAGTCCTTGTGAAAAAAATAGCGATCGGAGTCCAACCTGGAAAAGCTTCCACTAATGAATTAGATAATTATACCCTCTACAAACTTCTCCACCGATCCAACCGGATCACTACAACTACTTGGACTGAAAATACATTACAGACCTCCGAAGAACAAGAGACAACGACAAGAATTATTGGAAAGAATCTTTCCTTCAAAATATCTGTCAATATCGCTTTCTTCTTTTCAAAACTTGTAAAGCCTAAAATTAACTTATGGGAACATGTTGAGATTTTGCTGTTCCTTTCATGAACTCCTAGGGGTGAGCATTATTCGATTTTGGACCGAAAATCGAACCGAACCGAACCGAATAAGAGGTTCGGTTCGGTTTAAAATGTAATCGGTTCGGTTTCGGTTTTGAAAACACTAAAATTCCTTATTCGGTTTCGGTTTCGGTTTTGGAGTTCGGTTTCGGTTTAAAACCGAAAACCGAATAAGAAATTAATATATACACATAATTTACATGTTATGACAAACAATTGTCATAGCTCAGTTGGTAGGGAGGGGTGAATAACTATGGGAGGTGTGGGATTCGAATCCCACCTCCACCTATATTTTGTGCAATTTATTTTTAGTTCATTTCATTTCTCAATACTACATTTAGTCCCACATCGGTGGGAGAGAAAATATGGGAGCAGCCAAGCCCTATAAGAGGGAAGCAATGGTGGAAGACTTGTAATAGAACCTGGGCCTTCGGGCTGGTTTGGTTTTGGACCGGTTTGTTTTAATTAATAATAATAATTTAACCGATTAAACCGAAAACCGAATTAATTATTCGGTTCGGTTTGGAATCGGTTAGGACCTATTTCGGTTCGGTTTCGGTTTCCTTTATTCGGGTTCGGTCGAATTCGGTTTTGCTTATTCGGTTCGGTTTTAGACCGAATAAACCGAATGCTCACCCCTATGAACTCCTGCTCGTTATGTAAGTAACTATCATTTCTGAAATGCCACTTTCTCACACCATCTTGTCTGAAATTTAGACATTTGAGTTGTCTATCACACAAGGTCACAGACGCTGAAAGAGGTTCTATTGTGCTGATGAAGAGGAGGCCATCAGCTCAGATTAACACGGTCAGGCATTTCTACAACCCCAAGTTAAGAAGTTGAGAGAAATAAGACAGGTCAAGCACAATTTCTCTCCTTAGTGAAGCTAATCGAACCATTTAACCAAGGAGAATGGAGTTGATCACTGATTAATTAGGACTTAACTCACCACCCAGTACTCAAATATTGTTCTTGGTGTTTTACATGTTAACTGCTCGTTCAAAGCAAGGTTCCTAGTATTCGTATCGGAATCGGTATCGGATCCTTCCTATGATTATCGGGATCGGTGCTATCAACAATTAATGTCAACAGCTTCGGATCAGAGTATTGGAAATTTTGTATCGAAAAACAAAAATTATTAATTTTTTTCTAAAAAAAAAAAAATTATACATTTATTTGTAATTTAAGTATTTTTTGTGTTATTTCTTAATAAATTTGGAATTGAATGAAATAGTAGTCGCTTGTCGACTGGTTGATCTGAGATAGATAATTTTTTTCCTTTTACATGTTTTCACAACCATAGTATACTTTTACACCCTTGCTGATTGGTCTTTTTCTTTTGCCGAATTGACTTAAAAAAGATACCCAATGTCGATATCGTTTAGTATCAGTCAGTATCGGATCGGGATATATCAAACTGTATCGATATCGGCCGTATCATATAGGTACAGAGGCGGCTCTGGCTCAGGACAGGCTGGACGACGGCCCAGGGCCCCCAGATGAAAGGGGGGCACCAACATGGCTCTATTTACCATAGAACTAGTATGTATCAAGTGTCATCCTTAACAATTCATCAGGATTGAAGAGGGTAGATTATTCATCCTGAAACAATCTAACGTTGACGCTTCTATCCTGGAATAGAAGAGATTTGAGTCCTGATGCAATTTTGTTGCAGGAAAACCTTGTGAACCCTGTGCCTACTAGATACCAGCAAAAAACAATTCATCAGTTTGAATGGGGTTGCATAGCGTATTTGGATTTTCATTTAATGCTCTTGTAATTAAGTAATGAAATATGTGAATTTCATGTGGTATTTATGTGTTACATTAGAACTTAGTGGAGGATACACAATTGAGTAACAAGAGTTAAAATAAGATTTTCCTATACAATTAATAACCAGAAAATTGTATGTAGAGCATCATATTTCTCTTTCATTGTACAAAAGACAAAGTTTAGGTAAATTCTATGTGGAGGATCATATTTCTCTTTAGAAGGGCGTAATTTTTTTTTTATTCCAATTTACGCCCTACTGAAGGGCGTACTTTAACCCTTCTAAAGGGCCTAAATTTTGTATATTTTTTTTCTCCAGGAAATCAGTGTTTTTTTTTCGAGAACATGAAATTTGTATAAAAAAAATAATGCAGCAACAAAAGTCCTATTTCGTCACGAAAAATCTAAGTTCGTCACTGAAAATCTAATTCGTCACTGAAAGAAGAAATTCATCACAAAATTTTAAAAAATCAGCAGTTAAACTCCATTCGATTTCAATAAAATATAATTGCAAATTTTAAGCGCTTCATAAGGATGAAAATAGTGCAAAAAATATATGTTGGGGCCGAGTTTTTTGTCCAAATCTTATGCCTTTTGGTCGAAAATATATTTCGTTGTGATGATGTATTTTTGTAAATAAATAATCACATGCATATGTAGTACTTCATAGAAGAATTAAGTTGCTCATCTGATATAGTTGCAGGATGTCAGTTGCGACACCAATGAGGCATGTCAGCTCATCTGAAGGTTGTCTTCATCACATAGCAGACCTGCAAAAATAACTGATCCTTTGTAGCTGCAAATGTTGGTAGTATCTGCTGATGTAGTAAGGAAAACAGCTTATTTTGATTCTAAGGCTGTGTTTGATTGGGCTTTTTTTTCCATGGAAAATATTTCTATCACAAATTTTCCACCAATTGTAATATTTGATAGCTTATATTTTTCATGGAATTATTTTTCCAAAAACTATCATTTTCCATATGTTCATCTAAAATGGTGGAAAATGAAACTTGTCCAACCCATAAGAAAATATCATTTTCCATGAAAAATAACTATTTTCTGTGGAAAATAATGGCAATCAAACACCCAAATTAAGTTTTCCATGAAATTTTTTTAAAATTCCACAAAATTTTTTTCCTAGGAAAATAATTCCATGGAATTAATTTCTTTTCCACATATTTTCCAACTTGCAATCAAACACACTTTTTTCTTTTTTTGATATCCGGCATAACGCACTAATAATTTGAGTTTGGGGTGCTATATTTTCTTAGCCTTGTTTAAAATGTCAGCACTAAATTCAACTAAATTCATGTTTTACAGACAGAAAATTAGGTAAACAAAGAATTATAGAAATATTGTGCATGGGATAATATGCTTGCAGAAATACCAAAAAAAAAAGGGATAATTTAGCAAATGCCCCCATTCTAAATGTTGAAATTAGCATACACCCCCACTATTTTATTTATCTAACAAATACCCCCATTTTTGATATAAAATAATAAAAATTTAAGATATACCCCCACTCTTTTACATAGAAGTGGGGGTATTTGCTAAATAAAATAAATAGTGGGGGTATATGCTAGTTTTAACATTTGGAATGGGGGTATTTGCTAAATTATCCCAAAAAAAAAAGAAACACATCGCCTGATAGCAATATGAGTGCAGGGCCGGCCCTGAGGTCAAGGGGTCCGATATGAAATACAAAACAAAACAAAACAAAAAAACAAAAAAAAAAAATCGCCTAACAGTCATATTTTAGTTCGATTTTAAACTGAATTTTTTGGGCCCTCCAGATTCATGGGCCATGGACGGTCGTTCTGGTTGCCCTAGATTAGGGCCGGACTTGTATGAGTGCATGGACTCATACAACCATTACTAATAGCGGTATGGGCATAGAAATCTTCCCAATAGTAACGATTTGCTCGATATTAAATCGGATGTATTCAGACCACCAATAACATTGACAGTGATAATGATTTTAAAAAATGGAGAGCTTTGGATTTGTTTGTATTTTAAAGAAATAATTTTATTTGTAAACTTATACATTCTTGTGATAAACCAAATCGTTATTAGAGAGTACGCCAAAACCATTGATGAAGTCAGAACATTTATTGTTATTATATTAGAGAGTATACATTCATGTTTGGTTGAATTTACAAGAGATTTACAATTTGGTTCATCACAAGAAGGATCGGATCCATAAATTTAAATTGGGGTGGGTTGCAGTGGACTAGGATAGATTAGAGGTGGACTAATCCATATAAAAAAAAATTAAAAAACATGGACAAAAAGAATGGAATTTTTTTTTGGATGGGCTAAGCCCACCCTAGCACATAACTTGGATCTGCCCGTGATTAGGGGTGAGCATTATTCGGTTTTGGACCGAAAACCGAACCGAACCGAACCGAATAAGAGGTTCGGTTCGGTTTAAAATGTAATCGGTTCGGTTTCGGTTTTGAAAACACTAAAATTTCTTATTCGGTTTCGGTTTCGGTTTTGGAGTTCGGTTTCGGTTTAAAACCGAAAACCGAATAAGAAATTAATATATACACATAATTTACATGTTATGACAATTGTCATAGCTCAGTTGGTAGGGAGGGGTGAATAACTATGGGAGGTGTGGGGTTCGAATCCCACCTCCACCTATATTTTGTGTAATTTATTTTTAGTTCATTTCATTTCTCAATACTACATTTAGTCCCACATCGGTGGAAGAAAAAATATGGGAGCAGCCAAGCCCTATAAGAGGGAAGCAATGGTGGAAGACTTGTAATAGAACCTGGGCCTTCGGGCTGGTTTGATTTTGGACCGGTTTTGGACCGGTTTTGGACCGGTTTGTTTTAATTAATAATAATAATTTAACCGATTAAACCGAAAACCGAATTAATTATTCGGTTCGGTTTGGAATCGGTTAGGACCTATTTCGGTTCGGTTTCGGTTTCCTTTATTCGGGTTCGGTCGAATTCGGTTTTGCTTATTCGGTTCGGTTTTAGACCGAATAAACCGAATGCTCACCCCTACCCGTGATGACAAAGAATATTTAATTTTATGCCATTACTATTGGCGATATTTTTTTCCCTGTATTTTTGCAAATTTATTATTGTGTGCGTGATATTTCTATAATTCAATGTACATAATTTCCTGTTTTACTGATAAAAAATAAAATAAAAAGGGTTTTGCTGTCTTCTTCCCTCACCCAGCTAACGTGATGCCCATTCACAAGTGTTAATGGGGGCTATGGACCATCCTGATATCACAAATGTTATGTTAGTTATTCTTCGTTGTTCAATATCTATTTGAGGACGAATAGTAACGTACTTCATTCAGACGCGTCGATGACATCAATCACTGTCTATAATATTTCATTCTTTCTTCTTCTTCTTTTTTCCTTTTTTTTTCTTTTTTTTTCCAGTACTTGCGGGTTCAGTTAAATCGTATGTCCGTACGATTTTTAGTCGGTCGTCATTTTACTTCGGACTTTTCGTGCGAATCTTGTCTGCACTGATTTTGTCATCATCGTCCTAGACGCACATTCCGCACGCTCCAAAGCTCTACGAGACGTCCATGACGTCTTTCGACGTCCGTAACTCAACGTCTCGATTCCCCAGGACGCCGAAGAAAAAAAACGATGATACGAACAAAGGACCGCCATTAGTAGTGACGGCTTGATTGATTTTATTTTTATTTTTTTATTATGATGTCCGTCAATACTATTGATAGTCTGGAGGCAAATTTTTAAATTAAAAACATGGGTGGTCTCCATTAATGACCCATTTGATAGTGGCTGTGGCTTTACTGGGTGGTGGGCTTTTTGTGTCTTGTTGTGCTCGTGTTTCCTTGGTCGCTTCCCTAGACCTTCAATGACATTGACGGTATAAGCAGTGGCGGATCAGGGAGTAGGCGTAAGTAAATACCGATCGATATCGAAAAAATCGATCGAATACTAATTAAAAGTATTTCGAAAAATTAAACAGAAATTATGTATCGATACCGAATTGCTGAACCGACTAAATTACGGTATAATGGTAATGGTAATGGTAATGGTAATGGTAATGGTAATGATGATGGTAACGATTTGAGTGTAATACCATACCGAAAATATCTAACCGAACCGATTCACACACACACACGCATATATATACTCTTTCTGTGTATTTTGACAAACTTATTATCCTACAAGTAATATTTGTATATATTTTTACGTAATTTTCTAACGTTATTATCATACAACCTTTCCAACTCGCCAGTCAAGATACTCAGTAGGACTTGCCAGTCCAACTCCACATATTAAATTTAAGCTGATTCTGCCTTAATAATTGATTGAACAGGGAATATTAGATGAAGCGAAATGGAGGGAAATGGGAATCTTCGTATCTATATTGCATTATAGTTTGGACTGTGCTATTTGGACCGCAGTTTTTGTCCACATTTTTGGCAAGCGACCACGTGCTGGCCTTCCATTGGAGGTCCAGGTTTTTTCAGAGGTGGGCCTGGCAGGAGAGAGGAGAGATCGGAGACAATAGAGGGGCCACATAGGTTGTGGACTGCGCACAGTCACCCTCCCTATAGGCAAAATATCATATCATTTTCGTTATAGTACTATCTATCATTGGTTCCAAAAGCATTCTTCGAATTTGGACAGAAAATTGAACTTAACCGAACCGAATCGGTTCAGTTTCGGATTTAAAAAAAAAAAAAAATTATTCGATTTCGATTTGGGTTTCAATTTCGGTCTAAAATCGAATAAAACTCACGCGATTGTGTAACTACCATCAATTTTATGCATATTTTGTGATTAAAAATGTGTATATTTTGAATAAAAATTTTATGTATACGTTTTGGGCTCCAACTTTGATAATTTAACAACTAGTCCAACTTTGAACACAACTTTTACATACACCAAATATGTATATAAAAGTTATAAATTTTAATATAATTTAATCATGATTCCAACATTGGATCCGATCCATTAAATAATAAAAAATTCCAGCCGAGTAAACCAAATTGATTATTCAGTCCGATTCAGTTTCGGTTTTGACTAATATCAATTTTGAATTTCTAGAATTTTGATTACTTGGTTTTGACAATTTCAGCTCGATTGAAACGAATAAACCCAACGCTCAACCCTACAAATAGCTGTCCTGGACCCTACAGATAGTCCAAATTCCCAATAATTTTTGTGACAATAACCTGTCCCTACTGCTGACTTACTGGCCTGGAGCAAATTTCCTCTCTATCCTGCCATTAATTTTCTTCTCAAGAACTTTCACAGTCATATAGGTTTTCATAATTTCACCTTTTTGCCCCCAAGAAAAAGAAGTGATAGTTACAATGTCACAAACATGATGATTTTTGCCTGTGGAATTTTTTTTTCAGATTTCAGGTTAAGCAACCTAGTTGTTGAAATATTGCCATGATTATTCATTTATTGACAAGAGTGGGAAAGAGACTAATTTCTTTTTGCAACAACTTTGTAGTACGGATACAAATAAGGACACGATACAGACACACAAGCTACGAACATTTTCAGATAGGTATAATATAATTATCGAAGATACCTAAACTTTGACACGAATACAAATAAAGATACGATACTAAAACGGACAATACTTTTCCGTGTCATCACTGGAGTTTACTATGAAACAAGTAGACATGGACTTGCCCTCAATTCCTCTCATTAATCCTCCGATTTGGAGGGTTAAAAAAACTGGAAATTGCTGAGAAACCCAATTTCGGGGTGGGCTTTTATGAAATGCCCACCCGCTGCATAAGTTTTATGAAATATCCAGAATTAAGTATTTTCACGTTAAATATTCCAAGATTCCCTTTTAGATGCCACCCGCTGGGAAATGCTATTTTTATAATACCGAAACTACCCCTCCGCGCGAATTGGTCATCTATATGTATTTGAATTCAAAAAACTCAGATCTGGATTGCGATTTTCGTCTTCTTCTTCTTCACGGGAAATCTGAATTCCATTGCTCTCATATTCAGCAGAGATCGCAAAAATCGTTCGTAGTTCGGTGTGTTTTTCTTCAGTCGAACTCAGATCATCGCTCGTCATCATCATCACCATCATCATTATCTTCATCGTGGAGACATTTGAAGTTTTTCGACGATTAGGTCAATTGTGGAGAGAAGATCTTTCTTCTTCTTTTCCATAAGAATTATCATCGTTTTGAAAGAAGAACGAAACTCTTTATTCATGAAAAAACTAAATTAACGTTTTAACACTGTAAATGACCATTCTCCGTGTAAACTAACACGGAGAATGCCATTCTCCGTTTTATTTAAAACGGAGAATGCCGTTCTCCGTGTTTCTAACACGGAGAATGACCATTCTCCTGCGTTTTAACACTGGAATGACCATTCTCCGTCTTAATTAGGACGGAGAATGACCATTCTCCGTCTTAATTAAGACGGAGAATGCCATTCTCCGTTTTATTTAACACGGAGAATGACATTCTCCGTTTTATTTAACACGGAGAATGGCATTCTCCGTGTTTCTAACACGGAGAATGGTCATTCTTCTGCGTTTTAACACTGGTATGACCATTCTCTGTGATAAATTACACGGAGAATGGCATTCTCCGTGTAAATTAAGACGGAGAATGGTCATTCTCCGTTTAATTTAGCACGGAGAATGTCCATTCTCCGTTTTATTTAACACGGAGAATGGCATTCTCCGTTTTATTTAACACGGAGAATGGTCATTCTCCTGCGTTTTAACACTGGAATGACCATTCTCCGTGTAAATTAAGACGGAGAATGGTCATTCTCCGTGTAAATTAAGACGGAGAATGCCATTCTCCGTGTTACTAATACGGAGAATGACCACCCTCATGCGAAAATTAACATTTTTCGTGTTCTAAACGGAGAATGGCCATTCTCCTGCATTTTATGGTCAGTTGAAACTTTGGAGGGCCATAACTTTTGACTGGGAGGTCAAAACGAGGTCCCGTTTGTCGCAAAATGAGCGTATCGTCGAAGAGACTGAAAGTAACAACGTTATTGTTAGACGGCCTTCCGAAATTTTAGAATCGCAAAAAAATGATGTTTGGACCTCCGTTTTAGCACTTTTGTCGTTCGTCCCGGTCTTTCCGAAATTTTTCGACGAGTTTTTAAAGATTTTTCAGGAGAAAACCTAGATTCGAAAGTGAGCAGCGTATGGAAGAAGATGGAGTATTGAAACGTTTTTTTAAGAGCAGTTTTGTGGGTGTTTCCAATAAATTAAAAGGAAGGGCAAAAGGGTCATTTAGAACCCGCTTTGGATAAGTTTTTCTAATTCTGGGCACGCGATGAAAGTTTTTTTAGCGGTGGGTTTTACATAAAACTTTTTTAGTTTTTGGACATTTCATAAATCTTCCCTTAAAAAAATAGACAAAAGAGAGAGAAATAAATTCCCACTTAACCTCTATAATCCTCCTTCTAAACTCCCTCCCTCAAACCAAACACGATTTTGTTGGATTTTGGCCTTTTTATTGTGAATTTTAGTCCCACGTCAACTATGTCAAAGGAGTTGTATCTCTATATATTAGCTATGCTATTTTAGAGATGCACATGTGGTGTGGAGGTGCATTGGGTGTGCCATGTGGGGTTATTTTTCTAATGGAAAAAAGGCTAAATCAACAATTGAAAGCATTCATGCTTTTTGCTCTTGGAAAATTTATTTCCATGGGAGCTAAGTCCCGTAGGGACTTAGCGACTCGGACTCGGACTCATGAGGCGTAATGTGGCGTTTTGTTGGCGCACTTTACACTTAGCACGTCAGCATGCGCGCTACCAGGTTGCGCGGCCCAGGGTGCGCAGGTGGCGCACGTGGCTCAGTGCGCGTTCAGCGCGTGGTGTACAAGGCGCGCGGGGTGCGCGAGGTGCGCAACTTGCTTCAGATCGTGCATGTGCATGATCTGAACGGTTACTACACATTCGGAGTGGTTATTACCACGTCCCGAATGGTGTGCTAACCGGGTAGTTGCTACTCGGGCCTATAAAAGATCTCTTCTCTCTCACAGGCAAAGACAGAGGCATATACAGAGAGTTACGAAAGTTTACAAGTGTTTCTTAACACAAGTAAACAGAAGTCTTCAAAGAGAAGAGAAGTGTTGCACCAGCGTTGCTTTTGCACGGGAGTCCGTGTACGATCCGAGGAGTCAGAAGAGCAGGAGTGTTTCAAAGTTCTCCGACGAACTTGCTGGTTCCTGAAAGCTTTTCATGTGGGACGAATATAGCTTTGAGCAACGGTGATCATTCACCCCAGCAGGATATTCATCCATCAATCGCCTGTCATCTTCTTCGCTGCTGTGGATTACGAAATCTTTTTAGATTCTCGTAAAATCATATGCTGCTGTAACGAGATCTTCGTTAAACTTGCACAACCTTCCTAGAAGAGTTGCGTTGGAACATTGTTTTTACAATTGTTTCATTTTCTCATTTTTCCATCGAAAAATTGTGCCCCGACAATAACGGATTTTTTAGTTTCTCTTATTTTTTTCTTACTTAACCCTCACTCCAAACAGACCTTGATGACTTGTTAGGCTTACCTCACGGCCGAGCCGACCCTGGACACACTAATTTAAGATATAGGAGTTAACATCAAATATAAAAAATATGCATTCCATGACAGCTTCGTTGTCCTCGATCGTTGGATCGAGCAAGCACGTGCAAGGGTCGATGCGGACTTTCCGATTCGATGGTGCAAGAGGACAGAACTTTGGCGGAGCTCTCCCGCTGGGCAAGGGGCCGCGGACAGGATTTTGATCCCTATAGGACCTATAAATTCCCTTTTCTTGGCGCTCCTATTAATTAGCATTCACTAAGCAAATCATACCAGAATGGCTTATTAGCCAACCTATAGGACCTCTAAATTCCCATTTCCGAGATTGTGATTCTCTCGGAAGATCTTCAATAGCTAACACTTCTGATGCTGTGGCGAAACTTGTACCAAAACAGCACACATTTGCTCCAACTTGAGTTAAGTCTTCTTCTTACTAGTAATGCAATTAATCAGTCCATGCAATTAATTTCCGAACTTTGTATTCCATGGTCTACAAATTTTAAAGATTGAAACGAATGTGGTATCAAAGCCTAGAATTATAGTACGAGCTCGATCAAGACCGAAAATGTGCAGTAAAAATGAATTTGCTTCTTTTTACATAATTGTTATTTCCAGCGAACATGAACATGAGCAATACATTAAGAATTGCTCGAAGCAATAGATCCTACATTGAACAAGAAGGGAAAAAAAAAACAATGGAGCAGCTAAACAAACGTGCCTAGCTAGCTTATTCAAAATCAACCACAGGGGGGAACAAATGTGGGGCCGGGTTTGGTCGGGTCAGGTCGGGTCGGGTCGATCAGTGTTTAGTGGTGGTGGTGGTGGTGGACTTCGTGGTGGTCGAACTGTGACCCGTGCTGGTGGCGTCCTCGCCCATCCCGACGGCGTTCTTGACCGTGTCGGCCGCGCTCTGAGCCATGCCCTTCATCTGCTCGTTGGTATGCTGGATGAAGCCTCCGGCGTACTCCTTGGCGTTCTGCGCGGTCTCGGATGCGCTCTCCATCATATGGTCCTTCTTGATCTGTACCAACACCAATTGAATGCTATAAGACTTCGGATTTGGACAACCCGTAACTTAAAATATATATTTATATTTCAAGGTACAACCTATGCTAGAATCGAGTAACGAAACAAAAACAAAAAACGCACCTGACCCTGGCCTGCCTGGAACCTGATGTCGGAGTGATCAGCCATTTCGTGCTGTGTACTTGTTTTTTTTGCTGCTCTTTGTTGTGATTGAAGTTGGTGAGCGTTTGGTAGTGCAGTGCTGATGGAGGAGAATGATGTTAGCTGTATAATATATATATATATATATATATACACACACCGTGCTATATGCAATTATGCATGGTTGGTTAGTGAATGGGAATACTTGGTGGCACTTTAGTAGGGAAGATCATGACCGAGTCCCACGGACATGACAAACAACTGTGCTTTCTAATAAGTACATGGGAGGCACATATGCGGATCTACGATGCGACAGCCTATTGTCATGTTTTCGTAAGATATAGTCAAAAATGAATTAGAAAGAGATATTTAGACTTTGTGTTTGAGTCTCAATAACAGTGATAATTAGTGTTTGGATCTTTGATTAACGTTTCACTGTTGAAAGTCAAATAAAAAATTAAAAAAAACGTGAAAAAAAAATAAAAAAAATTGAAAATGAATAAAAAATGAATAAAAAACCACAAGAATGAGAAAAACGTTAAAACTAAAAACTAAAAAGGAAATAAATAGAAAATACTGACGAAATAAAACGAAAAAATCGAAAAAATGATAAAAAGAAACTAAAAATACTGAAATAAAAAAAATGAAAATCTATATAAAAAAACAAACCAAAAAATAATATCCGAGCAAAAAAAATATAATCATTTTTTCTTAAGGAATAAGATTCTCATATTTTGTGGATAAATTATTTATTTCGGGATTCATAATTTTCGGAATATTTTTTTAGCCTACACCAAACATGGGAATATGTTTCCCATAATAAATTTGTCCCTAATATTTAGAGACTAGGTCTCGATATTTTCAGAAAAATCTATTTCTGAAAATTACGAATACTCGGACAAATTTATTCCCACAATAGATTTATTGTAGTCGTTTTTTTTCGCTTTTTTATTTTTGTTTTATTTCATTTATTTATTCATTTATTTAAATTTTTTTTATTTTTTTTATTTTGTTAGTTGAATTTTGACAGTCAACCGTTAGTTCAAAATCCAAACACTAATTATGTTTATTATGGTGACCCAAACACAAATATTCTAATTTATTTCAGATCTAAAGTCTAAATATCCAAATTAGAAATGGGTTTGATATAACTCGATTTAGAACTATATGGAGTATGATGCAGAGTCGAGCCTAGTTCTGAAACTGAAGATGAATGGATCCAGATATAGACCTTATGGTCTTTAGGTAAAGTTCCACTTCTAATTTAGCAAAACATTGGACAAGGAATAGTAACATTATGGTTACAATTTGGCCATAGTAACACAAAAACAAAAAAAGTTAGGGACTAGTTAACTCAAAAACTCGGTCGTTAGACAATGGTTGGCAATACTGGAAATTGCTGAGAAATCCAATTTCGGGGTTGGTTTGTATGAAAAATCCACCTGTAGGATGGGTTTTATGAAATGCCCAAAATTATATATTTTCACGCTAAATATTCCAAAATTCCCTTTAAATGCTCTGTATTTACAAAATTACCATCTTTATAATACCATAACTACCCTTCGCACAAACTCAAATTTGGATTGCAATTTTTTTCTTCTTCTTCACGAGAGATCTAAATTTCATTGCTCTCATCTTCAGCATAGATCGCAAAGATCGTTCGTAGTTCACTGTACTTTTTTTTCAGTCGAACTCCGATCATCGCTCATCATCATCATCATCGTAGAGAGATTTGAAATTTTTCGGCGATTAGATCAATTGTGGAGAGAAGATCTTCTTCTTCTTTTCCATAAGAGTTAGCATCGTTTTGAAAGAAGAACGAAAACTCTTGAATTTTTGTTCCTGACAAATTTTTTTCAAAAAAAAAAACAAAAAAATAGATTTTAAGTTTCTGTCGACTGTTCTCTATCATTCTCCGTGTTAAAATTACGGAGAATGACCATTAACCTTACTAAAACCACGGAAAATGGCCTTATCCATGTCAAAATGACGGAGAATGGTCATTCTCCGTGTTAAAATGACGGAGAATGGTCATTCTCCGTGTTAACACCATGAAGAATGGTCATTCTCCGTGTTAAAATGATGGAGAATGACTTCATGATAAAATGACTGAGAATGGCCATTCTTCGTCATTTTAATACGGAGAACGGTCATTCTTCTTGTTAAATTGACGAAGAATGGCCATTCTCCGTCATTTTAACACGGAGCATGGCTATTCTTGGTTAATTTAACAAGGAGAATGGTCATTCTTCGTGGTTTTAGCATGGAGAATGACCAATTTTCGTGGTTTTAGCACGGAGAATGGCCATTCTCCGTGTTAGAATGACGGAGAATGGACGTTCTCCTTGTTAAAACCATGGAGAATGGCCATTCTCCATGTTAAAATGATGAAGAATTGCTCCGTGATAAAATGACTGAGAATGGCCATTCTCCGTCATTTTAACACGGAGAATGGCCATTCTCCGTGTTAAAATGACGAAGAATTAACATTCTCCTTGTTAAATTGACGAAGAATGGCCATTCTCCGTCATTTTAACACGGAGAATGGCTATTCTTGGTCAATTTAACAAGGACAATGGCCATTCTCCATGGTTTTTATTCTCCGTAGTTTTAGCACGGAGAATGGTCATTCTCCTTATTAAAGTGACGGAGAATGGCCATTCTCCGTCATTCTAACACGGAGAATGGCTATTCTTTGTCAATTTAACAAGGAGAATGGTCATTCTCCGTGTTAAAATGACGGAGAATTGCTCCGTGATAAAATGACTGAGAATGGCCATTCTCCGTCATTTTAACACGGAGAATGGCCATTCTCCGTGTTAAAATGACGAAGAATTATAATTCTCCTTGTTAAATTGACGAAGAATGGCCATTCTCCGTCATTTTAACACGGAGAATGGCTATTCTTGGTCAATTTAACAAGGACAATGGCTATTCTCCATGGTTTTTATTCTCCGTGGTTTTAGCACGGAGAATGGTCATTCTCCTTATTAAAGTGACGGAGAATGGCCATTCTCCGTCATTCTAACACGGAGAATGGCTATTCTTTGTCAATTTAACAAGGAGAATGGTCATTCTCCGTAGTTTTAGCACGGAGAATGACCATTCTCCGTAGTTTTAGCACGGAGAATGATATTCTCTGTGATATTACCACGTAGAATGATCATTCTCCTGCATTTTATGGCAAGTTAAAACTTTGAAGGGCCATAACTTTTGACTAGGAGGTCGAAACGAGGCCCGGTTTGTCGCAAAAGGAGCGTATTTCCGAGGAGCCGGAGATAAACAGCTTCATCATTAATCGGCCTTCCGAAGTTTTTGAATCACAAAAAAAAATAATGTTTTGACCTCCGTTTTAACAGTTTTACCGTTTGTCGACCTTTTCGAAATTTTTCGATGAGTTTTGAAGTAAGGTTTGAAGATTTTTTAGGAAAAAACATAGATTCGAAAGTGAGCAGCATATGGAAGAAGAGGAAGTATCGAAACATTTTTTTAAGAGTAGTTTCGTGGGTGTTTTCAATAAATTAGAAGGAAGGGCAAAAAGGTCATTCGGAACCCCCTTTATATATTTTTTGCTAATTCTGGGCACGCGATGAAATGTTATTTTGCGGTGGATTTTTTATAAAACTTTTTCGTTTTTTGGGCATTTCATAATATTTTCAATATATATAGAAGAAATTTTGACTTACCTCCCACTTGAATTACCCATATTAAGGGTGCATCCCACAGTTTTGCATTAATGAAGAACGGCCCCCACTTCTAACAGTTTTCGTCCTTGACTAACAGAAACCCCCCTCCGTGGAAAATTTAGGACGTAAATACCCTCTGTCTTTTCTCTTAAGTGTAATTTCTTTCCTAATTCCTAAAGTACCCATCTCTTTTTTAAATTCCTACCGCTCGGTCAATCTAATAAGCAGAGTCGAAGGCTTTAACCTAACCCCCAAAATCTCTCCTCCATTTGTTCTCGTGTTCCTGTTAGGGCTCACGAGAGAAAGCGATGACCTTCCATGGCGACCTCTGCAAGCCGGGTACAATGAAATTGCTTTCGAAATTTTTTCCTTCAAGTTTTTGTTTTGTGTTTTGCGGTTTGCTCCTCTCAATTCTCAGTCATTTGGTCTTTCTTGTAGGAGAAATGTCAAATTTGCTCCAAGAACAACAACCTTGCTGATGAATGTACGTTATTGAGCTCGCCTTTCAAGATCAGGAACTGCACGGGGATTAGGCACTTGTTGAAGTCAAATACTAAGTCAAATTCTGGGAGGAAATTTTTGAAGTGCCCCGTCTGCTCGAATTTTCAATGGTTGGATGCTGCTATTTTGGATTCAAGCTCTGCAAGTTCTTCTTCAATAATTCAAATGCAAGGATGTTTCATTTGTGGTGACTTAGGACATTGGAAGAAACAATGTCCTTGGGAAGAAAATACTTGCCCAAATCGACACTGTGGAGGGAAGAGAGATGTCTTGATGTCAAAGAGGAGTCACATCAAGGAAAGGAGATTCTTGCAATGCATGAGATGCAACAATGCATTCGAAAGGTTAAATGAGGCTGTTGTTGTAGAGAAAAAAAAATGTGAAATTCCTGTTCAAATTATAGTGAACACAACTTTAGATAAGTTGTGCCAAAAATTTGGAAAAGAATTGAAAATGTAAAGTTGAAATGATGTAGTTGAGTGGAAATTTCCCTCTATGTAATGAATTGAAGTCGAATTTGTGAGCTTTTGTTACTTTGTGAATAGCCTCATGTCTATCTTTTATGAATGTTGAGCATGAATATATTCATACAACTTTTAAACATTCAAGTTTACTGAACAGCAAGCATACAGTTCATATTTAGTTTTATTTCAAACACTCAAGTATTGTGGATAAGCAAAGAATTATGATGCTGCTGCTTGAAACAAAGAAGTATACAGCAACTTGAAGTTACATTCAAGTAGGGTGAACTGTCACGACCCGCACCCTAGAGTAAGGGCACGATAAGTGGGTACGTCCAGCCTACGCCGCAGTGTCGATGGTAGAACGCTGTCCTAGGTCAATCATCTAACAATATATAAGGTACATGTACAGTATATACACTCCGAATGGAGGTAACATAGCAAATACAGTCTCAATCATATCTAAGGTAGAATACGATAAAAGATAGATAGATATGAAATGGAATGAAACCACAGAGATACAACCAGATAGAGTTCTAAGTGTCTAAGATAACACAAATCCAGATAACATCTCAAAATCTCAAATACAGTAATCCAAAATAAATACAATGAAAGACATCCTATACTAAAGGAGTGTCATCCACTGCTAAGGGGTTCTGCTGCTGGTCCAGGTCACAACAGTCCTCTAGGGTAGTCCCGTAATAGGTGGAACAGAACGCCTCAGCCTCGTCCTCTGTAATATTTTCAACAGGTCCAGTCATGACAGGAGCGAGCACAATATATCTCAATAAATCATAGCATGTTAGGAATATAAACATGCTAGAGAGTAAGATACAAGAAACTGAAAGAACAACATGATGTAAAAGAGAGACTGTAAGTAAATAGCTACAATATATAAGAGAACTATCATTGCTAGTGATTCAGAGTACAAGATGGTTATGTAAACGGCACGATGTTGTACACGAGTAATCTACAGGAATTGTACATGAGTAATCTATAAGATTGAATACATAACCACTTCTACTCCGCCGCCCCCAATCAATACACAAGGATCCAGTCAAGTTATGTTATTGCACATGAAGTATAATTGTACACGATGATCATGTGAGCACATGAGTATACACGATTTCACACGATTTGTACACGAATAACAAGAACACAAGGAGTACACGATGCTCATAATAAAGTACACGAACATGAAATACCCGATGTATTCGGTAAGGGGATAACATCGCATGACAAGATCCATATAGTACTAATCCGTGTTACCAACGTGTCAGCATCAAGTAAAGTAATCTAAAGCAGAAAATATAATCCTAAACAAGATATAAAATAATCAGAGAATGTACTTGCCCGGTATCCTGAATATCTGAAAAGAATATACTGTCCAAGGAGTAGTGTTTGTCTCCTATAGAACAGTACAAGTCACTACATGTCCAAAATAGTATAATAGACTGCTACAATGCATCTACATGATGCTTGGGGTCAATCTAAGCTAAAGTCAACCCTTGGTCAACTCTAGTCAACGACACTAGTCAAACTAGGTCAACTAGGTCAAGCCTAACCGAACATGTCTCACTAAGCCTAGCCATGTTTATCCTAGCATCCACACAATACAAGGCCACACAAGTCATCAACACACATCATTGGTGTATACATGCCATACACATAGGCTATCTGCCATAGGCTATAGGCCATGTGGTCTAATCATATATTATTTCATACATTATATTTATACACTAATTTAATATAAACTACACATTGGTATATCACATGATTATTATTAAGCATATAGAAAATATATACACTAATTTAATATAAACTCAGGAATCCAGTAGGGTGTTAGTTAATCTCAGGAATCAAGTGTTGTGTCAATATGTGAAATAGGTTAGTGTGTTCTCAGAAAAAACTGGAATCAAGGTAATGTGTGTGTACATGTGATACTCTATTATGTTCAAAGTGACAGTAGCTAGGAGAGGGTGTGAACAACCAGTTTGTGTGTGTATAACTAACAGGAATGATTCTCAACAGTAAATTGACAGTTAAGTGTAATAGGAATCTCAGGAATTTCAAGGTTCACATGACAATTAGATCACATTCTATATCACAGTTCAAAACCATTTCGAATCCAAATTTTCAAACACAAATCATAACCCAACATTATAGTAATCTAACACACATATAATTGAATTAACATGGCAATTTAATCATGGGAAAAATGGTTTGAAAACTCATTTAATTTTAGGAATTCAAAACAGTGTACACGTATCAGTCAATCGGGGGATAATACAATTCGACAGTTAAAATCATGCTAATATTACAAATTAATGGTTGGTAATTAATTATACACGTGTGCACATGTCTCACAAGTCACATCGTGTCACCCTAGAGCCGGATACGGCGTGTCCAAGCAGCTACACAAACGGATGCACTGTGCCTGTGTACAGCATCGTACACGCGTGTACATGTGTCCAGCGTACGACACAGGTCACGTGGGGACACGTGGTCGTGCACATATGTAGCCCACATGTTGGGCTACATGGTCGATACCCTGTATCGCATCCACGTCGTGTCCAGTGCGGACACGAGACGCGTATCAGGAAGCTATTCCCTGACTGTGTAGTACAGTGTCGAAACAGTGCACGTGTCCGTGCTCTCTCGGCACGGCACGAGCTCTCGGCACGGCACGAGAAGGTGTCAAACTAGAGGGGTATCGTGTCAGACAGTAGACCCACCTCTGTGTCGAGTTCCAAGCCACCTCGTGTCCTGTGTAGTGAGCACTAGGGCCCGAGTAGCAGGACAGTGTCCCGCGGGTCAGCACGGTGTGTTCGTGTCCCCGTGTGTACACGACACGACCCCAAATTCTCGAATCATGGACACGAATCAACAAGCAAACCCTAGATCTAGGAATTCATTCAAAAACATTTGCAAAAACAGTAAAAACAGTTGGTTGTGGCATTTCGACAAACACCTAGCCTAGAGATTTGATACGTGTCCGATACGGACACGAAACCTAATGCAAATGACACAAATCCTTCACTACAGCTAAGAAACACTTAGATCTAGGCTACCATGCAATAAAAACAACAATTAAATAGAATTAGGAGGGTTTACCTATAGATTGCAAGAATAAAAAAAAAAGTCCCAAATCAAACGGTTTTCGTTGCTATCCAAATCCTCCAAATTGCTCTTAGACTGAAATTGCTCCTCAAAATTAGCAAGTAGAGGTTGATTAGAATCATATGCAAAAGATTTAGGTCAAAAAAGATTAAAAATGGATTTACTATGAATTTAGGAAAGTGAGGATTTACCTTTCCTTCTAAAAACTTGGTTGAGCACAAAAGAGGCAAGAACAATGAAAAGGGGCATTAAATAGGGGTGGAAAACCTATTATGGTCGGCCAATTAGGGTTTGGCTAGGGTTAGGGCTTCTAGTTATGGGCCATGGACTTAAGTCACAAGTCATGGAATTTAAAATTATAAGTCATGAAATCAATGCACCTATTCTATTCCTCCTATTTGAAAACTAGATTCTAATAGCTAGAATGAGGTTAACATAAGTTAGACTAGGGTCACACCATTGTCTACCAAGTCACCATAACTAGGGTTAGCTTCTAGGCTAGTCTACCAAGTCTCACTAAGTCAAAGTCATGGATATCAATCACCAATTCAATAAATTAATTAAAATTCAAAAATTCACCAAATGACCAAAATACCCTCAAGCTAGAAATATGGTAGTGACAAATCTACCCTCCTTAAAATAATTCCGTCCTTGAAATTAAAAGACGAAACTAAACTGATGAGAAGGATAGACAATCATACCTCAGGGTCCAAACAGATAAGGGTATCGCTCGCGCATCTCATCCTCCCGCTCCCAGGTAGACTCTCCTGGAGAATGATGCCTCCATGCGACGCGAACCAAGGGTATCACCTGGTTTCTCAGTACCTTCTCTCGGCGATCCAGAATCTCCACAGGCTGCTCTGGATAAATGAGAGTATGTCCCAACTCAATCTCCGAATGATCAAGTACATAGCTAGGGTCAGCCACGTACCGTCTCAACTGTGATACATGGAATACGTTGTGGACACCCACTAGTGCAAGTGGCAAGTCTAGCCTGTGAGCCAAGTCACCGACCCTTCCGCTGATCACGAAGGGTCCGATGAAGCACGGGCTAAGCTTCCCACCTCCACCAAAACGTATGGTACCACGAGTCGAAGATATCCGCAGAAAAACTATATCTCCAACCTAATCACAAACAAGGTCTCAAGTAACTAAATAATCAAACAAGATCAAACAAATAAAACAACAAACAACCTACTTCTAATCCTATCTTTAATCTGTACCTCAAACTCCAATGGCCTCCGGTGGCTATCGGCCCAGTGCCGATGTCTATCCTGCGCCATGCGAAGTCTGTCCCTGATGAGCTTCACCTTCTCGGCTGTGTCAACAACTATCTCAGGTCCCAATAAAGCTCGCTCTCCAATATCATCCCAAGATAAGGGTGTACGACATTTACGCCCGTACAGAGCCTCGAAAGGTGACATCTTAATGTTGGCCTGATAACTGTTGTTGTAAGCAAACTCCCCCAAGTGTAGGTGATCCCCCATAAACCTCCAAAATCTAAGACGCATGTCCACAGCATGTCCTCGAGCGTCTGAATAGTCCTCTCTGACTGTCCGTCCGTCTGGGGGTGGTATGCAGTACTAAACTTGAGCTGAGTGCCCAAACTAGTCTGCAGACTCCTCCAAAAATGGGAAGTAAAACGACTATCCCGATCTGAGACAATGCTGACCGGAACCCCATGAATCCTGACAATCTGTCGCATGTACATCTCTGCAAGCCTTTCAGTAGACGTACCCACTCTAAATGGTAAAAAGTGGCCGATTTGGTCAACCTGTCAACGATGACCCAAATCGCGTCTTTCCCTCCTGGTGTACGCGGCAATCCAGATACAAAATCCATCGTGATATGCTCCCACTTTCACTCTGGATTGGGCAATGGCTGCAACAAACCTCCTGGCCTCTGCCTCTCTGCCTTGACCTGCTGACAGACCAAGCACCTAGCTACGAAGCGAGCTACCTTCCGCTTTATCCCATACCACCAGACGTGCTCTCTCAGATTGTCACGACCCGCTCCCGAATAATCGGATACGAGTAGGACACGCCCAGCCTTCGTCGATGGACACGACGAAGTAAGCTATACAATACTAAAAAAAACTCCAAGTCATAATATAATGTAAACAAATACAGCTTTTATAATGTTCCCAAAAATGATCACCAATATCCATCAAGTCTTTTTAGTACAAAATCAGCCGAAGACAAATCCGGTCAAATAAAATAAAGATACAATAATGAATATCCAAAATACAATCTCCAGAAAATAAAATAAAATGAAAGCTGCAATATCCAATGCAATCGCATGCTCCATGTTGCCTTCCACTCACCTGCAACGTATCCTGTCAGGAAAAGAGCAAAGTACAATCCTGACAAGAGCAATATACAATGTAATCTGTAGTACAGAATATAAGGTGAAACCAGAATACCAAAAATGGAAGTGAAACTATGGTACCAAAAATAAAATATAAAACTGCAGGCAATGGACGACAATCAATATGTAAGACAATGAACACGGCTATCAATGTACAAGGTAATGAACACGACAATCAATATGCAAGTGTGACAATTTGAAATATTAAACTAATGTGTGACCGGCTTAGGAGCACAATCAATCAATGAGTCAATTAGTCAACCAATTCTACAAGGTACGGCTTCATCGCACGTGAAGTGTACGATTAGGCTATCCACAATACCTATGTTGGGTGTGGTCACACAAAAGCTAATATTTCCCCCAATCTCCGCAATAAACAATGACTCACAAGCAATGAACAAGGTACAAGGCAATCGTGTGTATCTCGTGTCCGATATGAGAACATGGCACATGAATGTAAGACAGAAATACAAAGTACAAATCGAGTCAGTGTACTTGCCTTGGTTTGGTTGCACGAGAGTAGTACTGCATGGTTGTAAATCACCTGGTAATATTTTTGTACAAGTTATTAGGGTTTTGAATAATGTCATTAGCTAACTAACTTAGATAAATCAACTATTTATAGATAAGAACAAGTTAACAATATTTAGAAAATATTATAGTTTAATCACCATAAATACTCATGAAAACATATACTATATAATTTTAGAAATATTTAGAAACATTTTATTAGCAAAGTAATAATTATAGCTTTATTTACAAATAAGCTTATTAAAAAAATACTATTAGACTATTTTAGAAATATTAAAACATTTTGCTAGCAAAATTATAACTATATAAACCTTTTTAAATAGCTTAAAATATTATTAATTATATTTAGTAGAAAATCATTTGTTTAGAAAAATATGTATATTAGCTTTGATAATTATTTATTCATTAATATAGGAAGGATACCTTGAACTATAATTAGCAAAATTCTTATTTTAGAAAAATATAACTTTAATACTTTAAATTATTTAGCAAAATCATTTATTAGAAAATAATTTCTATCTTACATACATTTTTTTGGAAATAATTATAGACAACATTCTATTAGATGAAATATCTTTATTATTTAAAAATATTAACAAGAGTTCAATTAATTGCTAATTAAAATATTAGCTAAAAGATACTATTTATATTAACAAGTCTAAACATTAAATCTAGTTAATATCACATAACAATGTATAACTAAATACTAACTAGAATTTACTAATAAAATATATACACTAATTAGAATAAAATAAATTGATAATACATTTAAATACTAACTAGAATTTACTAATAAAATATATATACTAATTAGAATAAAATAAATTGATAATACATTTAACTTATCAATAAATCAGTCTAGCCTAGGGATCAGCCCAAAACTCTCAATTAAACCTGGCCCAGCCCAATCAAATATTAATGCTAATGCTGCAATTTTATTAGACCATATATTCAAACCCAACCAACCCAACACAATTTCAGCCCAAGCCCAACTACTCTCTGCTGTTACTATTATTTTTCTTTCTTTTTCTAAAACCCAGCCCTTCACTATTTCAGCCCACTTTTAGTTCACAGACCCGGCCCAAACCAACCTCGTTAATGTGACTCTTCAATTTTTTGAAAGGTCATCTGACCCCTCAGTTTCTGAAGGGGTACAGGCTCTTCTTTCGAAGAGGCAAGTGCCTCTCCCAAAACCCATTCCACAACTTCTTCCAACCCATATCTGCCTTCTCTCTCACTTAGCTCATATTCTAAAGTCTCAGCCGAAACCTCACAGCTCTTCGTCTTCTTCCTCCATACAAACTTCAGCCCACAACAACCATGGCTCTCTTCCCTTCATTTCCCGCCCGAAACCCTAATTTCACTCCCTTCTTCTTCAACCTAGTGTCCAAACCCTAGGTCTAACTCCCTTCTTCCTCCTAAGTCCTCACTCAACTTCCTCTCCACACTTAGCCAAGTGAAACCCTAACCCTAAATATTTCTCTTACTGCCCAAATCCTCTACTACACATCTTCATCAAGAAGGAAAGAGATACGAAGGAAAAAGAGATGATCGAGGAGGATAAGGAACGCTCACCACGGTGCTCGGTGGAGGCCACGGTGAGCGGTGGCAGTCTTCGACGGCGAGCGGCCAACACGGTGAATCTGACAGGAGATGGGGATGGCCGAGCAACTGAGGCAGAGATAATATCTCAGCCCAGATCCGGTGGTAGATGCTCCGGATCTGAGTGAGACAACTAGGTGGAGGAGACGACCGTCAGAGCTCAGTGGCGGCTACCGGTGGCGCCATCGAGATCCGATAGAGGCGGTCGAATCGCCATCGTCGGCTAGATCCGGCGAAAGAAACACGAGGCAGAGAAGACGACGACAGCATCCTCGACGAGGGTCCCGATTTGGAGGCGGCTCGATCTACGAGCCCAGAGAGGCAGACAGTGGTGGTCGACAAAGTCCGACGAACTCGCGGTGGTGTTAGGTGGTCGGAGTGGCTAGTAGGGGAGAGAGAAAGTGTGATGAGAGAGAGAGAGTAGAGAAAGAATTGATGTGTCAGTAACAGTGTCAGAATTTGTATTAGAAAACGTGAATATTTATAATAAAATATGTAGATGGCATTGCTGGAATTAACAATAGATCTGGGGGTGTTTAGGAAATATTTGTAACTGATTTCAATTTCAAATTTTTAAATCAAAACAGTTTTCTAAATTATTCAAAATCGTTTTAACAGATTTTAAACTGCTTAACAGAATTTTTAATTTAATTAAATAACTGCCAACTAAAAATTATACTACTAATAATTAGTAACTAATTGATAAGGAGAATCAGAATGGCTTTAGAATAGATTAATAGGCTAACAGTGCACACTGGCCTGGTGGCCCTCCTTGGTCCTCCACTTGGAACAGGAATGTAACTTCCTGCATTACTATATAATAAGCAAATTACAAGTAATAATTATAATAGTAGATAAGAAAATATCAAAGGTACAATAATAATTAAGGTTAATATCCATCTTAATACTAGGATTAAGAATTATAACAAGGGTAACTAAAATTGGACTTAGAAACCAAGTTTATAAAATGATACTTCCCAAAATAGAAAAATTAAAAAGATTTCTAAAATTTTCCAAAACTGGCTTAGGGAGTTACACAGATCCCTGTACATCTTGTTGGCACCAGGATGAATAGAGTACTGAGATCTGTGAGCCTCCTGCATGACCTGCTCCATGAGCTCTCCACTAGGCACACACAGTCTGGAACCGTGCCTCAAAGCGCCATCCTCTGCAGGAGAAAACTCACCATCCACTAGCCCTGCTCGAACCTGCTCTCGGATACACCGCAGAGCAACATCCTCGAACTGCGTCGACTTGATCCTCTCCATCAAGTCCGACTGAATCTGAAGGCCCTACATCTGCATCTGAACTCCAGGCACAATCACCTCAATCTCCAGGCTCTCCAAGTCCGCTAGCAAGTGTCGATCCATAGTCAAACACATGGCTGTCGGATACCTACTCAAGGCATCGACAACCACGTTGGCCTTCCCTGGGTGATACTGTAGTGAGATGTCGAAGTCCTTCATCAGCTCTAGCCACCTGTGCTGCCTCATGATGAGCTTTTTCTGTGTAAACACATACTTCAAGCTCTTATGATCTGTGAAGATCTCCACCCTCTCTCCATACAAGTAGTGCTTCCACAACTTCAGAGCAAAAATTACTGCTGCCAACTCCAAGTCATGGGTAGGGTAGTTTTTCTCATGGGTACATAACTGCCTGGAAGCACAGGCAATCACTTTCCCATGCTGCTGCAAAACACAACCCAACCCCTTCCCTGAAGCGTCACTATAGATAGTGAACTCTCCTGAACCTGATGGCAATGTCAGAATTGGAGCTATCGTAAACCGCTTCTTCAACTCATCAAAAGCAGCCTGACACTCCTCTGACCAAATAAACTCAGCATCCTTCCGGGTCAGCCTAGTCAACGGCTCTGCAATCCGGGAGAAATCCTGTACGAACCTCCTGTAATATCCTGCCAGCCCCAAGAAGCTCCTAATCTCTGCTACTGAACTTGGCGCCGACCAAGCCTCAACTGCTGTGATCTTCTTCGGGTCCACTGAGATCCCATCTCCAGTCACCACATGACCCAAGAAGTCAACTCTGTCCAGAAAGAACTCGCACTTCGAGAGTTTGCCATACAGCCTCTCCCTCCTGAGTGTCTCCAGAACCACTCTCAAGTGCTCCTTGTGCTCCTTCTCTGTCTTCGAATACACCAGGATATCATCGATGAACACCACCACAAACTTATCCAAGTACTGGTGGAACACCTTGTTCATCAAGTTCATAAATACTTTCGGTGCATTGGTCAGCCCAAACGGCATAACCAAGGACTCAAACTGTCCATACCGCGTCCTGAAAGCGGTCTTCGGAATATCCTCCCTCTTCACCTTCACCTGGTGATAACCTGAACTCAAATCAATCTTGGAGAAAACCCGAGCTCCGCTCAACTGATCAAAGAGATCATCGATCCGCGACAGTGGATAGCGGTTCTTAATCATCAGGTTGTTGAGTGCCCTGTAGTCGATACACATCCGTACCGACACATCCTTATTGGATACAAAGAGTACCGGTGCACCCCAACTCACTATTGTTCAGGTACAAAGAGTACCGGTTCTTAATTGTCAGGTTGTTGAGAAAGCCCTTGTCCTGCAGCTCATCCACCTGCTTCTTCAGTTCCACCAACTCACTGTTGTTCACTCGATAGACATGCTGAGAAATCGGTTCTGCGCCGGAAACCAAGTCTATCGAGAACTCAACATCCATGTCTGGTGGAAGTCCTGTCAACTCCTCCGGAAAGACGTCCATGAACTCTGCAATCAAAGGATATGGAACCACCTGCTTCTCAACTGAAGCTCCGCAGAAAAGTCTGCTGTCCTGCTCCGCCTTGTAGGAGCGTAAAAAGTGCTTCATGGACTAAGTCAAAGAAGTTGAGAATTTTACACAAATCAAACAGAATAAAACTCTAGCGAGCTACTCTCTATGCGAGATACTCTCTACGCGAGCTACTTTCTACGCGAGCTACTTTACGCGAGAGCTATCCGCTGAACTTTACGCAGAGGACAAGCTGTCAAGCTGCATTTAATGTGTGTGATTCTTGTTCTGACACAATAATTTTCTGACAGTAGGATTGCACAGAAGCCAAGAGGATTAGATTTACACTAAACCCAATACTGTCGTTTAGTGTGCAGATGGGTTATTTTACGCTCAAGAGATTGCTTCTTTTACGCACGAAAGCTATTCGAGCTTTTTACGCTCAAGGCTGTTGTGTGCTTAAAGTTTATTTGAGATAATTTTACGCTCAAGGCTATTTTAGCCACTTTACGCAGGAAGCTTATTTTGGGCTATTTTACGCCCAGTTTGCTACTTTACGCAGGAAGTATATTTTGGGACATTTTTATGCCCGATCTTTTCTGGCTACAGGAGAACGTGGTTTGCTTATGTGGCTTTCATGCCTCACTTATTGAGGAACGTGTGTACGTGCTCTCCTCATTTTGTTGAAGTAGTGGAACACGTGTCACCATGCGTAGAGATCAAAACTCTACGTGGGACACGTGTCATCACGCGTAAAGGTTGATTCTCATCATGGGTGACAGTTACCAAACTTTGTTGCTTTTTACGCACAGTGGATCGAGTCTATAAATAGACTTATTTTTAAACATCAGATCATCAGAGAAATAGAGATACAAAAGAGGAGATTCTGAGAAAACTCATACTTTCAGAGTGATATTTCCAGAAGCATTTCTTCAACTTTTTCTCAAGAACAGGGTAAAGAACAGCAGGAAAGCATTTGACTGTGCCATCAGTGCCGTTGCTCGATACCTTTCTGGTAACTTAGTTCTTCCGATTGTTCGTCTTCTTTAAGCAATTTTCTTTATCATCATCGTATGGTCCAAGGAACAAAGTGATCGCTCTCAGATCAGACTTCCATAGCAATACTTCCCAGAACAATTTGTACTTTTATACTTTTTTAGTTTTCTTTCAAAAGCCAATTTTTAGGCATTTTGTTAAGTGAAACAAAATGGTGACACTGCTGGGGACGACCTTCTCCTCTGACGAGAAGGCAATTGCTCAATATGATGATGTGTCGGTCGGATCGACAAAGAGGACTCTGGTTGTGTACTTCGACCAGACTGCCTATGAAGAAATGCTCCGAACTGGGGGTAGAACTCGCTGCTCCAATGTTCAAAAATTACGAAAGACGCAAAAAGTTTGGATTCCTAAGTCCAAACCATGCTCGGATCTTCCTGTTGTCTCTGAAGGCAAAGGAATCCTTCCTACTTCTGTTGTGAAGACTTTCGTCGGTGATGAGGCATTCTCTACTTCAGTGATGCGCCCTGGGCGTAAACATCAGTATTCCGTCGGTGACGTGGTAGACTCTCAAGTTTTACGCTCTACGCGTAAAAATCAAATTTTACGCTTTACGCGTAAAAACCATTCTCTCGTCTGTGACGTGGTAGACACCCAAGCTTTACGCTCCACGCGTAAAGAAAAGTCTCCCGTCTGTGACGTGGTAGACACCCAAGCTTTACGCTCCATGCGTAAAGAAAAATCTCCCGTCTGTGACGTGGCAGATACTCATGTTTTGTGCTCTACGCGTAAAGGTAAATCTCCTGTCGGTGACAGAGTAGATAAAGTTCACAATGATGCTTTTGCATCTAAAACGAATTTGCCTGCACGCATGAAGCGTAAGAACATGAATCTTATTGTTGGTAAAACCTTAGTTCCTCACCAACAACCTTCTTACACTGCTTCACGCAAGGTACCAAACCTTCAAATTACGCGTAATGCTGATGGAGTCCTTTGTGCACAAAAATCTCAGGATTTACGCACGCAACTCCAGGCGCATAAAAATGCCCAGTTTGGTTCTGCTAATATAGCCAGTAATCTTCTTTATACACAAGGAACTAAACGTTTCTTTGTCCCAAATGTAATAAAGAAGACGACTCCCTCTACTCCTTCTGATTTACGCGAGTTGTTTGTACAAAAGCGTAAAGACAGAAAATCTCCTGTGACACTCCGCAAAGAAAATTACTATTGTGAGTGTCACCAGATTGTAATCAAGTATTGCTGTTCGGCTTCTAAACGGTCAGTTTTTGATCAGTTAAGCTACAATTTACCTCAGCAACAAGTTGATGACCATGAACATGAGTTGTCATATGCCTCAGTCAATATGGCATCTCATACCAATAGAGGACAACATCCAAGATACAACTCATCCCAGACTCCTGGTCAACAACAGTTCAATCGACTTCTTGATAGTTTCGAAGGAGTATATCAGAATACCCGTTTGAGAAGTCAAAGACAGTTGCAAACTTCAGATTCAGAGGCTGGGGGTACCCAGTCTTTGGAGTCTAAAACTGATAGTGTTGATTCATACCTCTATACTAATCCCTCTGTATGTTCAAGGAAGGTTAAATCCTATGCTATCGGAGATGAACCAGAGACATTAACTGCTAATACAGAACAACGTCTCTCTACGGTTGAGCAGTCGCTGAAGGACATGCTTGCTATGATGCAAAGTATGCATCAAATAATAATGACTTAGCAAACTGCTCAGCCTGCAGTAGTAACTCCGGTGCAGGTAGCAGCACAAACTCAAGATAGTCAAGGGGTTGAGATACCCTTGAATAATCTTAGTCAGGAGCCTGCTGTTAATCAAAATTCTGCATCTTCAGATCCTATCATTCCAGAAGATGTACCACCTCCTGTGGGGGTCACGGTACATCCAGCAACTATTCAATCGAATGTGCTTCCTCAAAATAGTGAAGCTATTCAAGCAGTACGAGAGCTAAAAACACAGTTTGAAGTTCTGAAGCACAAGGATCAACTTCAGAGGTTAGGGATTAAGCAACCCTATCCTCCTCACTGGAATGATGTGCCTTTTCCTCCCAAATTCAAGCCACAGTCGATGGTGTTATTTGATGGAAAGGTTTCTCCCAGTCAATATATCAATTATTTTGATATTATGACTGTACATCTACAAAAAAATTATGCTCTTCTTACCCGAGTTTTTATCGGGTGTTTAACGGGTTCAGCTTATGACTGGTATCATAGTCTACCCGACAATTGTATATCGTCTTTTGACAAATTTAAAGCAATATTTCTCTTCCGTTTCTATGAGGAAGGAATGAACATGAATATGTCCTCCCTAATAGAAATCAAGCAAAAGGAGAAAGAAGATACTCGGACGTTTACCGAACGTTTTCAACAGGCAACTTTGAAGATGCCTCCGGGTATGCCAGATTCAGCATTGATTGACACATACAAAATGAACCTGCGACCAACTATTGCTATCTTCACAGGCTCTCAATTCACAGATTATGCCTCATTCATTATAGCAACAGTTTCAGCCGAGACCAATGATAGGTTGGCTCGTGAACATGGGATGATCTTTGCTTCAGAAGACAAAGGAAAGAAAGGCTCTTCTAGTAACAATTCCGGCAACTGTAATGGAAAAGGGAAGGAAACCCTAGTGGTTAATCTTTCAAAACCCAAAATGATGCCAACTAATACGGAGTCTTCCAAACCAAAGGAAGAATACTCTTTTGATGACAGTGATATCCCAGAAATATTCCAATGTCTTGTGAAGAGTGGCAAACTCCAGATTCCGGAGCCAAAAAGGCCTAATGAGGAGAATCTGACTGACAATCCCAAATATTGTATCTATCATAGATACATAAATCATCCTACCAAGGCTTGCTACGTCTTAAAGAAGAAAATCCAAGAGTTGATAAATGTCAATGCCATCGCTTTAACCAATGATGAGCATACGATTACAACTAATATGATTTCTCTTCAATTTGGAGGTTTTCCTCCACAGCAAGTTCCAGATAGAATTGTCCCAATCCCTAAGGCAACTATGAAGATTGTTAATCTCCCGCCTGCTCGAGAGCAAAATGAAAGATTGTTGCCTCTCACATTAAAAAATGGTGAAATCATGTGGGTACATCCTGATTTAGTACCTGAAATGAAAGATAAGGTAAAACTTCAAAATCCAAGAAAGGTAAGAAAGTCAAAACCTGCAATATGATTTCTCATGTTGTAACTCCAGATCATGATGATTTGGATCATCTTTGGGATGATATTCCTTTGGAGGATAGGTTGAGGGGTTTGAATATATGCCCTCCAAGTTTGGCTCTTCCTACCAAACTCAAACTTACTCATCAGATATGGTTAGCAATGAGTAGTGTCCCCTTATACAGGGCACAACAAGTCTTTGCTGCTTATGAGAAAGCTCCTACAGGGATATTTCCTTCTGTCCCGAGTATTCTTCCTTCTTCTGTAGCTACAGAGGTATTCCTTCTTCTCCTGTAGCTACAGAAGTCTCTATGCCTCCTTCTCCTATGGTTGCAGAGGTTTCTGTTTCTTCTTCCTCTGTTAAATTATCTAATGAAAGTCTGCTACCCACTCATTTGTACAGTCAACAATCAGTCCATCTCATGAAAAAGATGGGCTATGACTTTCAAAAGACGGAAGGTTGAACTATGATAAAGGAATACGACTTTCTTTACAACTTCAAAGTCAAAAAACTACTGTTAGATTGGGATTTAAAGTCCCTCATAAAAATTCTTGCAAGAAGAAGACTAAGGGAAAGAAGAATAAAACCTGTATTATGGTACTTCATTCTCCTGAGCCCGAAGAAAAAACTTTTGCTGGTACGAGATCTGGAAGAGAGTACCACAAAGAATATGAGGGAATCTGTAAAGAAACGGAGGATGTTGCTGAAACATTACCAGTTCAACCATCTCCTGTTCTTTCTAAACCGTCTGTAGTTGAGAAAGGGAAACAGAAAGCAGTTCGTTTCGACGTCCCATTGAAATCTGCTTCAAATCAAGGGATGGTGATAAAGTCCTTCAAGTTTGATATTCTAGACCAGTTAGCTAATACTCCGGCTAGACTTTCGATATTTGAGTTGCTTCGCCTTTCTAAAGAAAGTTGTAAAACTTTGAGTGAAGCTTTGCTACAAGCTGATTCATGCTTAGCTCAACTCAAGAGTCCTGACAGTATACCAATATCATGCACACAATGTCATAGTGTGATGGAGGAAATTTCTAACATTGCCTTCAGACAAGAAGATATGCTGTTGAAGCATAATAAGCATGACAGGTCTCTGTGCTATACCGGGTATATTGGATCCACTGAAATTGACAGGATTTATATCGATCCTGGGTCATCTATTAGCATTATTCTCCAGAGTATGCTACGACCCTTGAGGATCCCTACTAGTGATTTGACTTACACTAGTACCACAATAGTTGGTTTCAACTCTGGAAAGAGTAAACCACTGGGAAAAATTCGTCTGAAGATTCAAATTGGTGATCTTCGAACTATGGCGACCTTTTATGTTATTAACTCAGATGTATCTTTACAACATCCTCCTTAGAAGACCATGGATACATGAGCATAACATTGTGCCTTCAACTCTCCACCAATGCTTCAAATACGTTGATTCTCAAGGGGTTGTGAAGACCGAATTTGTATATATCAATCCTCTTAAGGGTGTTGAAGCATATTTCTCTGACTCAATACTCTACAAACAGGAGCAGGTGAAAGAAATATCTGATATGGCTGAAGATCGGTCGCCTGCAGAAGATCAATCTATCAATGAAGATCCTCCAGAAGATCAACCTTTGAAGATTAAAGTCAAGGGACGAATTCAACCCCAACCTGTCAATGATCAATCTCTGATGATCAAGGTTAAATGAAGGACTCGAGCCTCGTCTGAGGAAGCTGTGAAGATTCCAGTCAAGAGCCAAGTTCAACCCCTTATGATCAAGGTCAAGGGACGTACTTCTCGTACGAATGATTCAGAACCATCACTGATTATCAACCTTGACAAGCCTACGCAGAAAACGGATGATGGTCCGTTAATGATCAAACTAAAGCGTAATAGTCAATTTGTAAATAATGTAAATATTGATCATTATGTACTTTCTAATATCAATGAAGATTTTCTTTTGGAGTATATGGCTATCAAATTTATTGAAAGAATGACTTTATCTTCTGATAATCAAAGTCATTATAAAAATGACATAAATACAGAAGAAACCTTATACATTGGCCATAAGGAAAATTTCTTTCCTCCTCATGTCGATGTTGGACCTTATGCTCAAAGGTTCCTAACATCTTCTTCCTATCTTCTTCCTGTAGCCGCTTCATCACAAGCTTGTGTAACTTATAGACGTCACGAAAAATCTTATTTTGTGATTCCGTCTGATAAGAAAAACAAACACCAAATTGTGTTTGACCTGGCTAGAAATATTCCTGTTATTCATACAGATGATCTTAGAGATAAAGATAAAGGAAAAATCCGAATTGACAAATATAGTCAACAATCTCTTAAGATTATCTAGAATGTGGGATATAATTTGAAGACTATGCAAGGTCTCAATCAAGGCAAAGGTAGACGGTTACCGTTATGTGGTGATCCGTTTTACTAGAAAACTCGTCATGGATTGGGATACGATCCATCCCACATGTTTAACGAGGATATACAAGAAGAATTTTCTTCCAGTTCTTCACCATCTTCAGATTCGAAAGAAATCCAATTCATCAAATCGGATACACCCCACATGTGCACGGAAGATATGGAAGAAGAATGTTCTTCCAGTTTTTTACAATCCTCATATTCTGAGAGAGACTATTATGATGAATCTGAGTGTATATTCTCAGTTAACATGGTTCAAACCGATAGTGAATCGGAACCATTTGAGAATAACCCTTGGGCACAACAAATGGACACTCAATGGGAGCTTCGTTTTGAACAGTGACAGCCACCTACAGAAGATGAAATTGTCCAGATTGACGTCGGAGACAGAATTACGTCCAAGCCGATATTCATCAGTAAAAACCTTTCTGAAGATGAAAAGGAAGAGTTGATACAGTTGATTAAAGAATATATTGATATTTTTGCATGGAGTTATGAGGATATGTCGGGTATAGACCCTAAAGTAGCTACTCATAAACTCAATATTCTTCCTAATGGTAAGCCTGTGAAACAACAGCAACGGTATTTTCGACCAGATATGATGGACACAATTGAAGCAGAAGTCAAAAAGCTGATCATATGTAGTTTTGTTCGTGAAGAAAAACACCCAGATTGGGTGGCCAATATTGTTCCTGTTATGAAGAAGAATGAAAAAATTAGAGTTTGCATAGATTTTTGGAATCTTAATGCAGCTTGTCCAAAGGACGAATTTTCCCTTCCGATTACCGATGTCATGATAGACAATACATGTAGTTTTGAGCACATGTCTTTCATGGATGAATTTTCAGGATACAATCAAATTAAGATGCATCCAGGAGATGAAAAGCATACTGCTTTTCGTACACCCCTTGGAGTCTACTGCTATAGGTTATGCCGTTTGGACTAAAAAATGCCGGTGCTACGTATCAACGGGCCATGAGCAGCATCTTTCAAGAACATCTACGAAAAATAGTTGAATGTTATGTAGATGATATTGTTGTCAAAAGTCGATCAAAAGATGATCATATTCAAGACTTAAAGACGATATTTGAATTGATGCGTCAACATCAACTGAAGATGAATCCCACTAAGTCTTTCTTAGGGGTTTCCAGTGGTAAATTTTTGGGATTTGTCATCACTTCTTAAGGTATCCATGTTGATCCTGACAAAATTAAAGCAATTCTTGAAATGCATCCTCCACGCAACCTAAAAGAACTACGTGGTTTCCAAGGTCGTATTGCTTATATCAGGAGATTTATATCCAATCTTTCTGGAAGATGTCAACCTTTCTCCCGTCTATTAAAGAAAGGTGTATCTTTTGTCTGGGATGAAGCATGTCAGAAAGCCTTCAATGACATTAAGCAATACCTTACAAATCCACCTGTTCTGGTGCCTCCAGTGGTAGGAAGATCATTTTTGCTATATGTTCGAGCCTTAGATCATTTCCTTGATGCTCTTCTTACACAAAAAAGTGATATGGGACATGAACATACAATTTATTATCTTAGCCGAATGATGGTCGGAGCTGAACACAGGTATACTCCTGTGGAGAAAGAATGTCTGGCCTTGGTTTTTGATGTCCAAAAGATACGACATTATGTGTCAGGACAGACTATTCATGTCATCTCCAGAATAAATCCTATTCGGGTATTGATGAAAAAACCGAGTATTCTTAACTCCTGGTTAGCCACTTGGGCAATGTTGCTTACTCCTTATGATATGGTCTATGTACCTCAAAAATCAGTGAAGGGTCAAGCATTAGCTGATTTCTTAGCAGCTCACCCTATACCTGAAACATCTAAGCTATATGAGGACATTCCAGATGAAGAAGTGGATTGCAACATGACTTTGAGGGATGATATTTGGCAACTATATTTTGATGAAGCATCACGGGTTGGACCTAAAGGCAATATTGTCTCCGGAGTAGGCATTGTCCTGGTCTCTCCCGACAAAATGGTCGTATATCGTGCTTATTCTCTTAATAAGCCATGCTCCAATAATGTGGCCGAATATAATGCTCTACTAATTGGACTCCAAGAAGCAAAACAATTGGACATTGAGTTTTCGGAAGCTTATGGAGATTCTCAACTGATTGTTAATCAGGTCAGAGGGACATATAAAGTCAGAAATCCTGACCTCATCCCTTATCATCACGTGGTAAACGAATTGGTCCTTTCATTTAAAGGATTCTTCATCGAGTTTGTACCACGTTCTCAAAATTTGGAAGCTGATGCTCTTGCTAGCTTAGCTGTAGACTTAGTTGTTCCAATTAGAAAACAAAATACCATCACATTGTTGGATCGAAACTTGTTCTGTATTAAAAATAATCTGTACATCGAGCATAGTTATACTACATAATCAAGTTCTCAATAAAGGGATTGGAGAAGTCCGTTCATTGATTATGCGGTTCATGAGATTTTACCTGAAGATCCGAAGGAAGCTGCATCAATCAAGAGACGATCATTTCGATTCTATTACGATTCTTCTTTGCATATGTTATATCGTCGTTCTTATGAAGGACTTTTGCTGTATTATTTCTCTGAGAGTGAAGCTAAACAAATACTTCATGAAGCTCATGATGGTGTCTGCGGTGCTCATCAACCAGGTCCAAAATTGCAGGACCGCATTCGAAGAATGGGGTATTATTGGCCTTCCATGATATCAGATGCTGTGGATTATGCCAGAAGGTGTAAAGCGTGTCAGATTCATGCTGATTTCATTCATCAACCATCTGAATTTTTATATCCTACAGCCTCTTGGCCTTTTGAAGCTTGGGGCATGGACATTATTGGTCCGATTAACCCTCCTTCTGTCAAGGGACATCGGTTTATTCTAGCCATAACAGATTATTTCTCTAAATGGGCGAAAGCGATTTCCCTTGTTGAAGTGAAAACATCAAATGTGGTTAGTTTCATTAAACACCATATCATTTATCATTTTGGGATTTCCCGACGGATCATTCATGAAAATGGACCACAATTTGCCAGTCAGGCATTTTATCGATTCTGTGACAAGAATCGGATCCAAAATCTGGCATCTACGGCCTATAATCCAGCTGCTAATGGTTTGGCCAAAGCTTTCAACAAGACAATCATTAAACTTCTCAAAAAATGTGTCTCTTCTAATAAACGTGATTGGAACGAGAAACTTGGAGAATATTTATAGTCTTATCGAACAACAGTCCGAACTCCTACTTATTTTACACCATTTTTACTGGTTTACGGATATGAGGCTGTCCTTCCTCTAGAAATCCAGATTCCATCTCTCAGAATAGCCATTGCTAATGAGCTAACTACAGAGAATAATGACCGGTTGAAACTTCAAGAACTTGAAGGTCTAGACGAGAAACGTCTTCAAGCACAACAGCACATTGAGCTATATCAGGCCCGTATATCTCGAACTTTCAATCGTAAAGTTAAAGAGAGGGTATTCAAAGTCGTTGAGCTAGTTCTAGCTGTTCGAAGACCTATGGTGATGACTCATAAGAGCAAAGGAAAATTCCAAGCGAAATGGGAAGGTCCTTATGTCATTGAGACGGTATTCTCTAATGGTGCCTATAGGTTGTCTAAACCTAATGGAGATTTGCTCATGATGCCAATTAATGGCAAATTCTTGAAGAAATATTATGTCTGAATTTCTTCTTTACTCTCCAGCTACCAATGTTTGGTTAAGCTGATTTGTATTCCTAAAAGGAAATTTTGATCTTCTGTCTTACCGGCTAATTAAAAAAAAGAGATTTGTTATTTATCATATTCTCGTGACCTCTGAATAAATATTTAGTCTACTTCTTCTCTTATCTATCATGTCCCTATGGCCTCTGAATTGATATTAAACTATTTTTTTTGAGTTGTTACGATCTGTCATATTCATATCACCTCTGATAGTATCGTATACTCTAAACAGAAAAAGAGATTCATTATCTATCATGTCCACATTACCTCTAGATAGATATAAATTTTTGAGTTTAGAAGACTTGTCATGTCCATATTACCTCTGATAAGTGTTTCCTATCTCATACCTATTGTTTAATTGCAAAATAAATGATAGGGTCACAAAATAAATATTTTATTCATTTTTCGTAAATATTACAGAATGAAAAAAGATAGAAGATTACAAAAAAATTTATTTGCCTAAGGCGGAGCAGAGACATCCTTAAGTAATTTTTGTAGCTTCGCTAGACATTTTTCATGAGAGCTCAATACAATCTTGGTAGCTACGGTGCGTCGAGCTTCGGGAGTGCAGATATGAGAAAGTCCAGCAAAAGTGACTATCATCTTATCCTTGGCTTCGTCAAGGGTTTTGATGGTAGCCTTAGTTCCGAAGACTTGTTCCTCCAAAATTGAACTCTGAGTTAGTTGCTCGTCACTAGCTATGATCATCTGCTCCCTCTCCGCCTTTAAGCGAGCCGGCTCAGCCTCGACTTCGCGAATTCTATCATTTTGTTGATGAATTCTTATATTCAAAGTTTCATAGGCTTCTCTCTGAATATCCAGCTGAGGCATAGCTTCAGCCAAAAAAGCCTCTTCTTTAGCCATGCTGTATTCATGGAGAGCTTCATTAAAGGTAGTCTCTCGAGCGAGGTATTCAGCTGATAAAGCGTCATACTCCTCTTGGATGAGACTTTCAGTAGTTTCACTTGACAGCCTTAGATATTCTCTAATGGGCTGTTCAAGTCCCTCTACAACCTTTTCCAGCGCCGCTGCTCTAGCTGCATCGTTGAACATAGCGACGTTCCTGATAGTAAGAGAAATAGCCACCTTCAAGCTCTCATAATTGAGGCCCTTCTTCAGGACCATGTTGATTAAAGCTGCCAGAGTCTTGTAGAAAGTCTCAGTATGAATCTCAACTAAGAGATTCATTTCTGCACTTGAACTAGGCGTTGAGGCGATGTCTACCAGATCTCTTCTCTGAAGACTAGGAGCAGATATTGTTGCCTTGGTAGCAGACTGAGATGAAGCCATTGTTGTTGCTGCTACTATGGCTAATTGATTTCCAGGAGCTTCGGAAACAGTGGCTTCAGCATTTGTTACTCCAGCCGTTTCTGGAATCGAAACTACTTGAGTTTCGGTAGCGGTGATTGGTACGGGAGGAATGGTAGTTATGGCAGCTGACTCCGGTTCGGGTATTGTCTCTTCAGCAACTTGTGCAGGATCAGTAGCAATAGCAGAGGATGCTATTACAACGTCCACAGCTTCAGTTGATGATTCGACTATGTCTTCATCACCTTCTTCAGCTACCGGCTCCGTAGGCTCTTCAAGTATTTAAGTTGTAATGGGTCCTTCTACAATTGATTCTTCGTTGAAGTCTACTTCTTCCTCAGCAGCCTCTTCATCATCTACAGTAGGTTCTACTGCAGTTTGTTCTTTATCCTTGCCCTCAGCAAGAGGAGATAATTCTGGCTGAGCCTGCACTTCGGGCTCCTGTTGTACCTCCATAGATGGAGGATATTCTTCTTGAGCATCTTCTTCTTCTGAAGAATAATCTTCTTCCTCAGACTCTGTATTTTCCTCATAAATATCTTCTTGAGGAGGGGGAGGAGACACAAGCTTTGATGCAATGATGACACCTACAAATTAAACAAAAATAAATTATTATACAAATTTATAATACATAATCTTGTATAGATTTTGTGTGATATATATTTACCTGGAGTAGGTGCAGAATGTGCCAGGTACGAGTCATAGTCTCCATCCCAGTCAACATCATCGAAAGCCAGAGCTGGTTCATCAGATGGGATGAGCTCTCGATCAATAGTATATGTAGGGGCAGCCTCCTCAGTAACTTGTGCCTTTGGAGGCAAAGACAGGTGAAGTGACGAGTTGAGGCATCCCGGAGATAGAATCCCCACATCTTCCGTGGATGTTGCCGGTTGAGATGCCGAAGATCCTTCTCCAGGATGAGCTAAAGAAGATGCCAGATGTTGCGGCTTATCAACCGGAGTGTCACTCTCAGGGGTAGCGGCTCTTGGTCTAGAAGGCCCTTTGACGGTAACCTTATTCTTCTTTTCAGGGAGGGTCTTCTCTGGAAGAGTAACAGCTGCACCTTGTTTCCTTTTTAGGGACTTGCCAATAATGATTGGTCCCGCAGCTGCTTCCCCAGCTCCTATAGGGACGACTTCCAGATACTGATCTGGACCAGCAGCGTCATCGGGTATATCCGAAAATACCCTGATCGGCTCTTCTACATTTCCTTCCTTAGGCCATCTTAGACTACCTTTTCAAGTTGTAGCCATGGGCGAAGGAGCGGATCAATGCATAAAAGCGAGCATACGTATGAAGTATACGTAGCTCGGTCGTACTTGTAGCAGTCGATACTTTGAACTTAACACCGGTACAAGCGGTGCTAAAATACCTCCAGGCCCTTACACCGTCGATTAGCTTCCTATAATGGCGGAAGCTAGTAGAGGGATTACTAACATGAAGTTGGTCATATGCAAACTGGCGAGCGAACCGACTTGGAAGATATGGTTCGAACGTGCAGTCATCTTCATGCCTGTACATCAGATGGGAGGGTCTGATGTACACTAGCCATCTAAAAACTGGCACAGGCAGTGAAGTTGTTCCTTCCCCTCTATCCTCAAACTGTACGTCGAGGCAGTCGGCTGGAACTTGTGGCCGGGTACAGAAGAAGTTCCAACCGTGAGAATAATTCAATACTGCTCGGGTATCTGCCACTGTAGTAGCAGTCCATGTGGCCTTGCTGAATTTTTGGAGGAAGACCTTCGCATTATCTTCAGGGCCTGGCGGCAGCAAATTGCTGTTTTGATGTAGCAGCCAGCCCATTAGATAAGTGTAGGGCATCTCCACCCTTGGGAAATCTTTTCGATGAGGAGCATTATTGATTAGTTCCTCATCGAAAATCCTCAAACCTGTATTTATTCGGCACACCATTGCCGATAGCAAGTTAATTCTGGCTTTGAACACCAAACGTACTGCCGACCACAGTACGTTTCGGTGAATTCGGTCTACTATGCTAATCCCAGGCACAACCCATCTCCGCAGCCACAAGAATAGAAAGCCTGCTAGCAAAGCTTCCCTGGAGAGCTTCTGACTACCGTGCCTCAGGTGGCTCAAAGTTTTAGTCCCCGCAGGGATGTCTCCGGTCTTTTTAGGCAGATACTTGTCTGGAGACTTTTGTGAGATCATTAAACTATTGAATAGATCTGCAGGGATTATTGAACAAGGGTTGATGGTCGGAGCCTTGTTTTTCTGAAATCTTCCCTGCTCGTTCTTGGATATTCTATTCTCATGATAGAATAGATAAGTTGTCCATTTATTAGTGTACGCCAGGTGTGATCCACTGTCATACATGGATGTGCAAATTAAGTAATGGCACATCAATTCTTGGTAAACCTTAACTAATCGAGGATTCTTCTCTCTTATTTCTGCCAGTTCCCTGTTGGAGGGAACATATTATTCATAAGGCGCTTCACCCATTGGCAGCTTCGAGATGAATTGCATCTCGTGCAGGGCAAGTCCTATCTCACCGAGTGGGGTTACAAAAGTTCCAGTCGAACTCATATACAGCTCCGTCAAAGCCAGGAACAAATTACTGTTCGGTGGTATACCTTGTCTTGTAGAGGCTACCGCTTCATAGAGGCCGATGGCTTCTAAATCTGTCTTGAAGTGCTTCAGGATCCAGGCACTAAGCTGAATCCAATTCTGGTTATATGGAGTCAACCACCCTGGTAGCCTAGGTTTGGCTTGGGGATATAATACTGCAGCCCCTATGAACTTATTAATAAACATTGGGGTCTGTACTGGCTGGATCAAAGCCGAATCTTCACTCGAAGTAAATCCAGGTAAGAGACCGGAGAAGGAGACAACTCCACCACTAGGAGTGCTGGTGTGGTAGCCCATGTCATTTGCTCTCTCCCTCTTGAAGATGATCCTTCCTGGCCTACCATGACTGCTGGGAGTCAGGTTCCATAGCATCTTTCGGGGATGGGTGGCATGGACAAATACAGAAAGGGGATAATCCCTGTCCATGTCAGGGAGATACATCGCCCTCTCCCCAAACTTGAACACCCAAGCCTCTTTCTTGGGGTGTGTTTGTGATTTGAAGTCTATTGCATCCTCGAACAGAAAGGCTGGCTTCAAAAATTGTTGGTCATCTAGCGATACCAACACTTTCCCATCTATCATGGACAGCAGCATTCTGTCCCCTTGAGCAGCTATCAGCTGTGCTCTCTCCTCAGGGTACTATGGATCCGACTGAGAAAACTCCACATGGGACAGTTTCTCCAAATAATTTGAACCCACCATACCAGTTGGTGAGCCAAATATTTCTGCAAGTGGGTGAATTTGCAAGTCCACTGCCAAAAGAAAAAGAAAAATCAAGTTAGTAAAAATCTAATTTGAAAATTTTACGCAGATGACTTAGTCTGAGTTTTTACGCATAAAGATTAAAGACTATGACTATGCAAACTTTTTAAAAAGTGTAGAAGTTCTTTGTTTTTACGCAAAGTCTTTCACTTATGAAGTTTACGCTGGCACATATTGATGTGAGCGTATTATAGTTTTTACGCTGGCACATATTGATGTGAACGTATTATGGATTTTATGCTGGCATGTGTTGACATGGGCGTATGTTTCTATTTTTACGCTGACACGTATAAACGTGGGCGTATATTTCTATTTTTACGCTGACACGTATAACGTGGGTGTATTTTCTTTTTCAAACTTTACGCTGACACGTGTAACGTGGGCATAGAGTTTAAAAGTTGGGTTCTTCTTCTTCTTCGATGAACTCGCAGTCGAAGTTTTTTGCTCTACCTTTCATTGCCGGAGCTACGGCGGGGTGACTCTGTCGGGGCGTCGTCGACGATGGGACGGTGGTTTTTGTGCGGTCGGCCGATGATGAATCGGCGGCGGGCTTCTTGCCCTTGCTGCCGGAGGCGGTCTTGCTCTTGGGGGCCATGGATTCAGATCGAGATTTCAAAGAAAGAGAGAGAATAAAGAATTCCAAGATTGCAAGAGACGAGTAAAGTTCTCTATGAACCCGAAAAGTTCTATTTATAAAGAAATTTTGAATCGGTTCAAATTCCCAAAATTTACGCTGACGGTTGGATATCTCGACTTTTACGCGGACTGTTGACCGTTGAGTATCCCGAATTTTACGCGGACTGTTGACTGTTGAATATCCCAGATTTTACGCTTCTGTTCAAAGTATTTCAAATTTTGAAAATATTTAAAAACTTTGAAGGGGGTCTTGTAGGAGCGTAAAAAGTACTTCATGGACTAAGTCAAAGAAGTTGAGAATTTTACACAAATCAAACAGAATAAAATTCTTCGCGAGCTACTCACTACGCGAGCTACTTTCTACGCGAGCTACTTTACGCGAGAGCTATCCGCTGAACTTTACGCGAAGGACAAGCTGTCAGGCTGCATTTATTGTGTGTGATTCTTGTTCTGACACAATAATTTTCTAACAGCAGGATTGCACAGAAGCCAAGAGGATTAGATTTACACTAAACCCAATACTGTCATTTAGTGTGCAGATTGGTTATTTTACGCTCAAGAGATTGCTTCTTTTACGCACGAAAGCTATTCGAGCTTTTTATGCTCAAGGCTGTTGTGTGCGTAAAGTTTATTTGAGCTAATTTTATGCTCAAGACTATTTTTAGCCACTTTACACGGGAAGCTTATTTTGGGCTATTTTACGCCCAGTCTGCTACTTTATGCAGGAAGTATATTTTGGGACATTTTTACGCCTGATCTTTTCTGGCTACAAAAGAACGTGGTTTGCTTATGTGGCTTTCATGCCTCACTTATTGAGGAACGTGTGTACGTGCTCTTCTTATTTTGTTGAAGTAGTGGGACACGTGTCACCATGCGTAGAGATCAAAACTCTACGTAGGACACGTGCCATCACGCGTAAAGGTTGATTCTCATCATGGGTGACAGTTACCAAACTTTGTTACTTTTTACGCACAGTGGATCTATTCTATAAATAGACTTATTTTTAAACATCAGATCATCAGAGAAATAGAGATACAGAAGAGGAGATTCTGAGAAAACTCATACTTTCAGAGTGATATTCCCAGAAGCATTTCTTCAACTTTTTCTCAAGAACAGGGTGAAGCAAAGCAGGAAAACATTCGACTGTGCCATCAGTGCCGTTGTTCGATACCTTTCTAGTGACTTAGTTCTTCCGATTGTTCGTCTTCTTCAAGCAGTTTTCTTCATCATCATCGTATGGTCCAAGGAACAAAGTGATCGCTCTCAGATCAGACTTCCATAGCAATACTTTCCAGAACAATTTGTACTTTTGTACTTTTTTTAGTTTTCTTTCAAAAGACAATTTTTAAGCATTTTGTTAAGTGAAACATGCCTGTCGTCGGGTGTACTCGAACTCTGGCTCTCCTGGCGCTACAAACAGAACTCTATCCCCTCGACAATCAATGCTGGCATGATGCCTGCTCAGCCAATCCATACCTGTAACACCTAGTTTTCTAGATAAGGGTAATTTTGAAATTTTATAATTATAATTATTATTTATTGATATTTATTTCATATTTGTTGTAATTCATCTCATCATGGTGCTGATAACGTATTGTGGACAATTAGCTCAACCTCACATGTATATCAATATATGTGTCTCAATTTCTCTCTACAAGCTATCCCAACCTCTCTTTATATAGGAAGAGAGAGGTTGGGAGTTACATAATGAAAGGTCACTCATGAGTTACAAAATGAAGAGTCATGAGTTACAAAATGACCTGACAAGGTTTTGATGAGGCACCTTTGCAATGGTTAAGTTTACCCCCATCACACTGACCTGTGTGTACTCTTTTGTCCTTCGACCATAGTTTTTTTTCCACTGGGTTTTCTTTGGCAAGGTTTTAACGAGGCACAAGTAGGTGGTCATTTTTGAATCTGCAAGCTACAGACAGACAAAGAAGCTCAGAGGTGTTTACAAGCAGAGTTTGTGAAGAGCCAAGGGAGAGTGTTGTAATTCATCTCATCATGGTGACTCTTCATTTTGTAACTCATGACTCTTCATTTTGTAACTCATGAGTGACCTTTCATTATGTAACTCCCAACCTCTCTCTTCCTATATAAAGAGAGGTTGGGATAGCTTGTAGAGAGAAATTGAGACACATATATTGATATACATGTGAGGTTGAGCTAATTGTCCACAACAATATTATAATTTTTGGTGACTTTTAATCATTTTTAAACTATTTAAAAACTATTTTAAGTCATGACTTATGATTTTGATGTGCTACTAGTGAAACCCTAGAGATTGCATGACCTAGAGCCTAACCATGTCATTCGGATAATTTATTTATCATTTTAGCTTGAGGGTATTTTGGTTATTTAGTGAAATTTGAATTTATTTTAATTTATTGAATTGTGATTCCTAGTTTGGTATTTGACTTATTGAGACTTAGTAGATTAGCCTAGAAACTAACCCTAGCCATGGTGACCCTAGTCTAACTTAGGTTAACCTACTTTTAGTCATTAGAAACTAGTTTTGGAATAGGAGGATTAGTTTAAGTGAAATCATATCATGACTTATGGTTTAATGCAATGACTTATGATTTCATGACTTGTGACTTAAGCCCATAGCCCAATAACTAAACCCTAACCCTAGAAATCAGCCCATGGCCAGCCACTTAGGGCTTTCCCCTTCCTTATAAATAATCTCTTCATTAGTTCTTGCCTCTTTTATGTCATTTCAACACAGAGAGAAAAGAAAGGTTTGTTCATTCTTTCCCATTCCATAAAATCTTCATTTTAAATCCTTTTCCACTCTAGTTTCTTGCATTAAAGCCTAATACCCTCATGTTTTCTGATTGTGGAGTTTAATCCCAGCTTTGGGACAATTTAGGAGCATTTGGCTAGCAAGGAGGAATCCCCCATTTGGAGCTTTTTTTATACTTTTTGCAACTATAGGTAAAACTCTACAAATTGATCTAATATTATGTTTTCTTTGCATTTAGGGCTAGATCTAGGAGTCCCCTAGCTGTCCCTGAAGTTTGGGTTAATTTTGTGTCCGTTTGGTGTCCGTATCGGACACGTATCAATGTATGTACATAGGTGTTCGACAAAATACCTCTTAGAACTTTTTGTTCTTGGTTTTCAAAACAAATTACATATTTGGGTAGCTAATCATGTGTAGATTATGAATGTATATGACTGAGCATGATACTGTGGATTTTTTGTGTCCAAATCGGACACGCACCTCACGCATGACATCGCGCACAGGCCCCGTGCAGTGTCCTGCTGCCACACGTTGTCACAACCCGCACCCACTGTGAGGGTACGAGTGCGTAACAACGCCTAGCCTACGTCACAGTGTCGGCGGTAGAAAGCTGTTCTAGGTCACTATCTAACCATCAACTCACGCAATATATAATGTACTCATCATGATCAACTCCGAACGGAGGACAAGTATAAGATATCGTAACTCAATCACAGTCTAAGCACGATAAGATAACACAGAAGAAATAACTAAGAATAGAAGACAACTACTAAAATAACAACTCTCAACAATCTCAAATACTGCACAAGTCTCGAATCCACTACAACAAGTTTAACATGAAGAACATATGCTAGTCTATAAACTAAATCCCGATCACTCCTGAGTGTCGGGGCCAAAGGTAGCCATCCCGTCTCCGGGTCCATAATATGTAGGGCAAGTGTCCTCAGGCAATCATCTGTAAAATTTTCAACAGGTCCAATCAGGACAGGAACAAGTACAACTCATCAAGAAATTCTAAGTAAATGACAGAGAACTATAAAGCAGTTATAGACAGTTTTATTGATGAACATGGTAGTTTGTATACAGGTGATGGTATAGAGAAATAGTTAAGATACAAGGAAAGTAAGGTAAGTAAAACAAGAGAAGAATCATAGCAATAACGACTGTAAATAAAAACTAGCTGAACTAGAGCAACATGATATAAGTCCAGAATGTAAATGTAAACAAGTACAAAACCCAAGTAAATCCAGACAACATGAATCTGATACCAGGTGGTTCCAGTACAAGATGAGTCCGGTATGAGGTGAGTCCAGTCGGTGATCAAAGGTTCCAGGGTGAGTCCAGCCTATACTCTAACAGTGTATTTTAAAATATTGCGATCGACATGTGAACGGCTGTAGGTAATACAGCACACCGCACACTCGGCCAAGTGTGGGATGGCTATCGTTCCAGTATAATTCCAAGGGAGTGGTTTCAGTATTTTGGTATGTTCACATGCCTATTCCAATATTTTCTCGTCCAACAAGTACAAGTGAATCCATAATCCAACACAAAAATAGGTATAAGTCCAGCCAGTACAAGAATGGTTCCAGTATTTGATTCCAGGGTGGTTCCAGTAAATGATTCCAGGGTGGTTGCAGTAGGTGGTTCCAGTAGGTGGTTCCAGAAATAAAGGCCAGACTTAAATAAGTGAGTGTCGCATGAAATGGATCTAGCAATATCAAATCGTGTTTGAAACGGAGAATCAGATAGAACTAGCTATAACTGAAATATAGTAAACGACAAGTAAATGGAAGAACTATCAGTGAATGTACTCGTCTGCTACTCTGAGAAGAGTAGTGTAATATCAGATGCCTGCACCAGAGTCACAATGTCCTAATCAGAATAATATGGGTTATAATATGTTTAAAATAAAGTAAATGAAGTCTACGATGCATCTACATGATTTCTAGGCCAATCTAGGTCAAAGTCAACTCTAAGTCAACCCTGGTCAACTGTCTAGGTCAAACTAGGTCACAGGAAGTCAAACCAAGTCAAGCTAGGTCAAACTAGTCTAGGTTAGTCTAATCTAGGTTAAAGTCAACTCTAGTCAAACATTATAGTCAACTAGGTCAAGTCATCTAGGATTTGGTCAACAATGGTCAGACTAGTTAAATACTAGTCAATATGGTCAAACTAGTCAACTCTAGTTACTTGGGTCCATATAGGGTCAAGCCTTAGTCTAACTAAGGTTTTGGTCAATCATAGACTAGTCAACAAGGTAATTAGGTTAATCTTGATTAATGGTCAACATCTAGTCAAACTCTATAAGGCTAACTCAAACCAATCATAGGCTGTCATGTCTTAGGATACCTAAGATTCTATACCACAAAGCTAAGACATAAGCAATTTCTATACAAGTATATCACATATAATATATATAAATACCAATCTTGAATCTATAGTTAAACTAAGCCCATACTCTAACTCAAATCAGGAACAACTCCTAAGCATCCCACTTAACCCCATACATATCTTAATCTACTTAGGACTATCCACATAACCTATATGGTCAAACCTAAACTAATTAGTCAGTAGTCTATGGTTTAGTCAACTTAGTCAAACTAGCCCCCTTTAAGTCCATCTAAGCCCCTTTCTAGGTCAATTAGGTCATGGTTGACTTATAGTTGACTTTGGTCAACCATGGTCAACAATCTAGTCAAACTAGGTCTACTAAACCTAATGGTCAATTCTAACT